>CM046841.1:6862567-6902567 GCA_025618425.1 Heliocidaris tuberculata
TTTGAAGTGAACTAAACCCTTTGGCACAGTAAGAGTTAATGTACATGTAGCTGTATTTTGCTGTCATATTACAAAGAGATTTTATGGCCTAGTGAATATGACACTGCTCTTTTTTTTTTTTTTTTTTTTTTTTATTGCTGCACAGATTCGACTAATGCCTGTGGCTTATAGTACATTTTGTATCTGTTATTATTTTAATTTATTATGTTAATAAACACACTGAAATACATGTACCTTTGATATTACCTCTCCCACAGATCAGATGTTACCAAACAGAAGGAGGATTTCTTTGAACAAAGGAAAGCTGAGAATGCAAGCCGTCCAGAGTAAGTAACTATAACTCCAATTATCGCTGATTTCATTATACTTCGACAATAGAACTTAAAGTGAAAATTGAGCCAAAATAATTTTTTCAATGAGGACTACATGTCAGTGAAATTATTCAGTATTCTCTAGGTGGGAAATAATTTTTACATTATATTCCTGTATTCTTTTGCACACCTACAAGAAAAATACTCTGTTATACATGTATATATAAACTAAAAGAAAAAAAAATATCTTGAATATAGAAAGCAATAATTCAGTGACTTTGAAGGTCTGTGAGCAATATTTAGGTTTGCATGCTATGAGCAATAAAAACACACTAGAAATTGCAAATTTATTAATCATTTCCTTCCTAAAAGTACTTGTGGTACATACTATGTGTAGATGTACATGTATATAATAGTGTAAAACAAATGAACTGGTGTCATTTGTGATCAATTCATCAAATAAGGTAATAATAATCATGAAATGACTCATAATGATGTGTAGGTGTAAATAGTCAATTTGTGTGCTGACTGTACATGCTGTAACCCTCTGGAGACAGATTTAACTCCTTTTAAAGGGAAAGTCCACCCTGATTACAAGGTGGTTTTAAAAGAAGCAGAAAAATTAAAGAAACAGATCACTGAAGGTTTGAGCAAACTCCGATAAGAAATAAGAAAGTTACAAATTTTTGAACTTGTAATCATTGGCAACTCAGTGACACATCTTGTGACCTCCTCTCCCATTTGCTCTGTACAGAAAATCTCATAAATTTTCATTTTCTTAGTTTTTGATGAAGGAATAGATCTGTTTCATACAGGTGTTGTCTAAAAACATATGAGTAATGATTATATCTAAGGTGCATGTATGATTTAATAATTTTTTTAGAGAAAATGGAAATAACTGATTTTGGGGGTACAGGGCAAATGGGAGAGGAGCTCGCAAGATAAGTCACGGAGTTGCCAATTTGTGTTTGATTGATTACAACTTTAAAAATTAATTTTGTCGGATTTTACTCAAACCTTCACTGATCTGTTTCTTTAATTTTTCTGCTTCTTTTAAAACTTGTAATCAGGGTGGACTTTCCCTTAAGATTCCAGATACATCCATGCGGTTTTTGAAGAATTTTAGTATACATACATGTATTTAAAAGGAACATGTGATCTGCTGTCTCATCGTAACACATGACATACATGTAGGAACCTCACAGAGATTCGTAGACTCCCTGCACGCTAGCTATATACATAATTTTTTTTTTTTTCACGTGGCTATTGCATGATTGATGTAATAGTACTATATGCTATGAGTCATGCCTCTAAATTTTTTTCACCTCTCATTGACTGTTCACTGTATACCAAACAACTTTTACTTCCACTAAGAACATGTACTTGAACAGAAACCAAAGCTCACCTTAAAATGGATTCTCTCTTGATATTATTAGTTCACTAAAACGCCTTACCAAGGATACAACATTTGCTTTAAATGAAGCATTATTTAAGAGTTTAACTACTCTAACTCTTAAATACTGACTTTGGTCGACCAATGGAACAAACAGGGGAGTTCCATAGACAACTTTTGGCACACATACAGTGTATATGTATTATAATACTCCAAACAACATGGCAGTCAAGGGTTTCAATCCATGGCAAATAAAGAGTTAACCCTAAAAGGGGGGGGGGGGGGAGTGGAATCCACCCCCCTAGACATTTCTCGCGATATGTCCGCAACGCGCAAAGCAGTCGCCGCGGCGTTTCTGGACTTTTTTCTTTCAAATCTCAGGCATCTTTAGAGACCAAATTCGCGATGTCCGGGCATGCGGTTTCTGAAGTTACTCAACATTTCGTACTTGCACGTCAGACCAAAAATTGCTCAAAAATCGTGATTTCATGTATGATTTCAATACAAAATGTGTTTTCAGCCAAAATTTAGAAATGTATGAACATTTTTACATTTACTCATTAAAATTAATTTATTTTATGCTGTTTATGATCGCAAAAGTGTCCCCAACAAATTTCATCCCAAAAACAATAAAAAAAGGTAATAAAAACAAAGAAATACATAAGAAATTTTAAATACAATAAAATACATAAGAAATCAATTTTGATACCGAACTTTTTTCAAGTATATTTGCTAAGAATGCTGGAAAGAGTGTCTAGACCAAAAATTAGCATTTTTTGAGCTTTATTTAATGATTTAGAGCAAAATTTTGATTTCATGCATAAATTAGCATAACTAATTGATGTGAAATTATTTTGGAGCATTTAACTAAACAGTTTTGTAGATTACATGTACGTTGTGGACGACGTGCGTGCCGATTTTCGCGCGCGGTCGACAGTCGAGATCTCGGGGGGGGGGATTCCCCCCCCCCCCCCCCCCCCCCGGCTGTGGCATAGCCAAAATCTCCCGGCCCTTTTAGGGTTAAGCCTAGTTTATGTCATGCTCAGTATTCACTGGTTAATTTAGTTCTATTTGTTCATTGCAGTGGTTTACGTCCCAGCGAGGGGGGTAAATATTCGGATTTGGAAATTATACGCCGACGACAACAGAAAACCAGTCAGATCCCATGGCATCATTATCATCAGTAAGTTCAGTTTGAGGATCTAAGACCTAATTAGTCCAACAGCCATTCATTTATTAGTGACCTCTCCAAACCTCTATAAAAAGATAGCTATCAGTGCCTGTTCAAAATAATTGTTGAAACTCACAATGTAGTAAGATAATCATACAAAAATAGAATAGATTACTGTAAAACCAGAAATTTTTTGCATGCATGAAACTCTGTGGTTGAGATTGGCGATAGTTTCATACTGTGAAATGATCAAATCACAATTGAAACAACATAAAATTATTGCAATTCTCGAAAGTTTCTTGCTTTAAAGTTGGCTGTCATTAACAATTCGCGAAAATTTCATGTTGCCAAAGGTTCTTGTTTTACAGTAGTTTCATTTATAATCTTCCATCAGCCCAGAGAAGTACATTGTACCATGGTGGTCACAGTGCCAAGATTAAGAACCATTGTCTGAGGAGCTGTACTTCTTATTTTCCTCCTGAATCACTGAAGATAAATGCCTTGTACAAAATCATTGACTTGAATGATGGTAATAATAATGATATTACTATTACGACTATTAATGAAGAAGAAGAAGGAGAAGGAGGAGGAACTGTTTTGTATTTCTACAGTATGCAAGTCCATGTTTGATTGTCAGTTTACAATAATTTCTGTGTGCCCTCTGCTATGCTTCTTTGTCACTGATCATTTTATTTTTTCATGTTCATTAGGGTTGGGCTTCATTTACAGTCGGTGCATCCAAGTTTTTATCAGCGACAAAGGAAGGGGTAAGAATGAGAACAAAACATAATTTACATATAGCATGTAGTATGTTACTTAGTCAAACTTCTTGAAATCAAATTTTCATTTTTATATGTGACCAGGTACCACAAAACCACCAAAAAGATATGAATTTTTAGTTAAGGTCTGATTCTGAAAGAGGAGATTCTTAGCTTTAAAATGATAGTATAACTCATTAGCATTGGATGTTCCTAACTCACTCTACACAGAGTAGAATGCACAGTCCCTCAGAATGTTACTTCTGAGAAATAAGGGTTTAAAGTTTGCAGTCTATTGAAGCATTCTGACTTGGAAGGTGATGTGCTAAGGTGACAAAAGGAGGATTAGAACTCAGTTATAAAGGGATTAACAGATTGTCCTAAAACTTGGAATACCAATTAGGCATATCCTGTTCATCATATTGCACAAGTATCAATGCAAGAACTTACTCCGTTTAAAAGTTATGGGAGATCAAAATGAGACAAGTATTCTTGGTCGTAAAAAAGAAAAGTAGTACAACAAAATCCAGAGCAGACACATATAAGTCTGATAAAAAACTGTCAAAAATAACACTTTTAGATTGTTTGGTGCCTCCAAATTTTTAGATTACTTAGAAAAGAGCATACTCTTTCAGGAAATACCCAATACTAAAATTTGACCAAGCCAACCAAGAACCCATTGATTGAGCTCTATCTGAAAATCACTGACTGCGACTTTTTGGTGGTTTTGTGGTGCCTGGTCACATATGATATGAATTACAAGAACATTCAGCTGTTATAATGTGTGCATTTTGAGTTTATAAGTGTATAGTTTTGTAAATCAGCTCTTCTGCTGCATAGAATTTTTCTAAAGACCAAGCTTGTAACTAATTTGTTCAGCCCCATCTCATCAAAATGTTTGATAAGGTCCTCTTGCAACTTTCGTGGTTCAGGATGTAAATGCCCTGTGTAATGTGTAATCCATTTCACATTGTGAAAAACTACATTATATCTTCTCTGTATGTTCCCATGGTGAGTGAGTGTTCACAATTGAAAGCTTTCATTAACACCATGTTGTAGGCTCTGTGAAAAGGCTGTTGATATATTCTTTCGTAAAAAGAACCCACTTATTTCTTTCCTTTCCTTTCTAATAAAAACACCCCATAAGTGGGTACTTTTGAGAAAAGAATATATCAACAGTCTTTTCACAGAGGCCGCCATATAGTGTTACCAAAAGCCTTCAATTGTAAAAACTACATCATACTACAATACTCATTAGACTAGGGTGAGGTTCATGTACAGTAAGTGCTTAGAAGAGAGAGAGAGGGGTAAAAATAAACAGATTAAAGCTATTTGTTTCTTATTTTTCCATAAAACGAATTAAAGAAATGTGATAATAGGGTATTTGGTGTTTACAAAAACCACACATGAGGGATAACCTGCAATGTGTCGTGTAGGACATTTTGTCTTTTATCCATTTATTTCATTCATAAATGAAAAACATCTTGATTTGACTGTTGACTAATGTTTCTTTTGGGTATCACTACCATTAGTCAGTGTTGCATCAAGAGAGCTTTCTTTTTTTAGTGAAATAAATAGGTAAATATTATATGTCGTACTGGAAACATTGCCCAGAATCACCCTCATGGTGTTTTCTGAGTAGTGTAAAAATACCATATGAATATCAAAGATGTGTTTATTGGGCATTGTTATTAATACTAAAGCATTCTCCCAAAATCTTTTTTTTTTTTTCTTCCAGGCTGTGAAATTTGGCTCAGCAGCATCACAAAAAGTGAGTATATCTTTTTAGTTGCATCCAACTTTCCTTAATGTAAATAATTATGATATTTGTTTTGTTTTCTTGTATCTGTGTATCTCTATCATGGTCAAGTACAAAAAATACACCCCACATATTGGTGATTGGATGAATTTGATAGTCTTAAGCTGTGTTTGTTCTGAAGCCAGCACTTGGTACAACAAGTACATTTTTCTTGTGCCGGACATCATCCAACAAAACAGCAGTTGGGGCATTGTTTTGAGCTAAAACTTTCTTAAGAATTTGAGCCGATTTGTCCTGTGAACGTCTTACATGTATACCACGAGAGTTGCACACAACAGGGCACTGCTCTCCCAAATTAGTTTCTTTATAGGACTTTTATTTTGCTGATATCTACATCTACATTCATTATATCTCTTGTGTATATATATATATCCCTTCTGCTATATTATCACTCACCATGTACATGTATTCTTTATATGATTATTTCCCTGATGTGAAAAGGCTATGGGAATGTACATGTAGTATACCTTATGACTGATGAAACCTTCTCACTTTACGCACATCCATCTATCACATTCACTGGCTTACCATTGTTAGTCTTTACGCACAGACCCTACATGTATGTGCACAAATTTCAATGTGGATTGAGCTAAGCATAAACCAGCTTGACAATAATATTGATAATCATAAATTTCATTTATAAAGCACCATTTCATGAGATACAAAGCACATGTATGTAACAGATAAACAAAAGAAAGAAAACAGTATCATACAAATAGCATTACAAAAGTACAAACAAAGAGAATTTTTTATTTTTTTCCTAATTAGGAGAGATGTGTTTTCAGACACTTCTTAAATGATGTGAGAATTTGGCAATTCTTTATTGCAGAAGGTAGGAAGTTCCAGGTTTTGGGGGCGATAGTTGAAAAAGCCCTATCACCTATCTGTTTACTGGTTCGAGGGACAGTAAGTGTATTACTAGTGGCCGAGTGTGTGTTGTACTTGGATGTGTGTGCATGGAGTAAATCAGATAAGATCATACTGAGGCTTGACTATTGACACATTTGTAAGTGAGAGTAAAGTATCATTGTCTGTCAGGAAGCGACACAATATACATGTTCCTACTTAAAGTGTGAGCTTATATCCTAGATAGTTCAGATAATCCTCCTTTATGCAATATTATGGAACAGGATTTGCAATACAGAGACAATTGTAATTGATGCATTTCTCTGAATGCAATTCTTTTTGATTGCCTATCCAGACGCAGGAGTATGCTGCTAAGGTGAATGATTCAGTTATCAAACCTACCAAAGAGAAGGTGAATGAAGGAAGGCTATTCACTGATATATCAACAGGAACTAAGAGTCTAGCCTCAAAGGTAAAAATGTGATCTCGTATATAGCAATATGACTTGGTATTATCTAGTGTTGTAGTCAAGACGTCAAGGTCTGAGACTAAGACCGAGACTGGGACCTCAAGGTCAGGAAGTGAGACCAAGACCACTTCTTCCGAGACTGAGATCTCTAGAGAACGGGACCATGTATACATGTATGGGACTGCGTACAACATTATGGCATGAATGTTCACCCTGAATACTTCAGCTGTTTCCTGTCATACTGTCAATGGAGAAATATTTGTGGTACATTAATTTTCGCAGATTTTGTGCTATTTTTGGCGGGCGTGAATTCTAGAACTCGAGAAAATATTAGCCTGATTTCCTATGTGGGTTAAAGGGATACTTTGGTGGGCCTGCATGGGCAATTTCCAATGAGACAGGAAAATATACTCGGAGCTTCGTGTCACTTTCGATGTAGAGGACTTCCATCACACGTGCTAAAACATGTGATTCATATTGAATCACCTCTGAGATAGTTCGGTGAAGACTGGCTTGTGTTTTAAATTTTGGCGCGATGGGAAAGTAATCAAACATATGGAAAAGTAATTACAGAGCCAGCTCTCTGGTAGAGCCTGGGGGTATAGTTACATAATCTTGGCGACAACACGTCGCGGCAGGGCAGTGCAGAAGCGATGGCTAGACTGAGCAACCAGAAGTAGACTGTGTTTTGTATTTGGAAATATTTCAGCATTACACTAAACTTGTTTGGGTGAACGAGGTTACGACCAGTTACAAGACTAAGGGCCTGGGACCGGTTAAACCTGAAGTATTCGTCTAGCTCCAGTTTGGTCACCTTCATGCCATCCGATCATTAATGGCATTAGTCCGACAGCCTTGCACAACGGGCGTGCTATGTGTACAAGTAAACGAGCCTTTTGCAAATTCTGCACGATTTCATTTCCCGTGAGTTCTCATTAGACTGGCCCTTTAAATTGTGCTCTTCAGCACATTGATAATGTGTGTGTGTGTGTGTCCAATTCATTTTTGAGCATGTGTGTGTAGTTACGCGAGCCGTATGCGTTTGAATGGACTGCGTGTGTGTAAATTAATCAATGGAGTGGGTGTACATACAAGTGTGTGATTGTGCAGCATGAATTTAAGAACCCGCGAATATGTTTTGGGGTCACTCAGCGCGAAAATAACAGCGTTTACTGTATATCCAATATGAGGGCATTTGAAGAGCAATCCTTTTCAGTGGACATTTCAGCTACGATGTTCTTTCAAATTAACATAAAAGCAATAAGAAAGCTCACAAATTATTTTTCACCTTTCCCAAAAACTCAACCTTCTCTTTACCCCTTTCAAGACAATTCACCACATTTTGTGGTTTGGCTCAAAAACTTCTGATTCAGAGCTCTAAAAAATAAACCAGATGCATGAGTGGAAAGAGCAAAAGTTTCTACACACACTATGTCCATTTTTGTTGCATGACCATGTTGCGTTTGATGCCAGGAATTTTAAAGACGAGAATAAACTTTGAAATCCTTAAATTGGCAACACATTGAGAGGTTCAAAATCATTGTTTTTTCATCAGAATTGGCAATTTTATCAACTTTTCGACATATTTCTAACCATGTTTATCGTTTTCAAAGACATTACACCTTATTAGAACCATGTAGCCCTAAAAGAAAAATATTAATGTTGCCAATTTGAAGAACAAAATGTTATCAATTTAGCCCTTAAATAATTCCTGTCCTGAAAGGGTTAAAAGGGAAACAACATGTCTAGAGACATACTGTATTAAAGGGAAGATGAATGGTAACAGGGGGAAGAGGTAGACCAAGAACTGGGTTGGTATCTGACTTGATAAACTTATGGCATAATGAAGTAGAATTCTCTGGACAGAGTGGGATTGAGAAAGACTTAACCCAGAGATGGATCTGGTGTGTGGACCTAACCTTTGGCAGAATACCTTGAAATAAGAAGACGATAATTAATGTATTCATGGTTTTCTTGCTAGGTTGCTGTTAATACACAGAAAGGCTGGAATGATTTCACCAAGATGTTTAGTGATAATCCTTCGCTTGACGAAGATGCAAATAAACCTACGACAGATTCACCCTTGATGGGGGACCCGGTAGCAAAGGCACAGAGAGAAAAGCTCAGGTATGAACACTGCTTTTTGTGCATTGTGCAAATACATACATTATAACAAATATAAACATGGCAGTAAGGGCATCGAACAAATGCAAATTGCACGTATATAAAATTGCTAAACATACAATGCATCTTATGATTGCAGATTATTATGAATATGAACACTGCAATGTGTGCATTGTACAAATGTAAATTTGCTATGAATGAAAAGAACAAATATGAACACTGCAATACAAGTATGTGCATCATACACTGTGCATGGCAGTAATAAAGACTTGTGTGTGTGCATCATGAAAACTCAGATTGAACATGCAATCTCTGCTAAATATGCATTCAGAATTTAGATGCAAAACATGAGCACTGCAATATGTGTGCATCATGTACATGTATTGCAAATGGCATAGAACACAAAGGCACATCATGATTGGCAAATCTGAACCATGCAGTTTATAAAATGCGTCATATCAAAAGTAGTTGCAAATGACAAACAATAACATGTAAATATGCATGGTAGGAATGAATAAGGTGTACTAAATCATTGCATTGCATGAAGGAAATATTCTAATAGCATTGTCCATGAGTTCATTCACAATGCTAATATCAGTGGGTTTCATTCACTTGCAATCTTACTGCCTTTTCATCTACACTAAACAATCTAACACACTCATGTAGATACCGTTCTAGCACTTGGATTTATTTGAATTGACTGTGTTAGGTACTTGTAGCTTAGCGAAACGTTGTGGTTCGTAAAAAGCAAGAAAGGCGCATATATGACAAAATAATTCAGTATCAACATTTTATTTTAAAGAGGCAGAACCAAAATATTAGGATGTAGAATTAGTATTTACCTCTTTGAACACTTTTGAATAATATGAAAACTTTTATTCAGATACATTTATGTCTGATTCTAATTTTAGAAGCACAGACAACACTAGCAATTTTCCTCTGCGTCTTTCCTGCATCTTTATGCTCCATTGCATTTCGCTATTAAAGCTACCTTATATATAAGAGGAGTTTGGAAAGCATTTCAGATTATTTATACCCTTCCACTACATTTGTCTTTTTGCATAGAATGTAGACATTTCTCAAATTTGACACACATTTTCAGGATGAGGACTTGCTTTTTGTTGTGTTTCAAATACATGCACATGTACAGTGTAGTCTTCTTTCTTCAGTCTTTCCCAAAGAAGACTGTGTAATGTGCCCAAGTTTATGTATGTTCCATGTACATGTAGTAGTTCTTGTGTTTCAAGAGTATTCTTGTATATACCCCTCATTGAATCATTTAGTGAGAATCTATTTAAATGTTAATTGTAAAACCAGAATCTTTTAGACCTGACCAGTCACGTACCCAGGATGTTTTAAAGGGGCGTGTTTTTTACTCCAAAATTCTCTGAAAAAAAAAAAGGTTATCAGTATTTTGGGGGTGTCTTTTTACTCAATATCTGACAAGCAACAACAAAAAAAAAAGGTTATCAGCAATTGTATAGGGGGTGTTTTAACATCAAATGACACCAAAAGGGGGGGGGGGCGGTGTTTGGTGTTTGAACACCCAAAAGACCCCCCCCCCCCCCCCCCCCCTCGGTAGGCACATGGACATGACACTGTCTTGCCTTATTGATGATGGCAATATTTGGCTTGTCCTGGCAAGAATACATTGTTGATTGGTAAAATTATCTCTTATGTGTGAATCTCTACCAGTAATAAATTTGTTGCAAGAGTTCTAGGTTTTACAGCATCCCTATCTACATGTATGTATCATGCTAGAGACTACTAGATCATCAGTACATGTTGCATGTATTTATCAGGTGCACCATTTTGTGATTTTTACAAATCAATGCATTACTCACATGGCATGGTAGTAGTGTATATCATAGGCTTTTTAACACTTTCACTGTCCTTAAGCCAAGATTATTTTGATTTCTGTACTCACTTGAGCGCTTACAGCCGCTTAGCCTCACTTTTATTAACGTTTAGACCCACCTTTGGTGTGGGCTAACCCTGCTTTTTTCTGGGGCTGAATTAATTCTGTAGTAGCTACATGTATAGTGGAGTTCGCCCACTTCGTAACATGTAATGTGAAGAGAAAGTGGGCTAAGCTTAGTCCTATACCACTGATGGGGCTCAATCCTTGTTTAGCCCCACAGATAGTAAGGGACTCAGCAAAATTTTGCAAGTGTAAAAAGCCTTATAACAGTGACTTACGTTGCATGTACATGTAGTTTGCCGAATGAATGTACATGGATTAATTTACACAATGTAGTAGTGTACATGTATATATGCCAGAGCTCATGTTGGTGTATGTGCATTTAGTATTCAAGTCTTTGCATTACTGCTTTGTTACTAATATTCCAATAGTTTGAAGAAATGTCAGTTAGCTGATCAATTTTAAAATTACTGAAAGGAAATATTTTTAAAGGAAAGTGGACTGTGGTAATAAATCAAATGATGTATTGGAACTCAAGTTCTTTCATGATGAAGACAATGTTGGGTGATACATGTACGTGAAAATAATTTAAAGTCCACACGCAAACTAACCAATCAAAATCAACTTTCTAATGTGACTTGTTTAAAAGATGTATTCTGGTTTGTCACTGTGGAGTGACCATCAATTGATTTACATGTATGACTAGTGGAAAGATTTAACTTGCATCACATATTACATGTACGTGTATGTAGATCATGTCATTTGTAGTGTAGATGATTATGTAGATGAGTTTATGCAGTAGTGCGACATTTGCTCTGATGATGGTTGCTCCAGGTTTACTTTGAATGAAGAAATAAACAGAGATAAACAATAGCATTCGCAAAATGCATAGGGCCCCCCAAAGTTTAAGTCTGAACCACCAAAGTTTCAAAATTTGAATAGGGGTCAGGGGACCGTGGATACAGACCTTAAATCTTTTGGTTTGGACCCCCCCCCCCCCCCCCCCCCCTGCAAAAAAAAGTGAGTGTGGAGCCCAGGGTAAGAGATTGAAGTTGGAATTGGCTTTGAGGGTACATGTACAGTATACATGTACATATAGAGGTAGGGGTAGAGTTAGGTACATTTATACACTTTTTACACTTAATATTCTCATTTGCACTATTAGTCACGTACTATCTCCCTAGCCACAGTGCTTAGCCCCACCTTTTGACATTTAGCCCCACCATTTGGTAGGGCTAGCTTTTTTCCAGGGCTAAAAAAAATCCTGTATTATCACGGAGTTACATGTAGCCCACTTTGGTGAAATGCAATGTGAACAGAAAGTGTGCTAAGCTAGCCTAGTCCCGTACTATCAGTGGGGCTAAATCCTCATTTAGCCCCACGGATAGTACAGGACTAAGCCAAATTTTGCAAGTGTGAAAAGCTTATTAGTGTTGAGTCCAATGCTGAAGTTATGATTTTGAATAAAATTGGCCAGGGAGCAACTGTCGTCTGGGCATGTGACGTCCTGTTGATTTATTTATGTACATTGTAGTAGTGCATTCTTTCACTGCATAGTTGCTCACTGTATACCCTTGTGCATTCTGTTTCTTCCCCTTCTCTCTCTCTCTCTCTCTATATCCCACCTCTCATCCTCTCACTTATCTATTCATGGCTTCCTAATTCATGGATGGGTATTTAATGATTCATGTACTCAAAACATATTACATAAACATGCCCCTTGTCATCACCCCCTAAAACTAATATTTGTAAACTACCCGCGTATTCTGAAAATATAAATGCATATATTTGTTAAATCTACACTGCATTTATTCGCTTCCATCCCATCCCTATTTTTTGTGTTATTATTGTCAAATTATTCATCTTTCCTGCCATACAAATTCATATATTTAAAACAATAAATCGCCAAATATGTTAACTTCCTCAAACATTTAACATGCAATTTGTATATAACATATACATGTCATTCGTGTACTATGACTTGATGTACATTTATTTTCTACCTCATGCCACATATGAAATATATCTTCCCCAACTGATTATTCTGATGTACAACATCATAATGCTCAACTGCTTCATTTGACATTTTGTCCAAAATATATACTTCATGATATTAATCCAATAATCATCAATCTAACTGTACATTTTATTGTTGGCAATGTGAATTAAAAACAAACTATATGTAATTTATATATACACATTTTAATGTCTTAATTTTATTTTAAAACATTAAAATACATAATTCTTATCAAATGAACATATACATTTAATGCAAATGCTAAACACTAACCACATTGTAAAATGATATATTACATTCTGTTCAAAACCCTATTAATGTCATTTAAATGCAAAATACAAAATTGAATATGGCTATCACATTCCATGAAAAATCTTGTATCATTTTGCTTTTTTTTTTTTTTTTTTTTTTTTTTTTTTTGGTGAGGTTTTTTTTTAAATTGTTAATCCAATTTTGTGGTGGCATTGACCAAATGGATAATTTCACATTTTTGTCATTCGAAAATTTTGGGATTTGTTTTTCTTTGTTGCTGGTATTGTACAAATTCATAAATGTTTGGGGAAAATTACCTCTAATTGGAAATCTTTTAAAAAATAAAACAATTACAAATTTGGAAAATTTTGGGGGGATACCAAACACTGAAATGGAATACAATAGGAACATGGACCCTGATAAGAGTGACACACCCTTACTCCATAATATCCCGACCCCTCCTAGGACCCCTGAAGGAGAAGGAGATGACTGGGGATGGGGTGTAGATGATGGTTGGAGGGACCCTAAGGTAGAGGAAGAGGCAGAGAGGGTACTGGAAGAAACGGCTGATGATGGATGGGGGTCATGGGGTAACGAGGAGACAGGCGGTTCTCTTATTGACTTCGGAGATGAGTAAGTTTGAATTAATCTATCAGGGATAAAGTCTCTTAAAAGATTTTATAATTTACATGTACTTTCTTCTTTTTCCTTCAAATTTGCAATACAGATCTATTTGTTTATTAAACTGCTATTCTACATTTAACATCAGTTTTGTATCAGGAAGAAAAAGATTTCAGTACAGAAGGTCATCAGTTGTATTGGGAAAGAAATTCCAAATGGCCAAATACCGTTTTTTCAAAGGCACATTTGAATGAGTGAATTTTATAAGGTTAAAGAGCATTCTACAAAGAGGAATGACATGGAAAAAATAGAGAATGAAGGTCTAGTATGAGATGAGTTGTTTTTATATTCTATTGGATATCTTAATGTGGATCAGGACATCATCTGCATCAGCATTTTTCAACTGGGATGCCGGGGCACCCTGGGTGTACCTGGTGTATATGGTTGATGAAATTTTGCGTATACTTGGAATAGAAAGATTATGAGCAGTCAGCTGATAATTTTCAATTACTTTATAAATTGATGTTTATACAGGGACGCTAGCACCAAAGTGAAAACTTCCAAGACAAAGTCTTCGTCATCCTCCAAGTCATCATCCAGCAAATCGTCATCAAGTAAGAAACCATCGGGAGGACAAGTGAATAGCGGTAAACCCATCTCATCATTAGAAGAGACATGGGATGATGTAGGAGGATGGGATGATGCTGCCTGGGAGGAGCTTGAGACCAGTAAAGGGTCCAAGAAAGACTGATATACCAACAGTTAAGATGTCCAAGGATTGATTGCCACCATTCCATAGAACAGGACTAATTGCCACCTTTTTCTGAAACATGTCAAAAACTTTAATACCACTGGTCTACCAGTCTAAGACCATCTTGTAAAGAGTTGCAATGAATCCAAATCAGTCACAACTCAACCTGAGTTTGATATCCATCGAATCTGTAAATATGAGATGGGTGATTATGACTTTGGGATTGATAAGAGGACATTTGATCAATTTGGATTAGTCCCAAATCTTTTTGGGACCTGGCCCAGGTCTGATACCTCTATTCTACCAGTTGAAGGTTAGGTCTGGTCTTGTCTGATGCCAATCTTCTATCAGTCTTAGACTAGGTCTGACACTTCTATGCTACTCTATATTTTAAGATTAGATATGATACCAAACCCCTATTCCTCTCTTTTACCAATCCAAGGATTCAGACCACCAATATACCAGTTGTAGTAAAGTACTTACTGCCACTCATGTTCTAGTTGAAGGCCTGGTCTTTCTTAGACCGTAACTTGATATCAGTCACTTCTCCTATCTCTTATTAAATTTATGTACCATTCCTAGACAAGGGCTTGTAATTGGAAATTTACACAATGTCCAGTGATCAGATGAAGTCTTTCTATTGTACTATGTGAAATTATTCATTGATTACTCTCAAGATTGGTTGTTTCTATAGGTCCTAGATGAGTTCTGTTAAACTTAAATACTGGACCTTATGGTGTAGATCTTACAATGATTGCCAGAAATGCTTCTATTATGCTGTCACATTGACGGATAAACAGTTGATTGAGAATACTGGACTATCTCTTGTAGTTCTACGTTGCTGTCTAATAATTGTTCTGAAACAGACCTGTGATAACATTGCCCACTTTCTGAAAAGTATGAATTAACTTTTTTAGAACTTTAACATGATCGGGCATTACCTTGGGTGCTGGTAGCAATGCAACTTTGCTTTGAAAGTTTCTTATAGCAGAATGATTTAAAGCATGGCAATATTAGGGAATGGTATCACCACAGCATACACTTGCTATCATATATTACATAGTTTAGTTGTAAGTAGTTTCTGTTTTGTGCACATATAAGAACAATAAATTTATTTGCTTGTATGCTTCTATTTTATCACTCAATATCTTTCATGATGACAAACTTATACTGTGCCGAGCAGGGTGCGACACTGTGACCAGATAGGCAAGTAAATGCTTAGAATACTTTTCTGGACAATTTTACTTATCCTCTTTTTTCAGAAGAAACATTTTATTGAATCAGCTGATTACTTTTAATGCTTTTCAATAGACAGTCGGTGCAAAGTCAGTTTTTAAGAAGTATAGAATGCAAATTTATTGGTTTTAAATTTTTAGTTTTTAGTCAGGCAAGTAGGTAATATTTTTAGTAATTTACCCACTAATCAATGGTTTTGTATCACCTGTTAATAGGTACATGTAAACACTGAGCCTCCCAATGTATTAATTGAGATATTGAAGAATAATGCATGTGACTGTTTTGTACAGGGACTATTAAAATGACTGAAGGTTCACAAGAGTTCATGTTTTGTAGATCAGAAGGCACGATGGCTGAAGATTTTGGTCTATGGAGCTTCTAGTAGGTAACTTTTCACTCCTGTGAACTTTCGGTCGTGTGAATGTACTGGCCTGGGCCTGTTTTGTACCTCTGTGAGGGATATTGGATTGTATTACCTTGTAGTGAATTAGTATTTATTTATCTTTAAAGATATTTTATCAAAGTGATTTTGTAATGCTTGATGATTGCACTTTTCTGAACCTGTTTGAAGCTATATCATACATGTACCACTTCTCATGTAATTATTGAAATCTAGATAGCATTACTCTGCTTATATTCCCTTGATAAAACTTATTCGCTTTGAATCATAGTGATGTAAATTCCATGTTAAAACTGTATCCCATGTCATTGATGAATTGCCCCATTTTAATTTGCCATTGTTAAGAATATGTATTGAATGTACAAATGAGTAAATTATGTGAGTTAGGAATGGAATTTGGATGTACATGTATTAGACTTCAGGCTACTTAATATGATGGTGAAAGGACGCGATACATTAGCATCAAAAGTAAGTCAACATAATGAAGTATCAACAACATGGTTGCTAAGACTTTTCAGAAATCGGCATAAGGGCAATATCAGTACCTTCTGGTATTTCCTATAGCAACCATGTACAGATTATGTTATATTGTTATTATACTGCTCACCCTTTTAAAAGGTGATGGACAAGGATATTGAAATTGCCATAAGCCTACTGCACACTATACGATCGATTTATGAAATAAATCACAATAGCATTCAATATGGGCATTTGAACAAATAAATTCTACCTGATTCAGGATCTGAACAATGATGGGAATACTAAAAATAGGGTTTTGGTGCACTGTCAGCCTTATACCCGGAATAAAGGCCAAGTCAGTTTCAAATCGTAGACAATAGGCAGTATTTTCAATTTTACTATCTATATGACTATTCAGAACCTCAGTCAAAAATATTTTACGTGTTTAAATGTTTATATCAAATGCTATTATATTTTCTTCCAAAATTGGATAGCAGACCGATCGTGTAGTGTGCAGTGGGCTTTAGGATAATTTTTTTTTTTTTAAAGTATTAATTTTGCAATCGTGTTTAACTATTTAAGTGTTAAAGAAAGCATATTTAATCTAAAGTTTCATTCTGTATTCACTATGCTTTGACTACATTAGCTTATTTCTTTTTCTTTTTCCAATCATCCCTACATTTTGTATCTTGGTTTATGACTCTTGCCAACACTGTCCATGACCTGCAAACAATTATTGAGTGTTGTAGAGAGATCACGTCATGCCAGACGGTGGCAGATTTTTTCGGGGGGGGGGGGGGCCTATCCGGCCAATGCCCCCCCCCCCCTTGGAACCCAAAACTTTTTGTTGTTGTTTTGTTTTGTTTTTTGTTTTTGCTTTGTCAGAGATTTATGGAGGGGAAGAAAACCCGCACCCCCCCCCCCCCCCCCCCCCACTGAGCGAATTTTGGAGGGCTGGGGGGGGGGAATTGTTTCCCACCCCCCACTGAGTGACTTTTTGAGAGCTGGCAAGACCAAGAAAATACGGGTCTCCCTCCAAGCAAAACTGACAAACCTGCATTTGTGTGCCCCCCCCCCCTCCCCACTTATACAAAATCCCGGATCCGCCCCTGATGCCAGATATGATGTTCCTAATCTATCCACCACTCTTCTCGCAAACAGGAAAGAGAAGACTAAGGTTTAGAATGACACAACAAAATCCAAATTCTGAAGTTTAAGGAATAGCCTTTAGGAAAAGCTCTGTGAAAGTAGACTAACATTTGTTCAAACACATATAGGCATTTTTGATGACGACATAATAGCAGAAAACTGGCCTGATGGGGCACTTGGAAGGGAGTAGAATCTGAAGATTTACATCTCTTTACATTTTGCTTTAAATTCATAATGTGCGTAAAATCATGAACAGTTCCAAATGCTGCTTGATTCTTTGCAAGATTTGTGCATTCTCTTTCTAAGATTAAAGATGTGCATTCTTTAGGGATGTTTCTCTTCTTTTAATAGTTTATACATGTGGGGGTTTTTTTATTCAAGATTCAAAATGTTACTTGCATCCTTTTGTTGCAAATACACGTTTGAAGATCTTACCCTGTATATTAAATTAAAACAATATAATTTCCAGTCTCATTGTAAGTTAATTGGGTTTTTATTATGCCCTTCTAGCAATAACACCCCATCCCTTTTAGGACTTTCATTGATATTTGTATCGCACTCATTAATATGAAGTATATCTTGGATATTGGTTGTAGAGATCATGTGTAGAAACTTGTCATGGATGTTTTGAAATTAATTTGATGTATAGAAAGTATTTTATTGTGAAATTTATTGAGAATATGTACTAAAAATATGTCCTGATATTATTTCGCATTTGACATACATCCTTCATCATTCTGTGTGTTATTTGGACAAAACTAAACACCGAATATGTACGGAAAAGAATGAAAAAGTGTTCTGTCCTTCATGTTTTCTGTACATGTAGTAAACTGTGTTGGATTTTGATATTTATCACAAACTACTGAATACATTTGACCCTTTTGAAGAAACAAGGAGGGATTTTGTTTTTTTTTAAGTGTTTTTTTTTTTTAAATCATGCTCCAAAGAATGCATTTAAACACTTCAAATGCCTTATAATGAAACACATCCTTAATCTCAAAGGTATAATGAATTTTGTTTGATTGTATTTTGATGACCATGTAGATGTTTTACTAGAATTATAAAACAAATAGAAAATGTGACCCGCTCTCCCTCTCTTTCTCGTGGTTTCTTGCTCCCTCTATCTCTCTCTCTCTCTCTCTCTCCCTCCTTTCTCTATTTTGCCATCTCCCAATCTTCCTTTTCTCTCTCTCTTCCCCATTTTTTTCCTTTCTCTATTGCCCAGTTATAACGTTCTCTTTTGCTCGATTTCGCTGTTTTAAATGTACATCCTACCCCCCAACCGTATAAAAAAAAATAACTTTCTCTCCCCCTTCCCCCCCCCCTCCTCTCTCTCTCTCTCTCTCTCTCTCTCTCTCTCTCTCTTACTCTAGCACCCTTCGTTTTTCTAAATTCTTACTTTCCCTAATTTGCTTATTCACTTCATTTATCTGTGTATATTAATACCTCTGTATTTACTTTTATGTCCTTCCCAATGTTGGTCGTGTTTCCCCCTTTTCTTTTAACCTGCTTATTAATAGACTCCATGTATCTATGTCTTTATCTCTCTCTCTCTCTCTCTCTCTCTCTTTCCATCAATCTGAATGATATAGGGTTTTCTTTGTTGCCAATCCAATGATTGTTTTCCTTAATGCGATGTCTCCTTTCATCATACCCATTCTACATCACACCTCATTATAAAATTGATTCTTTGACTTGGTTTTCATAGTGTTTTTTCTTTATTGTCAAAATTGTACAAAAAACATTGATCAAGATGTGATAGGGCTCTGCCAAATACAAATTTTGACAAACAATCGAGTACATGTATAAGGTACCGGCATATATGTCTTACCTATATTGTTCATAAATTATTGATACCTAAGTGTTTATGCTACATCATATAGTTCAAAATACAAAACTCACCAAGGTATAAAGAAAGTTCCAGGCTTCACATACGCAATTCACGTACTCTATTCATTAATGAATTAATGAGACATGCCGGTACAGTTTCCCTAATAAGTAACAATATACATTTAGAACTGAGTATTAATATGAAAAAGTACTAATACATATCAATTTTTGAGATTAGACCACTTTAAGTTTCCTTCATCTTTACAACCATGTACAATGCAAAAAAAAAAAAAAAAAAAGTAAGCATGCATGAGCAAGCTTCTGTTGTACGTCATGATAACGCGAAAACCCCCAAATTAATGCAGTCTAATATTATAATAGACTGTGATAAGTAAGTACGAAGTATAATCATGATAATAGTGTAATTCTATTGCAAATTATATTGTTTCAATTTACATACATCTCCAATGAGTATCTACTGACATGAGTAGGGGCGTTGCGGGGGGGGGGGGGGTTATAGAGTGAAATATTATTACGTTTAACAGTACTGGTCTTTTTTTCCCTACAAAATGTAGAATTTCTACAATTTTCTGTGTTCTGTGTATTGTCAATATAGCTCTTACTAAAGCTTTCAAAATACACAAACTAGAAAAGAAAGACAATATTAATAAGTATGAATTACATGTACTGAGTTGTGTGATCCTCCATTTAGTTCAGCCTATAACAATTTATCATAATTAAGCTCTCATTCTGGTCAAATTGCACACATCTATCCTATATTTCTTATTGTTTGTGCCATAATCAGCCATAGTCCTCATCGCGGCAAACAATATTTGAACTATTAACGTCTCTATAATCATTTAAAGCGCGCTTATAATACATCTACAGTAGCTGGCCCGCTGTGTGTGTTTTCACCACCTGTTGCGTTCATCTCCATGGTTACTGCCCCGCCCACTTCTACCACCTCACTGCCATCATTCTGCGCAATGTCGTAACTGGGTGGGGCTGTTGGGAGGTTAGTATCCATGGGAACCGAGGTATCTTGAGGAGCAGCAGGAGGAGGCATGATATGTTCGTCATCGGTAGTAACATCCTTGCTGTATGCAGGTGGTTTTGCGTCATCGATAGCGGATTGCTCGTAAGAAGGAGGTGCATCAGGGCTTCCTTGGGGAACGTCACTGGGGGTGTTGTTCTGGAGGCTGCGGCGTCTCTGGAGGTTAGTACTGCGACGTGAGAGCATGGAGCGCATCTTCTGTTGTCGTTTCTTTTCGTAGATCTTCCTTAGACCCATGAGGCAAAAGAAGATTCCCAAGACACCACCCACGAAGATGAGGGTGATAACCCACCACGGCAATGGATCTGTCAGGATAAAATTTGAAAGGGTAGTAAGCGATTCGTTTGTCGCTAAAATACTAGAACTGTTAACCAATAATTTCAGATCCAAGTCTTGTGTGAATAATTAGAGTGGTTTTTCAATAACAAATAATCAATTATGACAAAATATTCCCAGAGTGGATTGCCTATAATGTTCAGACAATATTGAAATCACTGTGCAATGTTTCTTTGCACTATAATAATTATAATAATAATAATAATAATAATAATAATAATAATAATAATAATAATAATAATAATAATAATGATAATAAAATCATTCTTGTATGGCGCATATCACATTACATAAGTAAGCGTCTATGTGCTTAGGAAGAAAAAGGAAAGAAAAGCAAAGAAATTATTCACAGTACATATGGTCGTGTATCGAAGGATGATTTTTTTTAGCAACTATTTCATAATAATAAGAGATAGAAAATTTTCCGTAACTTGCTACTAGTAAGATTGACTTGATTTTATGCTTTAAAAAATCAAGGTATATTTATATTATGAACAAACTTATTTCGTACATGTACATGCTACAAAACTAGTACTTTTACGATAGACGGTAGAAACGCATTCACTAGCGTACCCAAGGGGGGGCAGGGGGCAGAGTGCCCCCCCCCCTGAAATTTGACCCCCCCCCCTCCCCCCAAAAAAGGTTATCGGGTTTCTGAAAAACGATAAACAAATTCTCGACAACCCCCCCCCCACACACACACACACACACACTGAGCGACTTGGGGGGGGGGGGCTGGAGAAAAAAAATTGTCGCCATTGATAACTTTTTCCCCCTCTTGACGCCAAGGTCCAGATACGCCACTGAACATTTCGTGTGTCAAGGTTCTAATAACACGATAAAAACTACTTTCGAAAAATAAACTCAAGACAATTTCAATAGCCCTGTCTATCACCTTTAGAAATGTGCGAACATTACAATGGCGTATTACGTAATCCGAACAAGATTTCTATGGGCAGTACAATAGGCCTTTGAAATTGCCCTTGAGTTTATTTTTCGAAAGTAGTTTTTATCGTGTTTAATAAGAAATTGAATTTAAAGGAAAACAATTCTTCTCATTATTTTTCTCTGTTGCCGGTTTGGTATACAATTTCCATTTTTTTTAATTTTTTTTTTTTTTTTAACTCGGTGCATTCCATGAAATTAATTCAGCACTTCAGCTGCCATGTGGATTTTAATAAACGCCATTTCAATTTCAATTACAATTTCCAATCTCTCTTACCATTGCCTCTTGTATGTGTTACTCCACCATAGTTCGTCCTTTGCGTGTATCGTTTTGATCCACGCCCTGTAGAAGAGAAGAAAAGAATGAAACAAAAATAGATATAAGAAACTGTCTCAAATGTGATAAGAACAGTGGCGTAGCTCCGGGGAGCGAGAAAGAAGGAGAAGAAAAAGGGAGTCGCAACTTGCAAAGAAGTCGATACGACCCTTCCCACACCCTACCCTTACTGGATGACCGTGTACTCTCACAATGATCTGTATCTCTACTATTCTAACTTGCGGTGGCGTATCCACGGGGGGCTGGGGCAGGAGGGCACGTGTCCCCGGCGGCACTTGAAGGGGGCGGAAAAAACTCAAAAGAGAGAAAGGAAAAGAGGAGAAAATGAAGAAAAAGTATGATAATTAACTGAGGATTATGTGCCACAATCCGAAGAGTAAATCTATAGAAATACATTTTGTTTAGTGTTTTAAAACGTGAACATTTTCTAAAGCTCGGTCTCTTTGCTTCCTCGCACATGTTGCTCCAGGATATCGTAATTTCGCGCCCCAGTATAGGATATACATTATAAACAGCATTTTTAAAGGGTTCAAATTTGAAGAATATAATGTAATTCTCGTTGCTATCATGTAAGTTTCATCAGGCCCCAAAATAGAATAAAGTGTATAAAATGATGCAAAGGTTCAATATGGGAAAGAAATCTCAACTTTCGGTTGCCTTTGCTAAATTCTACTATTTCTCAGGGGTTTTCGTTAATTTTGCGCCCCAATTGAGAAGAAAGTGAACAGAAAACTGTCTATCAATGTTCAGAATTCGAATCCCTACCCCTCGATTGCAGTGCTCAATTGGGAATTTTCCTGGGTAAAATACATTAAAAGATTGTGTTTGGAGGGGGGGGAGGGGTAAAAAAAAAATCTACCGCTCGGCCACTTTGCTCCCTCGCTTGTACAATAACGTCGATATGTTTTGGAAGGTGTGGGGGCGCAACTACATTTTTTGCCCCGGGCTCCAGAATACCTAGAAACGCCACTGCTCACTTGTTATACAATGTTTATTTTATCTTTCTCCGTCTCCTTTCGCTTCCTTTGTGTTATCACAAAGTCATGTCCGTTTACTGACACGTTCATCTGCCCAGGTTCACTGTTTACAAGTCAATACCTTGTGCAAATCCATACACCATGACAAATTCCTATCAGCTTGAAGTTATTTCTACCCTCCATTCAACAATATTTCTATAAAAGTCTTTAGTATATAATATATCAGATGACCATCAAGGGTATTATGGTCTTGAAGTTTATTGTGCATAACATGATCCCATCGTCAATTGGTTCTAAGCATTAATGTTGTATCAGTAATACATTTAAAAAAGTAAGAATTATCGTCTCATTCATAAACTGATGAATCATTTCCGATGGCTGGCCAAAAGATTTGTATTCTGAATTTGATACGAATCACATCATACCTATCTTGAATAAAATATAAGCCTAAAACTAAATTGAACGAACATCAGCAAAGTGACATTAAAGTATTCTAGCTTTTATGTCATTCTTTCATGATTCATGAGAATGAGCTAAGTAAACATTACCAAGGCGAACATTAAGAGCATGAATAGAAACAAGCTGTCATGTGAATAAATTGTATTGAAATAGGTTTTGATGACGTCGTTGCTTACTCAAAGACTATAATTTCTTTTGTACTTGGTAGGGTTGTCAAGACACTCACAGGGAGGCGTCATGGAGTGGTATGATATTAGCACACATCATGTCGGTCATAACACGGAATTAAGAAAATAAACTCATGGCCGGACCTGTACATTATAATCTGTGATTTATTTCACATCTTTATTCAGGGTACAGTACATGATAAAAACTGGTCTACCACAGAGTCCTGATAACATGTGAACTGTGCAGATACATAGAAAAATACATAATAACAGTGAAAACTGCACAAAAGATCACATTAGAACAGTTACACAAAATATCGACATTATCATATATGATTAAGAGGTGTCGTAGTACTCGACTGGAAATGCGAGGATCATGGGTTCGATCTCAGGTACGGAACTTATACCCTTGAGCAAGGCATCTTATCTTCATTGCGTATATTAAATAAATGGTGTTTGGCATATTAATACGTGTGTGAGTCTTTATCTTTAAAAAATGTTTTAATAATAAAAAAAAAAAAAATGATCAAAAAAAAAAACGAAACACTAAAACAAAGGGTTATTGTGACCACACTATGTGCTCTATGACAATAATTATCTATTTTCCAAATGATACCTTGATGGCATCCATCTGTACATTCTTTACCGAGCAGCAGCATTTTGAAAATGACATTTAAAAACTCAGTTGTGCCAGATTTGGGTAAAACCGTGAAAACGTTAGGATCACATGCAAACATGACACAAGGGAAATACCAGCTTTAAGAGATATGATACGTGAAATTCCTTCGTGTGATGACATGAATTCAATCAGAAATTCATAAAACACGGGTCGATACCAGTTTCCAGTGGTGGCAGGGGTGTACGCCCCCAAAATTTTCTAAATCAGTAAATATCCTTCAAAAGATGAAAAAGTGTCCCTCCTGTGATAGAAAAGGTGCCCCTCCTGAGGTGGGAAATTACCAAAATCCTGATTTTTTTTTTCTGCCTTATGTTCCCTTTCAACCTTGTATTTCCTTTTGATGACAATGAAAAGTGTCACTAACTTTACTTTTATGAAAAATATCACCTTTCTGTCTGCTTTGTTCTTAAAAGAAATTGCAGTTCTTCAAAATTCAAAAAATTACATTTCATTTCGATTGCAGGTACCATTTCAATACAAAACCTGCCCTTTATTTACCCCCAACATCGACAAAACATTGACTATCTTTTATTTCATGATGAGGGCAAAATTCTTACCATCGTTATTGAAAGAAACACATGAAAACAGTCTTCTCGCAGGGTTTTAAAAGTCATGTTACATTTTGGGTTATGTTCGCATGTGATCCTAACGTTTTCACGGTTTTACCCAAATCTGGCACAACTGAGTTTTTACATGTCATTTTCAAAATGCTGCTGCTCGGTAAAGAATGTACGGATGGATGCCATCAAGGTATCATTTAAAAGCAAAATACTTCTGGTGTATGGAAAATGAATAATCATTGTCATAGAGCACATAGTGTGGTCACAATAACCCTTTGTTTTAGGGTTTCGTTTTTTCTGGGACGCACTGTATATATATATATATATATATATATATATATACCTATACTAGACTGGGTAATAAAGAAAGAGAAAGTACTCTTATTACATGTATGTGATTTTATTCTCGACAGTCGATTATAACTTGTTATCAAGTTCCGACATGAATCATCTATTCTCTGTGCTTATTTATCATGCTAATAAAAACCTTTTGTTTTTACGATTTATCGATTTGTTGTACCTACATGTACATTTTTGCAAAGTCATTGTCTAAAGTGCATGTACATAACTATATTTGAAGGTATGGTTGATCTACGCATTGGCTAATAGAGAATATTTTCCTTAACTTTGAATACTCATATTGCATTTGAAAACATTCAAGTTGTTTCTTTTTTATTCCTTCATTTTCGCTAGGTTTTCCCCTTATTTGGACTTCATCTATCTTTGTCATCATTCTCACATTTTTCGTTCTGTTTCCACCTTTCGATCTTCTTCCTCTTGGTCTTGTCCTAGTGCCTCATATTGTTTCTCATCCTCTGACTATTCATTTTTTGCATACGACTTTTCTTTCAATCCCTTCTTTAATCTCTTCCATACTTCTGCTTCATATTCTTCTACCTCCATCCATCCCTTTGTTTCGTTCTTCTTCCTTCTTATCTCCATCATCATCATTACCAGTGTGGATCTCAGACAAAGGAACAAAGACCCACGAGTCAGCTTGGTAATGACCATCTGGATCCATTCACACCATAGGATTAAACCCCATTCATACCAGAGGATTAAACCCCCATTCACACAGTAGGATTAAACCCCATTAATACCAGCACACCATTTATACCCTTTTCCGGATTATGCCACTACAATCTTGTGGATAGAGAGATAGGAGGAAGCTCTTCATGATTTCGTTTTCAGAAAATGAATATTCGGCCAAAATGATTTCCGCTTCTTCACTTTCATTATGTTCGTTGTACATCATGATCCACGGAACTGTTTTTGATATATTTTTGTTTTTAATCTGTTATGTGTTTCAATATATATGCGTGAGCCATAGAACAAACCTTCCATAATTACGTATATTTTAGTAAGATAACGCACTCTCCTCAAACTTTTTTTCCAGTTGAAGTTATGATACATTTTTCTTTCCATATGACATCTTCTTTCCTTTCATATTTTAAAAAGATTGTCATCGACTTACACAAATAAATCATAGTGACAATCTTGAAATATACAAGCAAAACTATAGTAGGCCTACATGAAGCATTTCGTTTTATGTAGTTGTAACGTTAGATCATCATCCACCTTGAAGCTTGTATCAGTTTTCCTTTCCAAATACTGAGAAATTTCACTCTTCCTTTGGCCTTTGGAAAGGGAACATTTTCGTCTTTTGCAGAAAATCTGTCTGAATATGTTATTGCATAAATAAAGGTTCCTTCGCATTTCAAAACAATCCTATACCTTTAAATACCCACAGGTCCACTTCCTGTGCATAATTGATTTCACAAAGTATGTACACGTATGTACTGGATAAAATGATTATACAGCACATGTAGGCATATACATCACTGTACTCTGAAGTATAATACTAGAAACTTTTGTATCAAGCGTAAATGTTGATCCTTATTATACCAAGGCATCTCTCTCTCTCTCTCTCTCTCTCTCTCTCTCTCTCTCTCTCACTTTTGTTTTCTTTCGAGGGGAGGGGGAGCTCTAGGGATGTCCAATTTTTCACCAGTTTCTTATCTATTCTTTACAACATATCAGCAACCATCGTAATATATAAACTTCTTTATGATGCATGCACAGACTTCTACGCTCATTTTGTTTCATTGACGGAGTAGGGTTTTTTTAAGAAACAGCTAGAAGATTTGTTTCAGATAAAACAAAAAAAATATTTCAAACTTACTTGCTTCCACGTAGCCGATGTTGAGTAGAAGTGATATAAACAATGTAATCAGCTGAAAGATGAATGTTACTGATCTGGATCCAGCCATCCTGTCTCTTGCAATCAGAATAGGTATATGGGCTACTGCTCTAAAACTGAAAATGTACTCCGATAGCTACAGTCCAGATATGTTATGTTTTCCGATGCAATATATGATTATGTCGACGGCAGAAATACACGCTCTTCCCGTGTGGTATATAATCGGAGAGAGGGAGAGAAAAATTATGTTATATTGGCGGTTCCAGTCGGTGCCTGTATTATACGTTGATCGATCCAAAATGATTATTGTCTGCCCATAAAGAGGGGTACCACGAGAACTGCTGTAGACTGCGAATATTTGCTGAGCTCTGAAGAGCTATGTTTATGTAAACATGAATCCTCAGTCCTCTGTAGTTTGTTGTCAATAAATCATGTGTCAAATACCACCGAACCAGGAAGTTATGTCTCTATATTTTAACGAGGTAAATAGCCTGCTAGTAAGAAGAGTGAAAACCGACCGAATAAACACCGGATTCTACAAATCGCAACGTAATGTTGGGATGACACAATTTTGTTGTGACTCGACGAAATTGTAAAGGTTATGTGACAAAGAATCAGTGGAGCGAATCGAAAATGACAATAGAGCAGTGCGCCAGTGCCTGGCAGTGACGAACGGATAAAAATAGAAAGAGGAAAAACTGAGTTAGTTTGACTATCACAGTCTGAACTTGATGACTTCCAGTAATCATTGATTGTGTTTATTGGGATCAGAGAATTAACTTTAACTTATGATAACTTCATAATAATTATGCACGTGAGCAGTGATGAACGGAAATCACCGGGCTATTATACATGTAATTTGTAGTTTTGATGGGATAGTATACATTCAAAATAAAAACAAAAACAAACAAAATGGGTAAACTTCTGACCAACATGACGATAATTATGTGTCTTACCAACTTTTAGGCAATTCATGCCCAACGTAAGAAATTTTTGGTTCAACATGGAGTAAAAAGTGATCCTGATTTGTCAAAACATTACCGAAGTTGGGCATAAATTGCCCCAAAGTTGGTCGGACACATTATTATCGTCACCTTGGTCTAATATTTACCTTTTACAGTGTGTAACATTCGACAGTGATCTTTAAAATAAAAACGTGTTTTACCTTGTAGCGGTGCCATTATTTGGAATGCTCAATGCTTAGTGCATTTTACTGGAGATGTTAATCTAACAACTCATGGCTACATTGTGGGATGTAATTCGATCGATTAGTAAAGATTGATTTGTTTATTGTTCTCACTTTTTTTCTTTTCCTTTTTTTTTTTGTGTTTTGTTTTGTGTGTGTGTGTGGGGGGGGGGGGGGGAGGAGAGAGGCTGTCAGTGAGATATCTTTGTAAAATGGAGTGCGAATTGTGACCTCTGTTGTAGGCCCCAGCCGCACCACTGAGACTGATATATTTATGTGGGCATTGTTTTCAGAAGAGTTTGATTAAAGTTTAATCTGGAGGATCATACTTTTGAGAATATTCTTCACATTTGAGGCATGTTCTCTTTAATGCCGAGTATTGTTTCAGTAATTGTGTACAATATATATATTTCCAATAACGGTGTACTATTATAATGCCCATCCAAAAAACAACAACAACAAATAAAACTGTATCTGATTAGATGATATACTCTGTATAAAAACGATTCGATACAAGTGATATTGCATAAATATTTATTTCAACCAGGATGTGTGTCAAATAAACAGGTTTTATCTGTTATTTTGACTAAGATATATAATGGTCAAAAGGAAATCTGGGTTGAGGCTTTGATTGGTCCTATTGACCAATATCTTTGTCGGACCCGTCTACATATCTACATTAGAGTAGATAAGAGGGGAGGACATGCAGTTGGAATGCAAAAAAGGGAGGGAGAAAGGGAGAGAGGGGGAAAAAACCGTTATGGCCTATCCAGTGTAGATCCAGCGCAGGCACCCCGCTGTTTGAAGGCCAAGTAAAAAAAAATTAACACATTAAAAAAAATTTTAAAAAAATAAAAATCTGGTCGGTTTATGGCAAGTGGGGATGCCCTTATACAAGTCAGGTGCATTCCGGCCCCCTCCATCTGGAAGATTTCTGGATACTCCACTTGGACGATGCGACCACTTCAACGCCCCCTCCCACATCCTCAGTCGCTATTTATCCCTTCTACCTCATTCATCTCGTAAATCTAGAAAGACTTATAAAGACACATGACCCCAACTATCAGTCCAGTGGGGAACTTAAGTGACTCATCCACTGTATTATTTTTTTTTCAAAGCACCCCTCCCCTTTTTTTTTTGCTTCAAAATCCTGGATCCGCCCCTGTAACCATCCCCCGGCTACACCATTGTCCGTCTAAATGGACCATGTTTATACGTCAGTCCTTTTTGTTTTACGTTGCTAATTTGTATTATGTTGCTAAATATGGAAATTAAAGGAAACCAAAACCCAAGGAGAGAATCAATGTTATTGGAAAGTGAGAATTCAGAGAAGCACTTTGCAAAAAGTTTCATTAAAATTGGTTAAAAAATGAGAGAGTTATGGAAGTACACAGATTTTCAGATTTTCCCCATTATCTTTCAAAGTGCGAAAGAACAAGGCCGTCGAGTGGGATGAGGGCCTGGATTGGGTGCAGCCATCTTATTTTCACATTGCCTCGCCCTTTCCTCCCCCCCCCCCCCCCTTTATCTCTCTCTCTCTCTCTCTCTCTCTCTCTCTCTCCGTCTTTCCCTTTTCTTTTATTTTTCCCCGCCCTTCGATGGGGGTGGGGGGGGGGGCACGTGTTTACTGTGCCTCGTATACCTACGCCACTGAGTGCATGATGAACTACAAATAGAAGTTTAATGCTAATTATTTTGGTTATGCAGAGTAAACAATCCTCACTAGGTCTGTTATCGAGAGCTTTCACGTCAAACCGCGAAATGAAATCACATGACATACTTTATTTCAGGATCATTTTAATTACTACGCCATGGTTATTGGGAGTTAAATGTGCCTTATCATCCTCTGTCATGGGTTAGGAAATTAGGAGTTATTAGAGGAATTACAGCAAAGCTTTCTCATATGACATATACAAGGAAACTTTATGAGTAAGACCGTCTGGTGATCTGTCTTTTTAAGTGGGTTTATATTATAGTAGAAAAATTCGATTATACTGTATATACTGCTAATTTTGTACAAGGGAGGGTGGATGGAAATGAAATAATACATTCATTGTTTTAATACAAAACAAACCTTTGGTTATCCCATCCCATCACACCCTCTCTCTCTCTCTCTCTCTCTCTCTCTCTCTCTCTCTCTCCGTCTCTCTCTTGCGTTGTCATTTTGTCTTCGACAGAAAACAGGAAAGCTACCCCAACATGAGTTTGGCTTATATAATACAGTTGAATTACCATATATATTTTCAGCGTTATTTTTATAACGATATAAAACAATTAATTTCACATCTTTGAGAATTGAAGATATAATTTACATGAATCAAAAGAATTATTAAACAACTTTTTAATGTACAGGATATCAATTCAGTATTGTTATGATTTTACTGTGAATATATTTGCAATTCTTGACTTTGAATTCCAGGGCCCCGTTTCATAAAACTTGTCATCAGTAACAAGTTGCAATAACTGTTCTAAGCTACTGAAATCCTTACATCTGATTGGCTGAAAGCAAATTTGTCGGTAAAAATCACCGACAAGACACTTGACGAAACGCCCCTGGACCTCAATGACATCGTGATATAAATATAGATACTCTGATGATGCTTGTCCTCAGGAGCAACGTATGTCCCATCGCTTCGACGTCACAAAAAATAATTAATAATCAACAAGATCCGAAATAATGTTGAAGCCATGTATGATGCTATGCATAATATCAAAAGGTTATACTCGGAACTTCACAGTTCTATCAACACATTTCAGTCCGAGGCGAATCGATATATGATTTTTTAAAAAAACTACTGCCCCCAACCCCACCCCTCCCCTATTAGAACATGAAATTTACTTAGGCGCTGTATATGTGACGCTGCCCAGACGTAGCCGACTTTCGCGTTTTTTCGACCCCCCCCCCCCCCCCCGGCTCTACCCTACAGAAAATCCTTCATATGTCTTTACAAAGGACCATTTGGAAAAGGAGACAAGGTGCAATTAATTTTGTTTAACCAGACCTGTGCGTTTGATCAAGAGTTGCTTCCTCTGTCTACAAACGATAATACCGCCCTCTTATAAGTTCCACGGTATATTGTTCTTAACTTTCGATGGGAGTTCATTGCATAAAAAGTGCCTCTCAGGGATTACATTACGATCATCTTGGTTTAAGAAAAGTGATCTTTATTATCCGTTTTTTAATACGTGCGTGGCCTTTAAATAAAACCCTGTGGTAATTAACAGCATCTAAATCTCTAAGCAACCACTCACGTTTTAATATGCTTTTGATCCTCTGCCAATTGATTGCTAAATAAAGTTTCTGTGTTGCGAACGAGACAACAAATCAAAGTGAAATTGTTGCCAATAGGGAAGTACTTCAGAATGACTCATACGCTGGAAAGGGTTACATTAATCGATTTTAAGATTCATGTGCCGAGATTTGAGAAGGCAAACAATAACATCGTGTTGACTTGTATAGTAATTATATAACATCCTTCTTGTTATCACAAGAAACAGTCATTCTTAACACTTTTGTTGTATTATTCCAAGGTGCGCCAATATTTGCGTTTTCCATACATATCAGCTTTTCACTCGACAGGAAGTTTCTATCAAAAATATACTAAAATGTACAAAAGACTGTTAATGACAAACGACAGGCACAGTAACCCTTCACTTTGCATCAGAAAACACTTTTCGTACATGCCGTCTTCAATGAAAATATAAATGGAGTAGATGTTTCAAAATAATCTGTACAGTCCGACCTCACTTATCCGAACTTCATTTATCCGACCATCTCTATTAACCGGCCCTGTCTTCCGGCCAGTTCGTCATGCAATTCACCCAAAAGTTTTGGAAACAGGAACACCATGGGCAATTTTCTGTTTAATTTTATTTCATTTCATCTCTTACAAATAAAAAGATCATTTGCAATCATCAACTACACCAAGAAAACATAAATTTTACAGCCAATAGACTGCCCTACCCTATTCATTTGCATAGAAAATGTACATTTCTCTCATATCCGGCCATTTCACTTATCCGGATGGGTGCCGGTTCCAGTGCGGCCGGATAAACGAGGTCGGACTGTAGTTCAAAGATTTAATCTGAAAGACAACCGGACAAGGTTTTTTATCTTTCAAGTTCCATGCATGAAGGAAAGATGAGTTGTGGTCGAGGATTGTCACTACATGTCATATACATGTCAATACCACACCCAATTTCCTTGATCGACATAATTTCAAAATCGTAATTGTTACATCACTAAGACACTTTTTTATATATTTGTCAACACTCAGCAGGTCGGAGGCGGTGTAGCTCATAGAGAAATAGCCTTGGAAGGTCGGGATTCGAGAACAATTCAGGGCACTAGTGGCTTTTGGGTTTTCTATAATAAGCAGTCAATTGGTACTCAGGTCTTGCTTTCTTGAAATGTCATTTTAATTGAGTAATGATCATCATAAATTCTGTTCTCTGTTCCTATGACCATTATGACCATTCGAACCGTCGGTAAGATGGGCCAAATCATCCTGCCTTTCATCATCTATCTCATCGACATCTTCCTCTTCAACAACATTCTGATCAATATCATTACCAACTTCTTCCTGTAGTCCCATATCAGTCATTTCCTGTTGGGTCGAGCCCTGTCCCACGTTGACCACAAACGCAGGGGGTGACGCGGCACCCGGTGACGACATCGCTTCGTCGTATGACGGTGGAGGTGCGAGGTGCGTGTACGGTGGATAGTGCGTCTTGAGAGCGAACGGTCCACGGTACGCGTAGCTCTCCCTCATCGTATTGACTAACGGAGTAGAGAGCGACGTCGAAGCGACGTGAACGCTTGCTGATGGTCTCGTTCTGTACGTCCCTACCTGGTAGAAGTCATGCGGGTCTGGTCGGGAGGATTGCGCACTGTGGGACATGCTGTGCTGGGTACGGAGGAGTGAACAGCGATCGTTGCATTTCTTGAGGCATTTGTAGAACCAGGCACAGCAAGCAATAAGACCTAGAACTGTGAAGATGGCTAGCATCCAAGGAAACAGCTGCGAGAGATCGGCTGGAAACAGGGGGAAAAGAATTTAGATATAAGTAATTGCATTAGTTACATGCTGAAATGACCATGATTATGACAAAATAACGTTTGATCTGGCAATTTCTTTTGCTTGAACCCTTAACTAAAAATGAAATTTTCTTGATTATGGCTAGGCCTATGGGGAAATGCGAGGGAAAGACTCAGAAAAGCGATCAAATAATTTTAAAAAAAAGAACGTGTACTTGACTTACAAGCATACACATGCTTTAGCAGTCAATGAAAATAAACCATCAGACCATCAAACTATCTAACTATCTTACTGTTCAGAGGATAAACGAAGGAAATCAATATAGTAATGTCCCAACTGAAATGAGGAATAAAATTATAGTGAGTGGGAAAAAATACAGCCTATTCACCACATTATTCAGGGTATTCTCAATCTATCCCTACCCGTCCCTCCCCCCCCCCCCCCCTTCCTCCATTTTCCCTTACTCATCGCTAGGGCCTACGTTTAGCGTAGGGAAGTTTGCCAAAAATTGAAAAGGCTATATGAGAAAACGATTTAGGCGTTACCCCTATTTTTGAGAGGACAAAAAGAGGTGAATAATAATTGGCACTAATTCATCCAGGGACTTTCTATAAGTCATCATAAGGGGGTCTGTATTGTTAAAGACACGCTAAAGTAAACGAATCATAATCAAAGAGAGATAAAGAGAAATACTTATCAACTGTACTTGAACTCCAAAATTTTGTTTAAAGTTGAACTATGACAAGACAAGTGCTAATTTTAACAAATTAACGAGGACAGTGGCCAGTATATAGAACCTTGTAATTTAACCAAAAAACAACAACAAGTGAAAACAAAACTAAGGGGGAAAGAGAGTAATTCAAACAAACTGCAATTTTGAAAAGACGAAAATTGAAATACGTTATTGCCTTTTTTGTTTCGTTCATTTTTTCGAAACTTCTTTTATATACAAGTAGAGGCCCCGGCTGTTAAAATAGATCTTTTGAGAATATTTTGTTCGTAAGTCCACACTGAAGAAAGAGGTGTGAGTATCATGCCGGTATCTAATCAAATAAAGGCAATCTGAATAATGCTTTTTTGTGGGGTTTGGATGATATCACAAGTTTGATATATATATATTTTTTTTTAATGAACGGAAGGGTTATGTTTTTCTGTAATAGCACTGAGAGAAATAAAACGAGAACTGTGTTACATAATAATCTCATTGAAACTGGTTTCTGGTTAGTTATGAAGGTGTTATTTGATTCCTTTAAAGAGCAACTGAGTCACCGGAAGTTCCAGAGCAGGAACGAAATTTAAAGATACATCAAAAGGAATAAATTATTTTAAGATGCCAATGTGATCTCACTCTTTCAAGTGTTTCATAAAGATCATAAACATCACATAAATTATGTACATTGGTGGCAGTCAATTTCAGAAATTCTCATATACTTATGATCATTTAGATAGATGACATTTATGACATCTGTATATATCCTGCTTTAAAAGAAATTAAGAAAAGGAAAAAGTTACCATGAAACATGACTGAGCCTCTGAAATTGACTCGACTAAAAAGAGAAAAGACGCGCCCTCTATCGAAAAGCTCGGTGTGACGTCCTTTAACGCCGTTGAGTTGAGACATTGCTTGATGACGTCATGGTAAGAAAATCGAGTCCGTCATCCTGTTTGGAGAGACAATCGTTTGTTGACTGCATGATAAAGGAATGAACGGGGAAAACGTACGTAATGAGTCAAATAGATTGTTCCTAACCAACAGTCTAAATTTAGCGCATCAAGATCCCTTGTGTAGGAAATTGGCACTGTGACGTTCATAATCTATTTTCGTTCAGCCCAAGAAATTAAACTTTCCAAAGATTAAATCTACAAAGACTTGGGGTGTTAAAATAAACAGTTTCCTGTTGGTTGTTAAAAGGGCATTATGAACATTAATGTTTCAGATGATTTTATTGTTTCCCTTTCATATTATAGGTGACATATATAACAATGGAACATTCAGTATTGGAGATAATGCTATCAATTACGTCGAATATCTCTCGATATTGCACTGATGAATCGGGAGACGCCCTAGTCAATATTCATGATTTTTTTTTTAAAGCAAGACTGTTCATAAAGATATTGACAATGATACTTTGTTATTAAGGTTTAATAAGAGTGTATAGACACTATTAGATACTTGGTCATGAAAGGTGAAGGCCATCCTGAAATTAAGTTGGTTTTATTAAAAACAGAAAAAATGAGAGAAACAGATCAGTGAAAGTTTGAGGAAAATCCAGAATGCGAGTAGGAAAGTTATTAATGTTTAAAGTAGTAATTGATCAAATTGGCAACTCTGTGACGTACCCGGTGAGCACTCTCCCATTTGATGTGTACTGACAATTCCATAAATCCCTGTTTTCATGATAGTTGCTGGAGAAATAAATCTTTTTCATAAAGGGCTTTGTAAATACATGTGCCCAATAATATGTCTAGGTCATTGGTATAATGAAATATTTTCTTTGGAAAAAACGAAATTATGTGAGAGGTTCTCAGTAGGTACGTCACAGAGACATTTTTAAAATACTTTAGGCATCTTTAGATTTTTTACAAAAAGTTGTCTGAAGAAAATTAAGCTCTACAAAAAATCTAACACTATATCTTTAACGTGATGATTGAATTATTCATCTATAGAGCGTAAATCGTGTTCCTTTCGTGGAGATTTAATTAATCGTGTCATTTTACAATTAACATTTCTTTTGTGAATGTCCTGAGACATGATGATTGAATAGACTACCAGTGAATCACCCTTCTCATATTCAGGAGGGTTTAGATTTGTCTGACCTTTCAACAAGAGGAAGGCACCTGGACAGTATCCAATCCAGAAAGGATATTATGCCCCACAGAGGTAGCCCGAAGGATTCCAAAAATACACCTGTCTTATTAACTGAGCCCTGTATGGTAAACATTCAAAGAGTCCCAGAAATTCAGGATCCAGTTTTCTATCTTCTTCTTCTTCTTCTTCTTCTTCTTCTTCTTCTTCTTCTTCTTCTTCTTCTTCTTCTTCTTCTTCTTCTTCTTCTTCTTCTTCTTCTTCTTCTTCTTCTTCTTCTTCTTCTTCTTCTTCTTCTTCTTCTTCTTCTTCTTCTTCTTCTTCTTCTTCTTCTTCTTCTTCTTCTTCTTCTTCTTCTTCTTCTTCTTCTTCTTCTTCTTCTTCTTCTTCTTCTTCTTCTTCTTCTTCTTCTTCTTCTTCTTCTTCTTCTTCTTCTTCTTCTTCTTCTTCTTCTTCTTCTTCTTCTTCTTCTTCTTCTTCTTCTGTTGTTGCAATGAATGGCGGGGGGTAGCATCGGAGGGGGTTTCTATGGGCATAGTTCTTTTGAAATTATATTAGTCGGCAAGAAAAGGGGATAATGAGCCCCAAAGCCCTATCCAGTCGTGGTTCTAGAATTGTGTATAACCCGGACCGGGGTGGATGGGGGCTGCTTAATAAGAAACCTGACCATGCTGACTGGCGGGTGTTCCGAGGCTTGCTTCCCCTGTGAATTAACCTATTATCAGTTGGCCAGAAATAGTGATATGTCATTGATTGTAAGACCAAGAAGAGTTAGCATTAGATTATAACATGCCTAAACCTGACCAGTACCCCTTCTCATCCTTCTATCATGCACTTTTCTTTATTCGATTTGTAATATCTACAAAATTCATAAGATTTTAACCTGTTTTTTAAAAAGTGTATTCTGAACCATCCAGGGTATGATTTATAGAATTAGTAATTTTTGTCTGTTTTGAGAGCCAGAAGGGCGTTAAGTCATATTCTTTAAGACACAGTTAACGCCCTTCTGGCTCCAAACAGACGAATTGCAAACCAAAGAAATCGGAAATGGTTTCAGGCTGACATACAAAAGTATTCTGCTTATTCGATTAACCCACTCACTGTCCTGCCGTGTATTTCGTTAGATATGGAATACGTTATACGCAGATGACTTCGACTTTGCAGATGACGTATTTAGCATGTTTAGAAAACTCAATTTCCCTACTTGCCTTTCGTTCATTACCATAGAAGGGTCATTAAAGGGCAATCAAACCTTTGCTGTAAAAAGCTGATTTGTGTGAAATGAGAAAAATAAGAGAAACAGGATGGTGAAAGTTTGAAAGTTATCGGACAAAGAATGAGAAAGTTATGAATGTTTGGAAAAAAAAATAATAAGATCACCAGTTCTATGCGAATAACAAACTGGTAATTTGGTGAGTCGATAGTGATGTCAACTCTCCAGTTTGTCGTACACAAACGCCCTTTCCCTCGGGGCAGTACTAAAAATATATTGTAGAAAGTATATTGTTATATGTCCTCATAATTATAAGAAAAAAAAATCATACACTGAGTATTACATTTCTAAAAATGACATTTTAGTCATTTTGTATATTGGAGTAAATAGGGTAGTTATCCGCCATTACACTCACAGTGACATTACCGAATCGGCCAATTTGAAATTCATATATGTATAGTGATTACAACATTCCCAAATCAATAACTTTCTTATTGCTTGTCCGATTTCGTTGAAACCTTCATCATTCTACTTCTCTGATTTTCGCTCTTTCTTTCAGAACAACTTTCCAGTAAGGTTGGATTGCCCTTTAAGTAAATCATAAGTACATGGTTCATGAGTAGAGAAGGTTGCAGTTACAGTGGCTTGCATACAGGAAACGTTGTATTAGTGGTCTTTACTTAGTGATTTGCACCCGACCTAGCTAGTCCTACTATAGACCTTCAACCCGACAGACTGAAAACCACTGCTGCACAAGGTCACCTCTTCATGTCAGTGGCAGACAGACAACCCCCCCCCCACACACACACACACACACCTCACAGAAAAGGCCGTCCTGTTTGAGGGACATATTTCATAACATGTTTTTAAAATAATAATAAACATTAAAAATAATAATAATAATAATAATGATAATAATAATAATAATAATAATAATAATAATAGTAATAATAATAATAATAATAATAATAATAATAATAATGATAATAATAATAACTTTAAAAAAAAAATTATTATATGTTTTGTTTACCCAGAGTAGCCTCTTATACTGTTCTCCCTGAGGGCCCTGCAATCATTCCAATGAGAATTTAATTTTTAGTTCTATTCTGTGCACACTGTTTTTGTCTTCTTATCTTCGACGAATAAATCAAAATGATAACATTCATTATCTAAGGTTTGCCATTTTCTCAAAATCTCAAATCTTACCAACTATCATACCATCCAAATGAAACCTGCAAACTAAGTTAAGAAATTGCACTTACAAACATAGGCATACGGGCACATTTTCGAAAGGGGGGATGACATCTTTTGCCCGAATATCAAATTTCAAGTTTCTAAATTTTTACACTTTTTTGTAATGAAAATCTCCGGAAATTACATATTCGGGCACCTTCCTGCTCGAATATGAGAATATACAAGGAACCTTGCTGCCAGCACATGAGGTAGTGGCTGCCCCAATATCACCACTTTCAAAATCCTAAGGGAGGCTGCAGCCCCCCCCCCCCCCCCCCGCTTCGTACGCCTAATTAGTACTTTTGTGAATGGTGGCATCTAGAATTCATGTCTTTAAACAACAGCTAGTAAATTTGCAATAAAAATATCTTTCTTCTCCATAATGATTGTCTCTCTCTAGCAAAAATATGTGGTGAAATTGATATCATGGTGGCATTACTGAGTCTCAAGTTTTCGATTATCACTAAAGGCTTTCGTGATCTCACCATTTTAAATAAACAAAATAACCAACTAAACAATATTGTTTGTTCGATGTTGTTCAAACTTTGACTGCCCTTTTTCTTTGATTTCCTTCTGTTGGGAAATGCCCGAATGTGTTATCACGGTTGGACAATGATTGATCTGCACGGGAAGATACCCTTAAAGCTGCAATAGAGGAAGCAGTGAGTCTAGGGCCAAGCTAGGATGATCCTGGTTGAATCTAGCAGATCTCAATGGGTATGTCAGGATGAATTCTATCTATAAAGACATCAGTGGGAGAGATTTAACGTAAAATTCTTATCTGATCTGGCCTAAAATATCAGTCGGGGGGGGGCGGTCCTAGCATATTATTATTATTATTATTATTATTATTATTATTATCATTATTATTATTATTATCATTATTATTATTATTATTATTATTTATTATTATCATTATTATTATTATTATTATTATTATTATTTATTATTATTATTATTATTATTATTATTATTATTATTATTATTATCATTATTATTATTATTATCATCATTATTATTATTATTATCATTATTATTATTATTATATCACTACTAAAAAGGATACTTGAAATATGCATATCTTTCTTTTCCTATATAGACAAAGTCTAATCATACTTTCATGGACATATGGATGATATCCATCATTTCTTTATTCATAATTCTACTTAAGTAACTCATTCATTCCACTTGTAAAAGATGCTCTTCTGAGTTTTGTTCAGTCTCACGAACTGACATAGAGAATTATTTCTTGAAAACATAGGAAGCTAGTGTTCCGTCTCTT
>CM046841.1:6907567-6910067 GCA_025618425.1 Heliocidaris tuberculata
AAGGCATGACAAAATTAACGAAGAGAATAATTCACAAAATACAAAGAGAAGACACAATCATTCAAAAATTGACGGACTAATATTATTGTCAGTAGAAATATCATGTAAAAATACCGAAATTTCAAATGAATTATAATAAAGCCGACATACCTGTCGTAAACAGAAGTGATGCCAAGGTCTTGTTGAATTCCTTGAATAATGTTAATAGTTTTGATAGTTTTGAGTTGCTTGGATACCCACTGGTGTTAAAAAGCGTACCGCGCTTTGCCAATGCGCATGTGTTGCCATGGGTAATATCATGAATATTCATTAAATACATGAAATGCACCAAGTGCATATATTTGAGAGTAAACAAGTCACCGAGTTCATACAACATTCTACTTATATGATATTTTGTGTATGATATTCACCATACAATTCGTATAGTACATGTAGTATATAAGTAGAATGTTGTATGCACTTTGCATTTCTGAGTATGGCAACCTGCGTCACGCTTTTTTGGGTATCCAAGTTTGAATTCATACGACCCACTATGTTCATATATTTCCCAATAATAACCAAAGCGAATTATTCTCTTCGTTAAATGGATTGTAAAAGTAGACTGAAGAAGTCAACTTAAATTTCAGTATCCTGCGTCACATCATATATATATATAAAGTATCTATCTATATATATATATATATATATATATATATATAATCTTGTTCTCATCTCCTGCTCTTTCTGTATAGCCTAATCTATTTCTCTTCTCCATTGTCTCATCATATTATTAATCTTTTTTTCTATTTATCCCCTCCTCCCTCTCTCCTTCTCTCTCTCTCTTTCTTCCGCCTCTCCTTTCTCTCTCTTTCTCTCTCTCTTTCTCTCTCTCTCTCTCTCACTAACTCCTTCTCTCCCTCTTCTCCCAATCTCTCTTTCTCACCCTGATTCTATCTTTTTTTGTTCTTATCCTCTACTCTTTCATTATGTCTTATTTCTATTTCTTTCTTTGTAGCTTAAATTTGTTCCTATTTCTTTCCAGTCTCTCTTTCTGCCTCTGTTTCTCTATCTCGCTTGTAAAGCTGTTATCTCACGTAACCGCTGGAGTAGCCGTTAATGGACTGAGGAATTGAGGTTTAAAAAGTCAAGAGTGCTTAAAGCGTTTCTCATTGGTGTTTGAATCACCCGGCCGCACAACTGAATGAGTTCATTGCAGTCACGTGATCATATCGGAAAGGGGTGCCGTGAGACGAAAATCTTAGAATTGGACAGGGGCTGATAAATGGTTTCAAATATAGAAGTCAAAGGGATCAAAATTTTGAATTGTTAATTTTCTCATTTTTTTATTTACACATGTCTGAGATAGAATCTAACGCCTGACATGCTCACTAAGCCTCAGTTTTCAAGAAATCAGTTTGATTTTTTTCTTTTGTTCAATTTTAAAGATTTATCCTTAACTGATATAAATCAGATTTCCCTTTCACACACTCATCACATTTTGGGGTTACATTTTCATTTGCAACTGAAAATATTCAAAATCCTTTTTGAATATATTCAATTAAGAATGAAAAAAAAAAATGCTTTGAAGGAAAAGGGGCACATTGCTCCTATATACCCCACCCCACCCTGGATAAGACGGGGTCATGAAAAATTCATCATTGACTGACTCAACATGAACTATAGAATTCCATCAAGATTCTACTACGTTCTGTTACATCGTTCATATCGTTCCAGCTGAGCTGTAACATTGCTTGTTACATTTAACATTGTCCAAGCTTGACACCACTGAATTCTGGTATATTAATGTTTCCTAATTTTTTCTAATTAACCACGTGAATGGTATCAGCAATTACTCCAGGAGACTGAATGACGCGGTCTGCATTTTAAACAGCGAAGGCACAAATTGAAGGTAAATTCCTCTACAAATCAGTTCATTTGTTTTCTTTAGTTTAACGTTACTTGCTGTTAAATGATTGATTGATTGATTGATTGATTGGTTCATTCGTTCATTAATTGATTGTTTGACTGGTTGATTGATTAATTGATTGATTGATTGAATGCAAATGTATTATATGTCAAGGAATGTATAATATCTATTACACGAGTAAACGTGGCAAAATATATTACTGAGCAAAAAATGGGTCGAATAGCCTTCATGGTAGACATTGGATTTGGTTTGCCCCCTTACCCCCCCCCCCCCCTAAAAAAAATAAATCTAAAAAAAATCGTAAGATGAAATGCCAGAGGACAAGGCCATCGGTGCTGAAAGGTGCCTGTGGGAAGTTTTAAACTGTCTTGAATTCAACATTTTCTGTCAATCGAAGATAACGCAATGGACCTTAAAGATATTCACGTTTGATTGAAATGAAGTGAAAACTAAATTAATGTTAATTTTCTCCATAAGATTATCGCTTGAAAAAAAAATCACGAATGTTGTGGTTGGCATATATTTCACTTCTGATCATATTCTTTTTTGACATTATGTTCTTTGATATTTAGGGAACACATAAGAGAGTTATTT
>CM046841.1:7515067-7835303 GCA_025618425.1 Heliocidaris tuberculata
TGTCATACAATGACACACCGTCCTATATATTCTAAACTGAACTGTACAATCTATGGGAGAGCTGTTACAACGTATAACACTATAATAATTTTAGAATATTCCAACGTATGTAAGAGCTGCTATAAGGTGAGATAGTAAATCTTGATTGAATACATGTCAAATATACATGTAATTAGACGCTCTTTTCTAAGGTTACTTTTATGAATTTTAGGCAAGCATTGAAAAAAAATGAATTTGCTTTATAATCCAAATTTTTCAGATTTCCTTATAATATCTTAATTTTTACATAACTTCTTTATCCTCATTTTATTTTTAATGATCTTTACATGCTCATTTTGTCCAAATGATTATTCATTTTCTAAACTAAGAAATTCAAGAGTGGAGTCCGTCACGACAAAAGCGTCTCCAAAATCTTCCATTAAATTCTTAAGTTATTCTTCATAAGGAATTTTCACTTACTTTGACATTACAATGCAAACCAAAGAACAACAAAACAGATTATTTCGAGCACGTCTTTGTTCCCCCTGATCCATTTAAGTATTTTCAGTATCCAGATCGAAACCGTTGCATGACGAATTTTCATCCATACTTTATACATCTAAAATTTTAATAGAGTATCCATGGCCTCTTTGTACCTTGTTCAGATTCGATTGCCTTGGTAACGCTTATGGATATCTGCTGTAGTTTATTGGTGTTCGTCCAAATTGGTTTTCGATTCACACCTATATATCTCATGGTCATATCGCACGACTCAAGATAATACTTTCCACTGATTCAAGCATTATCGTCGGTACGTTCTGAAGTTTCACAAGTGGTATCAGGAATGAAGGTAATTACTTAAAACATCACTTGATTGCAAAACAGTTTAAAAGGTTTAACAAATGCAAAGTCAATGTTATTGCAATTTGTTTTTATATTTTGAAGATTTTTCAGTAAATGGAAACTTTTCAGTTTTCGTTAAAGTCATCGATTTCGTGACAAAGGAAATGTATGTGTGTGTGTGGGGGGTGGTATTGTGCTTATTTAAAGCCTCAGGTCCACATTATAAAATGCAAAATTACTCATCGACACGTTTGTGCAATATAGAATAACCAGGTAATAACCGCCTTATTCCTGAAGGCCTCCAGCTAACTTTCCGGTTTTTAAAGACAATTTGAAATATCTTAAGATAACATGTATGCATAGATCCAGGAGAGTTGAACCACTTTTTTCATAATGGGCAATATTTCCCAAAACCTGCATTGTGGGTTGGAGAACTAATTCACATTTGAAATTTAGCTCCTATGTTATAATACAATGTGGGTTATGATATTCGAGGTGATTGCATTTCAAAGTAGTAGTCCGTTTTAAAAAAATATTGTTGAATGGCACAAGTCTCCCGCAGGGTGAGGAGAGTTGTGCCACCTTGTAAATGGGAGTAGGGAAAGACATGTTTCGCTTGTGGATTGGCCTGCACTGCCTAGTATAAAGTGCTGGTATAATCGCCATAATTATGCGTGATTTCGTAAATGGAAATACAATGAAATTTACTAATGGTAAACTATGAATTATTTCAGGCAGCAAGTGGATCTGTTTTCCAAATTGTATTTATGATATTATCATTATTGTTTATTTTCATTTCTACCCACTTTTTTGTAAGCACAATATCTCCAAAACTATTCAAATGTACTCACATTTGGTACAATGGTAGATATGGTAATTGTCTCAGCACAGAAATTTTGTCAACATAGTCAATACATCGTTACGTCATCTAGGCGCCATTTTGTAAAATTCTGACTAATGCTATATCTCTGCAATGGAAAGTCATAACATAACCATATTTGGCACGATGCAAGTTAATTAAAAAGGAAATTAATTAAACATGCATAGTTTGAGTGTATTGCAATAAGTTTATGTATATGAATTTTTATGCCGAAAATCTGAGGTCTAAAGACGAAACCTATGTTATGTGTCATCATGAACATATTCCTTATAAAGTTTGCTACAATTTGATACCAAATTCAACGTACTTTGAATGACGTATGGTCATGTTAATGATCTTTGACTTTTGACCTTGGGTTAAGGTCACTAAAGTTCAACAGATAAAATGGCAACATCATTTTTTCTATTAGTGGGAACAAGTAGAATACATTCATAGTGGTCGCCAAAAATTAACATGAACTGTACACGAACTCCATATCGAGTACACATGCCCCTCCATATACAGTGTAAGTCAATAAAAATGAAACACAGATTCAACCATAAATGTTGCAATCAGTGCATATATTAATCAGGGTTACTCATATTGTAGCCTATCATGTTTCCTTAAAGTTGACACCTTGATCAATAAAATTCGACAATGGACAGCTGAACAGTAACATTTTTCCTGATGCATGTCAAATTTGCCTCTGCCCAAGTTTTGAATGACATGAAGGTCAACCCAAGGTTGGCTGAAATAGAACGCGCTCACAAATAATGAAAGCAACTACCGAACTCCATTCAGCCCAAACTTGGGCAAAGACGATTCTGACATACTTTTTTTTTTTAAATGGCCAGTGCTCATTCATCCATGATCGCATTTTGGTGAGCAGCCTATCAAATTAAAGAAAACATCATTAACTGTCATACCATTAATTCATTTTTAGCAATTTCACTTGGTTTTGAAAATATTGGGGCTTGAATATGGGTATCCTTTTTATTGACTCACACTGTATACAAGATGGGAGCAGAATTCAATCATAAGTTAAAATATTGAACGAAGAAAACAGATAGACTGAATATGATATATTTAATTGTCATTTACAGGAAGGTTTTTCTTTTAATTTCATTGTATACACAACCTATGCGGAAATACAGATGCGGTCACTGCACATAAAGTTAGTCCACCAAAAAATACTTTAAAACAAGACGATTATAAATAATACACAAAACCACACACAGTTGCAGAGATACAGATATTTTACTGAATATTTTTGTTTCCTTTGCGGTTATATCTTACAAGGTCCGTGGGGTTTCAGCCCCCTCCCCCAGGTATTTTGAATTGACAATTTTTCGGTCAACCTTCACCCCATATTCAGGCAGCGAGAGGGTTCATATCAGCACCTGTTTAAGATTTGTATATCTTATTTAGATCATTCATTACATGTATATTAGTCATTCTAACTACACTGATAGTAAAGTGTCAGTGTTTTGCTTACTTGCTCGCCAGAATTTCAAACTGTTGAAATTAGAGTTAGAAACATCAGCCCTACCATGCCTACTGTCACAATTTTACCATGTGCCTGTTCAAATTCAATAAAAAGGATAACCTAAAATACTTCGGAAAGAAAAAAGGTGTTGAAAATATAAATAGGACTTTGCACGTCATCATTACAGACATAATTGTAATTTTGATTGTTCGTATCTAACCAACAGTATACACCACAAACCACTGCAAATAGAGCACTTCCCGTGAAAAATGACAAATTATTCCATCCATGAAGATTCAATATTTACAACTCTGATGAATGTGCAAATAGTTGTTTTTTGCGAAAAATGTGCTGTTTTGCATGTCATTTCTCCCTTTCGAGGACAAGGGCGGATCCAGGTTTTAAAAAAAGGGGGGTCTAAAGGGTGAGAAGTTATCATTCTGGCAAACGCAAGCGCCAAAGGCGCTAAGCGCCTCTATAGGCATATATATATATATATATATATATATATATATTGCCTGTTTGACTATTTTAATGTTGAAATATAGTTGGGCGCGCAGAGCGCGCCACAAAAATTTGATAATACGAGCCTGAAAATGTCTTAGTTTGTAATGAAATTACATTTAATCTATTAATATTACATGGAATTATTGTTTATTTGAGATGGAAAATACATATATAATGATTGCAAATTACCTTTTATCAAAAAGTGCGGGTATATTTGTACAGGCCATCCCCCCCCCCCGTACATCAGAACTGGGAGGGGGGTTAATGCATACCCCCATCCCCTCCGGGATTTGCGCCATTGGACTGTATTAATATATATGTATATATATATATATATATATATATATATATATAAACATGTTAAGGTTTCACGTATCGGCTCAAACAAATTCAAAGAAAACTGCTATTAGCGTTTGTAATGCATTGTGGCCAATTTTATTTTTCTACTCAAATTTTCGACGCTCCCTGGCGTCTTCTTCAGGAGAACAATAAATGATAAGGTATCATACAAATAATTAAAATAGTTATAGTTATAGCGCGCGCATCCTTAGTCAGATATAGGTTGCTTAGAAACCGTCTCTCTTGGAGATCTGACTGAGGATGCGCGCGCTTTACAAAAAAATGATGGATATAACTATGCAAATGAGAAAAGAGTACTGTGCGCGCTTCATTATTACGTAATTTACGTAATTAACGTAATAATACACAAAATCCCAAGTAGTATTAGCGGCAAAGATTCAAAATAATAGTATTGAAACAAAGAAGGAGAATTGATACCAAATCATTATTAAAGAACATGTGATTGAAAAGATACAAAAAAACCTAGCGAAAATATGTAAATCCATTGAGAAAGTAAAGATCTCTGTTAAGACCTTTTCCTTCAAAACTTCTGCTCTTAACAATTGCCCGTAATTCGGCAATTTTCCTATCGTCCGCTGACTTATAGCCTCCACCGAAAAGGCAAACCTTGACATCCGCAACTGAGTGATTGGGAAGGCTGAAGTGTTTAGCTACAGGGAGATCATTCCGTCTTTTGTTGATGGATGATCTGTGGTTGTTAAAACGCATCCGAAATTTGGTGCTAGTCTCACCAACATACACAACGTCTGGGCAGCGTGCGCAAAAGAGGCAGTAAAGAACATTGCTGGAATCGCAGTTATGACGTCCCGGCCGGAGAGTGAAATTGTCAGTGACCTTGATCGTGGTGTCAGTGATGAGATGTTTGCAAATCTGACATCTAGGTTTGGCGCAGGGAATATTGCCTCTCCGAGGTGAGAAGGTCGGGAGTTTGCTGCTAACAAGCAAATTCCTTAAGTTTGGGGGCTGACGTTGAGCATGAAGGGGAGGGTCACCAACCACTTTTCCTAGGTTTTGGTCAAGATGTAAGGTAGGCCACTCTAATCTGACCCGTTTAGCAAAGGATTTCGTGGCAGGATGGTAGGTTGTAACTAAGGGGATGCGCGTTTTATCCTTTGCGTTTGTGCATTGATTGAGGAGTTCTGTGCGGGATTTTCTCTTTACTCTGAGAATGGTTTCCTTGATCAGTCTGGCAGGATAGCCTCTTTTCAGGAACTGTTTTCCTAGTGTGAGTACTTCTTTTTCAAAGACTCTCTCATTAGAGATAATTCGTCGATAACGAAGCATCTGGCTGTATATAACCGAATGCTTGATATGACGAGGGTGAAATGAGTCATACCTCAAGTAAGAACACGAGTCAGTAGGCTTGCGAAACACTGATGTTTCGATCTTCCCATTTTCCTGGTTAATTGACACACTGACGTCAAGGAAGCTGATTTCCTCTTTAGAGCTTTCCATTGTGAATTTGATATTTTCGTTGCAAGCATTGAAAGCATTGTGGAAGGCTGTCAGTTCTTCCATGGAATGTTCCCATATTATGAAAACATCGTCGATGTATCGAACGTAGAGGGAAGGTTTGCATGGATAGCTCGAGAGGAAATCCTCTTCCAGAATGGCCATATATATGTTTGCATATGCCGGTGCCATCTTGGTGCCCATTGCAGTGCCCTGTTTTTGAAGGTAGAATTTGTCATTAAATTGGAAATAATTATGTGTCAAAATGAATTCTACCATTTGGGCAAGGCCATTGACGTCTAGTGTTTCGTCACCATCAGTATGGTTATTAAGGAAACGACGCATAGCTTTGACACCTTCTACATGAGGGATGTTGGTATAGAGACTTTTGACATCCATGGTGACGAGTGTTGATTCTGGAGCAACATTTACTGATTGTAACTTTTTCAGAAAATCAGTAGTGTCTTTTACGTAGCTTGTTATTTTGGGTAGAAAGGGTTGGAGTTGCATGTCAACAAATTGGGACATGGATTCAGTGAGGGAGCCAACACTTGACACAATGGGTCTGCCGGGAGGAATGATATTATGCTCTTTAGCTAAAGCTATAGTAGTTTCAGTACCAGTTACTTCTTGATTGGACACACTCGTCACCATTTTAGTCAGTTTGTGTACTTTAGGCAGGAGGTATAACTGACTGACTCTAGGATTCCGGGGAACAGATACATTACTACCTACTACTTTGCTAACACACTCAGTGGCTTTTTCATGGAAATCGCCTGTAGGGTCTTTGTCTAGAGGCTCATAGAAACTTTCGTCTGACAATTGTCGGATAGCTTCATTATGGTAATCTTTAACGTCCTGAATAACAACTGCACCACCTTTATCGGCAGGCTTGATAATGATATCGTTATTGTTCTTGAGTGAGTTAATCGACTTACGTCGTACCTTATCAGTAGTACTGGGTTCCCTCTGTATATATATATATATCTTGCGATGTACAACCATAGGGTAGGTGTAGGAAATACCAGACCCTTAAGCACGTTTGCATAATTTGCATAAACATGAACACAGACACACACTAGTAAGGTTTACCAATGCTTTCAGCAACTCTTTTTATTTCTCAGGGTACCGAAATAATGACAAAAATTTGTTTACCTAATGAAATAATCTCCTTAATGACGTCATAGGTAAATGGTCCATTATTCCCTACCCATGAAAGTAATACGAGACCGCTACATTTTCAGCCGAAATCTCAAATATTTGTTGAGGAAAATGATATTTTGTTGGAAATGTAAATACCAATAAAGAATTGTTTTTTGGAGAGTATGTTTTGGTTTCATCAAAATCTGTTGCAATTTTAACGAAAAATTTTATAGCATTTATCATCGGATAAATTTAATTACCATTTAAACGGCATTCAACATGTTCAATGTGCCGTTACTTTTGCCTCCGGCAACTTTACATTTTGTTGTTGATGATTTTAAGTACATCAATACTGAACAATTGACAATGATAATTTTAAAGATTACAGAGAGTTGTAAAATGACATTGAAATACGTCTTAAAGAGAAAGATGTAAAATGACGTTAAAACAACTTAACACATCCAACCAAACTCTATTAATCTCATAATGCAGTTCAAAAGGGTGAAAATTTTCTTCATGTAGGTTTGAATTTGTTAAAATTTACTGTTGTTTAATGTTTAATTTGATTACACGATATAACAGGATGCATTTAATTTCATGATGAGTCAAAAATTTCCATTTCATGACCTTAAGGCTTTTAAAATTTCAGATCTAAATTCAGCGTGTACCAACAAATATTGCTTTATTGCTTGGATATTTCTTTATCGCCAATATTCTGAGTATTATTTGATATTTTCTTTCAGTTTCATAAACATAAAAAACCCCTAGCAGCAAGCTTACACAAATTATCAATACACAGTGCACACATTAATTATGCATAACATTAGTCGCCATATTGGTGGTCTTGTATTACCTACACAAATTGATTTGATGTCCTCATTGAGGTTCACTCTACGCACTCTACACTGTGCACAATGGTCAATTGACCAGTACAATAGTTCACCAACTTCATAATAATGTTATTAATACCATTTTTATAGCACACCTCTTTATAAGTTTAACACACCACTACGTTCCTTGAAAAACCAGTATTTATATCTACCGAAATTTTGAGCACGACAAACTCTTATCTTAGGAGATTGGTGAATATGGACTTGTTGATGAAAAGTTTACTGACAAAGTAAGCAGAAATGGTAACAGTGTACCTATATGGCGCTAGAGCAATATTTTATTCCAAAGCCAGGGCAGACAAGACAGTTTTCTTCTGATGGTCCTCAGTGGCGGCACCAGGATTTTTAAAGTGGGGGGGGGGGGCAAATGGGGGGCAAAAGAAAATGTTGGGGGGGGGCAAGGGCGGACCAAAAAAATGTTGACACTTTTTGTAGTGAAAATGTACAGAATATTCGGCTATAAACCTACCCAGATATGAGGACATTTTGAGCATCTAGCTGAACTTCCTGATTATAAAGAGGTGTTAGTTATATACTGCGAGCGAGCGAAGCAAGCGAGCAAAAATTTTGACATTTTTCGTAGTAAATATGTACAGAAATTATATATTCGGCTATAAAACTACCCCAATATGCATGAGGACATTTGAGCATCTTGCTGCCCGATTATGAGGTGGTAGTTATTTATTGCGAACACTTTTTGTCGTGAAAATGTACAGAAATTATATTCGGCTATGAAACTACCCATATATGAGGACATTTGAGCATCTTGCTGCCCGATAATAAGGTGGTAGTTATACATTGCGAACGGGCCAAAATTGTGAAACTTTTTGTGGTGAAAATGTACAGAAATGATTATTTGGCTACAAAACTACCCCAATATGTGGACATTTGATCATCTCGCGGCCTGACTATGTGGTGGGAGTTATAGGCCTGCATTGCGAGCGAGCGAGCGAAAATTTTGACACTATTATAGTGGAAATGTACAGAAATTATTCGGCTATAAAACTACCCAAATATGAGGATATTTACACGAGCTGAGCGAACAAATTTGCCCCATCCCCCCCCCCACCTTGATGCCGCCACTGCTTTCCAAGTTTCCGTTTTCTTTCTTTTTCCTTCTTTTCTCCATTCCTTTTTCACTTACATTTTCTTTCCTTTTCTTTTCTTTTTCATTTTCCACCCTTTTATTTTTTTCACTCCGAAAATAATTGGGGGGCAACTGGGGGGGGGGGGCAAATGCCCCCCATGCCCCCCCCCCTTTGGTGCCGCCACTGATGGTCCTGTATTACGGTCTTGCATTCCCTACACCTACCCTATGTCAAAATCATACTTTGTTGGTGATGACCTTGACCTTGAACAAGATTGACAAAGATTGTCAAAAATAATCACTTATTCCTATGATATAATAATATGATGTGCGAGTTTTTGCTGCAATAGACCAAATAAAAAGTTTGGTTTTGATTATCTACCATAGCTAGGGCCTGAAAAGGGGCATTCGACATTTGGCAACTTGCCAGGAGTGTTTTTTACACTGTTGAAAATCCTGTCAGGAGGGTTTTCGACAGTGTTTGTTCAGTGATAAACAGATCCAGTCACTGCAGAGCCCACCCTAACTGCGACAGCCGCCGCACACAGTGCGGCGCCCACCCTTGAGTTGAGTAAGTAGTGGGGGCATGCTTTCCCTTCGCGGCCGAACGGAGCGAACGGGCCCCGCCCTGCCCGCGCCCCGGCCACGGCGGGGATGCATGTCCCCACTACTTAATCAACTACACTAGCGCCGAAAGTTTTTATCAATTAACCTGCAGCAGAGCTGCATTTATATATTTGGGCCAAGCAAAAATTATTTACCTATATATATATATATATATGGATACTTGTGCTTTGGTATTGTCTAGAATGACGAGTTGCCTCGAATGAGTGACTTGAAGTTGAATGATGCCGCGTGCAGCCTGCTTCCTCGAGGGTTGCAAGCATAGTTGCAAATGGTACGTAGGATCAAAAGTCGCATGCATAAACCCATGCGTGCCGCGCCGCATATGCATGGCAGTATAATACTTAGGCCTACTTTGCGACGGAGAATGCAACAATGGGTAATGAATAGGGCCTACACAGTATCTTGCATGATCAGGTCGGCAGAATTTCTGGGGAAAAAAAACAAAACAAAACAAAAAAAAAACGCCAAGAAAGACGGCGCCAAGTAAAAACAAAAAAAAAACAAAAAAAAAAAAAAAAAAACCCGGCGTCAAAAAGGGGGGGGGGGGGTCTGGACCCCGGCGACCCCCCCCCCCCCCCCCTCTGGATCTGCCTATGGAGGATACTAAATCTATTGAAATGTCGTGGTTATATTCTACATCAAATTAATTAGTCTAACCAACCTGACACATATTTACAATATGTTTACAACTTGTAGCTATACTAAATATGTATTTCTTTACATAAATATTTATATTTCACGACAAACCACTGCAAATAGGGTACTTCCCATTATTATTCCATCCATGAAGATTCAAGATTTACAACTCTGATGAATGTGCAAATCTTAGGTTTTTTCCCGAAAAATGTGCTGTTTTGCATGTCATTTCCCCTTTCGAGGCTTATATTCTACATCAAATCAATTAGCCTAAACCTGACAATATTTACAATATGTTTTCAACTTGTAGCCATACTAGATATGTATTTCTTTATACTAATATTTATATAGTCATAGTCTGTGGCAGATTATCACCACAAAAATGTTATCTCTGTCATTAATCATACTGTTGCAAATAGCAGAATCCCTAATGATCTGTATAATTATGATAATGATGGTGGTGATGACTATTAATATCATCAACATTTCTAGCAGCAGCAGCAGCAGTAACAGTAGTAAGTAGGATCATCATTACCATTATCATGGTGATTGCCATCATCATCATCATCATATCATCTTTATCATTATCATCACAAAAGATAAGATATCAAAGAAAGTTTTAAAAAGACAGCTTCTTGTTTCCTAATAATATTGGTGTTCTAGGGGTTGCATTCTCCCCTTCTCTCTTTCTCTCTCTCCCTCTTTCTCTCTCTCTCTCTCTTTCTTTTCCACAATATTCCATCCACGTATAATCAGATTGTGTAGTTAAAGTAAATTATACTACACTATACAAACTACACACGAGCTCATTTTATAAATAAATTACGTATTTTAAATTGGTGTCCTTGATTACTCATCTCGCGCATGTGGGTTGATATGACATTGTGTTTCATGTAGCCTACATAGGCCTAAGATTATGTCATTCAAATGTAGTCATTATCTCTGTTAACTCCCATTTCATGAGATTTCCATTTGAGAGCCTAGGACAAAAGGGTTGCGCAGGAGCGGTAGTCGCTTGAATACAGCTTTTTTTTTTCAAGTAGTAATCTCACACATTGAATGTGTACCAGAGGAGAGTTGAGCCATGGATCAAGTCTCCTAATGATTAGTGTCTCATCTCTCCCCAGGTCGGCATTTTTGACATGTGAATTGACTCCCTTCAAAGCAGTTCCATCAAATTCCATCAAAACATCTTCAATAAATCTACAATGCATAGGCTACACGTTGCCCACAATGCAACAAAAATAACTGTTCCTATATGTAAATGATAAGAAGTGTCGGACCTCTAACTCTAAAATCCACTTTTTGGAGCAATTTAGAGTTCTTCCTTCATTTCATATTTATAGAGCTGTTATGCAACTTTTTGCCCTAACTGAAAAGAAAGATAAGTGACACACTACCAACAGAGGGCGTTTGAACATTCTTTCTTGAATGCAAGTGGTAGTTCTAGGGGGTGGATCAACTCTCCTTGTGGCTCAACTCACCTGGATTTCCCCTACTAAGTTGATAATAAGCTCAACAGCCGATATCGTACTGTCTGAACAGGGTGCCATTGCATAAAGACTTAAGCCCCGTCTTAACAGACACTTTTTAAAACGCCTCGACCGGGTAATACCGGGTTAGATTTCTTTACCCCTTCCTGTTAAGCCGCTCCTACTGAGGTGTTGACCGGAATCTACCCGGTATATTTTTGCCAAAATTTGACTAGGTCCAACGAGGGTAAAATTACGACTCTACCCCTGCTAATTCCGGACAGCCGTTCTGTTAAGCCGCTCTCGAGGTAGTTTCTGACCGGACATTGCGCAATGACTCGAACTCGATTCTCGTGAAATATCACATTTTGAATCTCCCGCGCGCGCGACAGGAAGACATGCAGTTCTATACGTTACTATGGGAACCTACCCGGTTAGGTTTTCAGCGAATGTCTGTTAAGACGGCGCGCCGGGGTGGACCCCCCCCCCCCCTGGTTTTATCACCTGCTGCCCCGCTTTTTTAACCCGGCATCAGTCCCGACTCCGTCCGGACGCGGTCTATTAAAACGGGGCTTTACTATTATAGTAACTTTGCCATCAATGGTAACTACCATGGTAACGTTGCTCCAGAGCCAATCAAAATCCAGTATTCCATGAAAAGTTACTATAATAGCAAAGTTACTATAATAGCAAGTTTTATGCAACGGCACCCAGGTCATTTTTGTTGGTGGACGCTCAATCTTTTGTCCTAAAGATTTGAGACGAAGTCAGGTTTCGTGTGACATCAAGTAAATTTCTTCGTTGAACACCATGTTTAAGCACACGCTTTTTGGGACGAGTAGAATACGTGACATAGTCCATTATGTAAGGCCAAAAAAAAAAGTTGTATTGGCATAACGGGCCATATGAAAAAAGGGTAGGTAGGTCGATTTTTTTTTTTTTTTTTTTTTTTTTAAACCTCGGAGATGGGATATTTTAACAGTGAATTTACTCATATAACTTGTAAATGCACGCATGCACACCCCTACACACATTAAATTCATGCACACATGACACACACACACACAAACACCACTACAAACACACATACATTTACTACACAACACTATTCACAAACACACTGTACGACTCCATATGGTGAAGTACAAAAAAAAACTTGTGAAAACAACCGAATGTTCTAAAAAAAAAAGGTCATACTCGTTTACTACACACGCGGATTAAATAAAAACATGCGGATAAAAAAGATGAAAGTTGCGAAACTCAAATGAGAACCGGCGAAATACGGGAAAAGATGACGACTGCGCCAAAGTGATAACTTTTTTTTTTCAGTGAAATTTTTTATTATTTTCTCTCAAGTCAAATACAAATTATGTAACATAACAAAAATTGTACATATTATTCATAACAAAACTAAATGCATTATACATTGATATTTTAGCTTAAACCTAGATTTCAATAATAAAACAAACAAAAAGGTGCATTTTCATAACCTGTTTAGCAGACATTTTCATACATAACAAAAAAATAGTACTTGAAAGAAAATATTTGTCTTTTCTCCCAAACCTCCCCCCTCCCCCCCCAAAAAAAAACCACAACTTAAGTCATACAATACATGTACCCAACCCCTCCCCCCCCAAAAAAAAAAACAACAAAACAAAACAAAACAAAACAAAACAAAAACTAAACAAAAAAAAAAACAAAAAAAACAAAAAACAAAAACACACAAACAGCGCCAAAGGTTAGTTAAATACCAGTGGGTTAATTAAATAAAGGAAAATACCGGACGACTTTGAGGTATGATCTGTGATGGTGTTTATTACCATGGCCAAGAGGGCGACGCCAGGTGGCGCTACTTTACTTCACATTTGTAGAATCATATCACACAATAACAACATATAGGCGTGACTACCCTTTTTCTTTCCCTTCTCTTCAAGACATAACAATACACCGTTTGATTTGCATAAAATCGGATAACAAACTTAACGGCTAAAAACCACAGGTGGAGAAACTCTATAAACCAAGACACATAGATATTCATAATATTTGGTCTCAGCGTGACACACGAGTCTGATATCTAAAACACTATGACAGAAGAATAACCACTTCCATAAACATGCGGTAGGATACAAATATGATCTACTGCATTTATAATATATAACTCAATTTACTTATTGCCCTTTTCAAAATGACATATGCACATGCCATCAATTATAAACTACAACCCAACTGACTAATTACCCTTTCAAAACTACAAGTGCAATGTCACTTCCCTTCCAATCTCTACAGCCAACCAAGCACAAAGCATAAACTGTCATAACATAAGAATGTTGTAGAAAACATGGCAACTGCACGGCCTTATCAAATAAACAAAATAGAGACTGTTATTTTGTCAAGCCAAAGACCTTACCCCAATCGTAATTCAAAACACGTAAGATGAAAACAATGTGATTAACAACAAAACCAACAACTATGGCTATAACATAGCAGTCAATACAGGTCCACCTAGAGTGCATGGATGAGATTCGCTACAAATCAAAATCAATAAGAAGCAAATAGATCAATAACACATTAATCAACTCTTCATATCACAGAGAACAAAATCCTCGAAGATTAACTATGAGCAGGACTAAGAAATAACTAATTAACAAACAACGACAATCGATCAATTACTAAGTAACTTAGCATCACAAATAACTGTAATGATTAATTTCTGATCATACAAAAACAGAAGATAGTGACACAGCATATTAGAAACACTAAGACAACGGAGTATCAGAGTCCCGGATCCGATTATAGTTGCATTATTTGCATTAGCATACCAATCAAACAAAAATGAAAATTCCTATAAACACAATAATCCTTCAACAACCGTAACAGGTTCCCTGAATACACCTAACTTGAAGGTACGGCTTACTACTTCGAAATTACAACGAATAAACACAGATTTATAGTATCAAACTATGACAAACATCGAATACATTGAAAATCACTCTAATAATGACCTTTTAAACATAATCACAAATCCTCAAGTAATGCATACTTTATATCAGATCTATATCAAGGGAAATAATGCATAAACATGTAATTTCTCTTCGATGGATACAATTTAGACGTATGGTAAACAGCAAGTGAAAACAATCTGGAAATTAATGCATAAGATCATATCCTCATCTCACACTACAGATGTACAGAACTCAAAACAATTACAGTCTCTACAGACATAGGAATTGATCATAACAGTCTATATTGGATGCCGTGGATCATGAAGTAACAGCATCGGGCAATAGCATGAACGGGGCTGTCAAAATATGTTATACACCCAACGTAAGGTAGGTATAGAGGCTTTGTCCATCTAGAGTCCTAGGGTCACAAGAGTTGGTCCGTGGCACAATATCAAGACCACATAAACATCTGCGACTGGAGCAGAGTGGTTGCCATTCGTAGCATCACATCCGGTGGTAAACCTCTGTGGCAACCTCGTACGACGTCTACGGTTGGCAGACCCCTGGGACTGCAGAAGGGGAAGACGTCAGAGAACAGATATGCAAGTGAGGACGCTCTAGAGATACTAAGCGGCAATCTCTGGTCGCGTACACAGGCACCTGGTGCGAGGGAAGCAGTAGAGGACCTTCCATTTGGCAGGGAAGACCACACACCAGGTCTGCAAAGCTCTCCCAGTGGGACAGACAGATCAGCAGGACCATGCTCTGTATGAAATGAAGAAGCAGCATGGGGCTGATCTGATGGACGAGTGTGACGGGCGCTATCAGGCAGGATGGAACTGTCATGCAGGTTGCTAACGAATAGACTGCTGGCCAGATGTGGGCGTACAGTCACCGTGACAGTCGACGAGGTCATGTGACCCGGGTACGGCGGCAGCTTTGTGGCCACACAACATGTGGTGTGTGAGAACGGACTAACTTGCGCACTTGAGGACCTATTGCTCTTGTCGTTTGGTAGGCATAAAGGCGCAACGATCCCTCCATCGCTAGCTACGCAGCTGCTACTCATGCAGTCAGATAACTTCGGATCCGTCAGTGGCACAACGGGTAGGTTGGTATCAACCCTTTCGGAAATGTTAATCGACAGAAAGTGAGGCACATCGATACCTCCGCAGTCAACTGACCGGTTGCTACCAATGCATCGATCCGGTACGTTTATATCAGACATGACCATAGTCACATCATGCAAAGTGGTCGAACCATAGTCCAGACTGGAATTCGAATCTACAGACTCTATGAAACGACTGTCAAACACAGCAGGCTGAGAACAATTCGCAACCACCATAGAGGACTCAAGGGGGAAATCAATCACAGGTGGAGAACATAGCTCTCTACAGGGAGTGCAAGGCATGTGCCTAGAACAGAGGAAGGCAATGTTGTCATGACAACTGGCCCGATAATTACATTCAACTGTGGAAACACTATTTGCCCAATCCTTGGAAGATACTGAAGGAAAGCACAGCTGACCAGTGTCTTCTTCAGCAGGTGTGTACAAAGCTGCGCTATGTAGGGGCAATGGTAGCTGACAAACCTTGGATTTATAACTAGGCCCATCTATGTCATTCTCATTGAATCCCCCATCACAGTTAACATGATCACTGATCATTTCTTTTGTCTCTCCTATTACCTTGCAGTGATCGATATTCAAATCATCCCCACTACACATAGTTCCTAATCCATGGTAGCTAATCACATCTTCACTGATCTCTCTTCCAATATCATCATTACCAATAGTCTCACATCTATCATCTCTCTGCATGTCCTTCCATACATGCATGTAACCTATGCTGGTTTCTTCATGAATCACACTCTCACTGATCTCATATCTTTGATCTCCCAGATCTTTGTTCTCTCGTGTAACACATTTCTCCTCACTAGACATCATTCCATGACCCTCACTTGTCTCATGTTCATCTAATTCTGTGTGTTCATTCCCTGCCAGGGTGTCATGAATGTTATCATAACAAGTATCTACACGAGGATTAGCACTCACATTTATCTCACATCCCTCATCTCTGATAGCTTTGAGAATGGGATCATAATCATGTTGACCATCTGTCAGACATCGAGCATCATTACCATTCACATCCTCCATGCCATGAAAACATGCGAGAGATGAGTCAAAAACATGTGGCGATGATGAATCGTAATAGCAAGTGACATCATCTCCAAACATAATCAGTTGCTTGGAGGGGCGGACAGACACATCATTTTGCTCCATGAAGGGAGCTCCAGCAATAACATCAACATGAGCGTTATCCAGGTAACGATCTTCGACTACCACACCCTCAAACCAAAGCTCACACCCTTCCAACAACAATGTGAAAGAGGTCAATCCAACAATTTGAGTCTGATCGACAAGACTACCCAGCAAAACGTCATCATCAAGAGAATAATCACTGAACCCCAAATCATCAACAATAACCTCAAAACCAAAATAATCAGCGGCAGATTCTGTTATCATATTAAATCGTGATCCACTCTTCACTTCAACAGAAATTTTCATATTCCCTACTGTACGAGCAAAGAAACAAGGCTTTGTCATGATCTGCCTGCGCGCAGAATTGCGCAAATTTGATTGCGATGACCTGCTAGCCGGACACCAACTCTGCGGCATAGGCGCCCCGGCTGCCGCGGCGGCCAGCGCGGCCTTAGCCATGGTTTCACCCCGGAGTGTCTTATCACACATTGGCTGTGTGTATGTATGGGACCAACACAAACCGTTTTAACAACCTCTCGTCTGACACCGATTTAGCGCGGCACGCCCAGCCCCTATATTGAGGGCTAATTTTCTTTAAAGGGTTTAACAACTCGATAGGCGGGAATCAGACCTAGCTGCCACCACGCCAAAGGTTAGTTAAATACCGATGGGTTAATTAAATAAAGGAAAATACCGGACGACTTTGAGGTATGATCTGTGATAGTGTTTATTACCATGGCCAAGAGGGCGACGCCAGGTGGCGCTACTTTACTTCACATTTGTAGAATCATATCACACGATAACAACATATTGGCGCAGCACTTAAGTCACACAATAACTGTTTCCCGTTTAACCTACTCCCACACACCTTAATCCACACACACATACATCCATACACGCGCACAAACACGTACACCCCGACATTAAACAATTCATATAAGCGTAATGTATCGCAGCCGTTCCAGTGTTGTTGTTTTTAGTGGGGTTTTTTTTTTTCATCCAAAAATAGATGCATTCGCCTCGCCGTCCCTATGTGTGAAAGTTTTCCCATTTTCTAAAGTGGTATATATATTAATGTACCTCGCTCTTCAGCTAATTTTTATTTCCTCTCGCTCATTTTCGCGAAATTTAAAACTTTTATTCCAATATAAATTCCCTCCCAGTTTATATTTGTAATGTCCAATAAATTGAATAAATCACCACAATCTTTCCAAAGGACTCTTATTTTATCACAGGTAAAAAAAATTAATGCTCATAGGTCTCTTCATTTTTATCGCAAAAAGAGCATACATTACTTATTGAAAATTTAAATGTGTACATCTGTTTCTTAGTATATATAAGCTCATATAACATTTTGAATTGAAATTCCCTTAACCTACTATTCAAAGTACATTTCCTAGGTCTTAAAAATATTGTATGAATGTCTTTTTCCGAATAATTATAGATCCTCTCTAAATTTTTAACTGCATATGGCTTTTCTATTTTCATATTTAACAAAGCTGCATATATTTTTTTCGATGTAACATCAATCAGTGTAATAACTCTTCCATTAAATATAAATTCTAAATTTAAATCAGTGTCCCTACACGAATTGTTTTTCTTCAAAAACCTTACCATGTCAATGGAATATTTTTAAATAGCTGGTGAAGTTTAATTATTTCAGCTTTATTTAACCTCATCCTTAGAAAATCTCTAGTCGATTTAATTTCACCTTCTCCGTCGACTATATGATGTAATTTATATATATTTCTAAGGAATAAACTTTCATCAAAGTACATATGTCCGTCCAAACGTATATACTTATTGTTAAAAATAATCTTATTGCTTTTACATGTTTCCTTTTTAAGCAAAACTTCTTTCATAGCGACCCATACTTCCAACATATTCCTATAAAAACTTCGCAAAGACAATTTACTCATTCTCAATGAAACATTACTAAAAAATATCAGTAGACCTCCCACCTCACGAGTCTTGTATTTAAAAAATCGTTTCCATCCCATCTTCGAATCTCCTAGTATGAGTCTTTTTATCCACATAATTCTTTGTGTATAAACAAATAAATGAAAATCTATCATTTTAAGTCCTCCCTTATCATAATTCAAAAACATCACATTCCTTTTAATTTTATCTTTTCCATTCCATAAAAAATCAAACATTAGTTTCTCAATTTCCTCAAAAACCCAAGTTGGTACTGGGGTAAGTGATGACACATAATTTAATTTTGAAAGTACAAACGTTTTAATTAATTGTATCTTACCCATTAAAGTAAAATCCCTTTGTTTCCACCATATTAACAGCCTTTTTATTTTACTTAAAATTTCTTTATAATCAATTCTTTCTTGTACTTCAACATCTAATGCGAAGGTTATACCCAATATTTTAATGACCTCTACTAATCTACCAAAAGGGGTTACAATATTTTCTTTAGGGTGGGAACCCAACAACAATATGAAAGTTTTATCTTTATTCATTTTCAAACCAGAAATTTGGGCAAAACATTCAAACAACTTTTCTATTTTATTAATTGATGCAGTATCTCTAACAAAAAGGGTCATATCATCTGCATAAAGTACTTGTTTTACTTCTACATCACCAAAACTAATTCCATGAACAGCAGAGTCCTTACGAAATGAATAGGCAAGGATCTCTATACATATCGTATAAACAAATATGGAGACAGAGGATCTCCTTGTCTTACACCTTTCTCAGTACTAAAGTACCCTGTAGATATCCCCCATTAAAAACACAGCTCAGAGCGCCATTATACAGCGTTTGGATCCATCTACATAATGATGGTCCAAAGCCAAAAGAACGCAGTACTTTTTGCAAAAATATATGAGACACTGAATCAAAGGCTTTTTCAAAGTCTATTGCCATTAAAAATCCAGGAATATTGTTGTGTGTAGTATGGAAAATCATATCATCTATTAACCTTATTGCCTCGCCTATATTTCTACCTCGTATATACCCCACCTGATCTATATGAATAATTTCATGTCAGACTTTTATAATTCTTATAGAGAGTACTTTTGCTAAAATTTTATAATCGACATTTAATAATGATATAGGTATATAATTTTTAATTAACAAAGGATCTTTCCCATCTTTACAAAATAAAACAATAACCGCCTGTTTTTGAGAAGATGAGAGTTCCCCTTTACAAAGAGTCTCATTTAAAGCTTCAACCATTACATCTCCTAAGATCGGCCAAAATAATAAGTAAAATTCAACGCTTAGTCCGTTGTTCCCCAGTGTTTTATTGAGTTTCATTTGTTTCAAAGCTTCCCAGCATTCTCCCTGTGTGATTTTTCCTTCACATAATTCCCCTGAAACTGACTCTATTTAGGCAAATCCTTAAAGAAGACGCTATTATTAAGTATATTTTCGTCACATATTGGTTGTGCATACAATTTACTATAAAACCTATGTATCTCTTGTATTATTTTGTTTTGATCAAAGCTGACTTTTTCTCCTATCAACATTTTCCGTATTACTGTTTTTCGTTTATTAGACTGCATCAACTGTGTAAAATATCTAATGTCCCTTTCCCCATTTTCATAATATGATGCTCTAGATCGAATTTTAACCCCTTCATGTACATAATCATAACTTGCCTTTAACTCGTTTCGTTTACACTCCAATAAATTAATTTTTTCTTTATCTACCTTATCTAATAACTCTTTTTCTAAGGACAATATATCTTTTTCTAGATAATCAATTCTTTCTTTCCGTTTCCTTGCCTTTTCTTTAGAATATTTCCTAGTAAAATTACTAATTTTCATTTTCAAAAAATCCCATAATACTCTCTTATCTATTAATTCTTTTTTTAATTCTTCTTTTAATCTCAAAATTTCTTCTTTCATATTTTTTTTAAAATCTTCATCGTAACATAAACTATTATTAAATTTCCAGTAAGAGCCCTTGAGTTTTAAATCAAATGGCAAATTATGAAAGTGCAACTAAACTGCTGAATGGTCCGGTGCTACTGAGGGTATTATATTACATTTTAAAATAATCTCATCTAACTTTTCAGATATGAACCAATAATCTAATCTACTTTGCATAAAGGGATTAACCTGTCTATAAGTAAATTGTTTCTTTATACCATTCCTTTTCCTCCATATATCTATCAATACATGATCATCTAAAAATTTATCAAAACCAGAACTAAATCTAGAGTCAATATTTTGTTTACTGCTTCCTCTATAATCTAAGTCTTTATCTCTAATCATATTAAAATCTTCACCTATTATTATTGGATTATTCCTTCCATTTATCTCTTTTAAAGTCTTATTAAAATCATTCAAAAAGCTAATTTTTTCCAATTCCTTCCCTCGAACAGGAAAATATACGTTCGCAATTATTAACCGTAATCCCTGTATAACACACTCCATAATTATAAACCTACCATCCTCATCCGTAACAACATTTAAAACTTGAGCATCTAATTTTGAATCAATTAATATAATGACCCCTTTACTGTGATTTGTTCCGTGACTGAAATATACACTTCCACTCCACTGTTGCTTCCATCTATCTTCAATATCCCTTGTACTGTATGTCTCTTGTAAAAATATTATATCTGCTTGCTTGTCTCTACACCAATTAAAAATTTGTTGCCTCTTTGGTTCCTCTCGTATTCCTTTTACATTTAGCGAAAAAAAATTACAAACAATAGATACACTACTACATTCCATTTAAGTTGTTTAAAGAAAACAATAACTTAACTTGTCGACTTTCCTCAATTTTAACAAGCGACGGCGAGGCAAATACAAATAATCTTATTTGGTTATTTTCCATAAACTTCATTTCATTTGCACTAAAGAGGCTGCGATACATACACAAACAAAGGGACACACCTACAGTAGCATACACGTACAAAGAAAACAAAAACACTTGAAAACTATCCTCCCTATCTCCCATCGTAGTAATCCCCATATATAAAAAGAGAGTACTAACCCCTACAATAAAAAAAAAAAATCCCATTTACTCGAGACAATGTACCTTCCAACTCCAATAATTTTGCAAGACCCTCTCAAGCAATGACTGCCTACATCCCACCCATCTACCCAGTATATTGGACCGCGTCCCACCAGACCGTCCTAAGCACAGGCCGCCTACATCCCCGAACCACGTGTATACAAATCAACACGCGTTCCAATGGGATGCCGGCGAACCGCACCTACGACGGCCCGATGAAACAATGCTCTGACTTCTAAATAAAACAAAGCAGAAAGTCTTTCGAGTCATCTCATTTTTTTTTTCTGTTTACCCTAGATACTACCCTAAGCCCTTAAAAGGTGACTCGTCTCTTTGATAAACCTAGAATACGTTCCTAAGATATCTAACGTTCCCTAATTTAAACAAATCCGGAATTTGCCACGAAACTTCAGCCCACTTAGAATACAGCAAGCTTCAAAGATCAATTGCCTCCTATCAAAGTCATGATTTGACCAATCATCCAGTTTCAGTTTCGTTCTAAAAAAAAAAAAAATTGAACTTGCATAGACTACACCAAATATAGGCGTAAAAACCTCTATCCCATTCTGCCCCAAATAATTGATATCATCAGGAATGTGAAACTATTCAAGAAGTTAAATTTTAACAAATACTACCTTCCGTCATTTATCAAGTGTCTAACAATAAATAAAGTAAAACCATTCAATTGGCAGATTGGGAATGTGCCATTGTTCCAAGATTTTGAACAAACAAAAAACCACTCCACCTTTTCAGATATCAATGTCTGAATTTAAAGTCAAATACTGATTGTCTAGTTTAGGATTTTATGAAAGAACTTCTAAATATTGTCATAGGACAATCACCTTGAGTACTTAATAAGCACATTGAGCATATCAATTTACTCTTCAGCACAATGCAGTCAAGAAAGTGTATTATTCTTAATATAGTGCAGATGATATCACTTCATCATTTCAAGTATCCGTGTTTGAATAGACCGCTTCGGCAACGCATGCAAACCCGACACATACCCCCAAACAAAGGCTGCTCCCGATAACCCGCAAGCCCGCCGGAGGTCCCCCGGACCCAGCAACAGATAACGCACGCAAACCAGACCCCAAACACCGACGCCCATCCACAAAAAGCAGGCCAATGGAGCAGCCCGCCACTAGGCGCCCAGAGAACTACGTGCACAAACCTGCACACACCACAGAAGCGGTCCATTAAGAGTAAGACGTGGAATTAATTTTCACCTTTGGAATTTAAAGAAAGAACGACTCCCAATAGACCGGCCCCGCAATGCCTACAAACCCATGCACACCCCCTCTCCGAGCACCCAGCGACGAGCCACTCCACCAACCCCCCCCCCCCCCCCCTACAAACGAGCCCCAATGCCCGGAATCCAGCTCGCACCCGGCAAGCCCCCCGGCTGCCCAGAACAACGCCCGCTCGAAAGGCATGCACAAAATCTAAATACACCACCGAAGCGATCCATTAATGTCATAGGACAACCACCTCTGATACTTAATAAACATACAATTGGCATAATGCACTTTACCCTTGAACAATACATGGAATCCGGAATGTGCTACTATTCAATGACCCAGTATGAACACACTGCTCCATTCTTTCAAATATCAGGGCCGCACCACACCAAGGAGTTATCTGTGATAACTCCTTGACCACACCAAACCGCCACAAGCAAAAACCCACCGACATCCCACCGAAACGCATGTATTAACATGCGTCTCAAGGGGCTATCGGCAAACCCGTACCCACGACGACCCGATGAAACAATGCCCCGTATCTGAATGACAAAGGTAGACAAGTCATATTACTTATTGTCAAGTTTGGAATTTTAAGAACGAACGACTTCCAACTATTGTCATAGGACAACCACCTCTTGATACTTGACAAGCATGCAATTAGAATATCACTTTACTCTTTAACAATACAACCAATCAGGAATGTGCTACTCTTCAAAGATTCAGTACAAACACAATTCCTCCATTCTTTCAAATATCAGTATCTGAGTTGAAAGGTAGACATAGTAACTTATTGTCTCGTTTGAAATCATTTTTTAAAAAAAACACAATTCCTCCATTCTTTCAAATATCAGTATCTGAGTCGAAAGGTAGACATAGTAACTTATTGTCTCGTTTGAAATTATTAAAAAAAAAACATACGACTTCCGATTATTGTCATAGGACAACCACCTTTTGATACGCAATATGTATGTTGCTAGAATATCCTGCTCTTCCGCAAAATATGCAATTAGGAATGTGCTACTATTCAAGGGTTCATTACAAACCATTATAATCAGAACTGATTTTATTATTTGCTAGATAAATCTATGTATCTACCTATTATACTAGTCTCCAACTACGCAAGCCATTCGAGTACAAAAAGTCACAAATTGTGTATATCCCACCCCCAGGACATCGCCTTCCTCCGTGCACGTCGCAAGACGCGCGCGCACACTCGTCCTCTGAACGAGCAGCCCCAGACACAACCTCGGACATGTTGCTAGGCAAGGAGAGGGGAGGAGGGAGGGACATAGGTAGATACATAGATTTATCTAGCAAATAATAAAATCAGTTCTGATTTTAATGATTTACTACAATAAATCAATGTATCTACCTATTATGCTAGACTAACACCCACTCAAATCGGGTGGCATGTCCCAAGAGGAAGGCTAAAGAGGTCCCAGGGAAGACGTTGCCGTTCTCAACGTCACAGTAGAGAAGATCCTTCACCAGCCAAAAAATCTCTCAGAGAGAAGGAGATGAAAGAAACAGGGGAGCGCCAGTAGACAGCCTTCAGGATGTCTACAAGAGACACATCCTGAAAAGGAGCCCAGGAAGAACTAATGCCCCTAGTGACATGGGCATGGCTTATCTCCCGAAAATAAAGCCTCAGGGCCAGAGGCATGAAAAGCTCCAACAAACCATCTCGAGATAGACTCACGAGAGGCAGGGAGAAAGGTTCATGGGTAATGACGAAGAGTTGATCTATCTTAACGGCAAGTCTTAGTCCTATCCACGTACCATTAGACTCACGAGAGGCAGGGGAGAAAGGCTCATGGGTAATGACGAAGAGTTGATCTATCTTAACGGCAAGTCTTAGTCCTATCCACGTACCATTTCAAGGCCCTCACGGGGCACCAGACTCTATCCTCGGGAACCGAGGAAAGATCTGTAAAAAGGGCGAAGAAAAAAACTCAGCCGGATCCGAAGAAGCCGACTGGTTCTTCGCAACAAACGAGGACTAGGAAGGAGTCGAACGCCTCCATTCTCCCACCGGATGTGTCCAGGGGTAAGGCAAAAGGCATGGAGAATAATTCTCCTTTGCCCAGAGGCAATAACGACCAGAAAAAGTGTCTTCACCATCAAGTGATGTAGAGACGCGTTACCCAAAGGAACAAAGGGTGGCTTAGCCAGACAGTCCAAAACCTTGGGTAGACTCCAAGACGGAGTTAACTTAGGCGTTGAGGGACGCTTCAAGAAGAAGGACCGCGTCAACACAGCCAGGAGAGGGGAGTTGGAGACTCCCGAAACCATTAGCAAACCAGCAAAAATAGCGGCAATAGCTAAACGATAACCACGAATAGCAGAAATCGATCTACCCTTATCAAAAAGGGGAGATCGGAAAATCCGCTATGAGGCCAACCGGGACCTGACGGGTGAGGCACCAAGGTCTTCATACCGCCTAACCGAGAATTGTAGAGGTCTCTCGTGGATTCTCTACAACTCTGCAATACAAACTCGGCTGCTCACTCCGAGATTCCCGAGCTTCTGCATCCTCCCCGATAAAGGCCAGACGGTCAAATGAAGAGCCGCCGGACAACGGTGGAGGATCCCTGAGAGGGGTTGCATCACCAAGACCGATCTCAACAGAAGAGGAAAGGGCTGGTCGACCAGGAGATTCAGAAGGTCTGGAAACCAAAATGAAAAGGAGGGAAGGCATACCCTCGCATGGAAGACACCTACCTCGATACAGGAAATCCGCAATTAAACTGTCCTGGCCAGGAAATAAGAGGCGACAGGAACAAAGGTCAATGAATGACACCATCTCCACCAATGAGCCACCAAGGCGTTCAGCATGGAGGACCGGGTGCCGCCTTGACAAAAAATGTAAGCAGCTACAGTGACATTGTCTGTAAGAACGAGCACTGAGCACCCAACAAGACGACACCTGAAATGATGAAGCGACAGAAGGACTGCCATCATTTCGAGGACATTGATATGGGGGATGGTACTCAAATGAGACTAGACCCCCGACACCATCCTGCCCGCACAAAGACCGCTCCAACCCAACAGGGAGGTGTCTGTCGATAGAGAAATCGATGATAGCGGAGTGCGTAACAGCTTGCCTTGAGCAAGAAGGAACTGTCTGTCCAACGGACAAGCAGGAGTTTGATGTCTCTCAGAAGCGGAAACCAAGCCGCTAAAAAGACTTTGCCCGGACGAAAAACCCTGAGGAGATGCCTATGAAAGGGCCTCATCAGAAGTCTGCAGTCTGGGAGGATATCGACCAGACTGGCTAGATAGCCCAGAAACTGAACTCTGAGGGCTACTCGTGACTCCAGGGCCAACGAGGAAAACATCTGGATTCTGTCCCGACTGGGACGAGTCAACAGATTCAGAATGTCTATCTCTGCACCCAGGAAAACCGGGACGCGAGTAGGAGACATATCTTTCAGAAACGCGCGGACATAAAGACCGCTAAAGAGAAAAAGGCTCAGAGGACTTTCTGTCCTGTAAAAAGGACCGAAAGTCCCTCTCCAAGCACTCCAAGTGTGGAAAGCGCCATCTTACGGCGATGATGCATAAAAACAATAGCCGCGGATGAAAACTGAGCCACTGGAGTCCAGTGAGTGAGAGTTCATCGAACAAACTGGATTTCCATCGGGCAAGCTCAGCTCTTCTGATATGGCCTAAAGGCGAAACAGAGAGCCCAAGAAAGCTGACAGCCTTAAGCCCGACCTGACCAAAATGGCGAGGGCTGTAAGGGGCATATCTGAGGCTGACTCCGCTGATAAACCTCAGTAAAACTGAAGCTCAGCTTGAGAAGAGGGATCCATAGAAGGCTTGTCCTTCATCGATTACATCCTCTTCGAATAGGCTTCTTGCTGGGTAACAAAGCCACAGCAACAGAGCCACGCTTCTTAGCACGAGAGGGCATGGGCTGATTTGAAAAATCAGGCAAACCCAACAGAGCCGACGCGGACACCCCACACTAAAAGGGGTGCGGACTCGGTCACACTCACTCCATCCACAGAAGTGGAAGGTGAGCTAGCCAAATTACCACCAGAAGAGGGCGAGTACTGGGATGTAGGACAGCCTGCACGCCATAAAAACCCCGGAAACGGTCACACCAGGCGAACGAAGAAACGGGGGAAGTGGTAAGGCAAATAAAGTCACAGTGTGACTGGGAATCAATGATTGTCGAGAGACAAGGATCCGCTTGGGAAGAAAAGACCATGGAAGATTAATCCTTTTGGACTTCTTCATCTTAGCCTTAGGCTTCTTGCCTGGTATAACATCACCAGTATAAGAGCCACGCTACCTAGCACAGGAGGGCACAAGCTAATGCGAAGCATCAGAACCACCCGACCGAGCAGAAACAGACACCCCACACGAGAGGGGGTGTGGCCCCGGTCACACTCACTCCTTCCACAAACGTGGCGGGTGAGGTAGCCAAATCACCACCAAGAGCGGGCTTACACTGAGCAAATCTCTTATGCCCAAAAAATCCCGGACCAGGTCACACTAGGTGGCCGTAGGTCGTTAGGGAGTGGTGAGGCAAAAATGGTCAGGGCTCAGTCTGATAAGAAGACTGGTACGCCCACGGGACCTGGTACTAGTACAGTATGACCAGAGTCAGAGGTAGGGACAGAACCGAACCAACCACTGACAGAGGGCCATCCAACCCTGCTGCTCAGCAAAGGCCCTCATCAAGCTCAAAGGCTCTACCTGAGAAGATGAGTCCATCGAAGATTTATCCTTCTTAGACTTCTTCTTGGCCTGAAGGCATCTTGTTGGGTATAACATCACCAGCATAGAACCTGATGGGAAGACAAATCCCGGGATGCCACTCTGTCAAACTCCCCCTAGAAGTCCTCCGTAAGGGGGGTGCCAGGGAGAAGACCCTGCTGTCTGAACAGCAACAAAGCCGGATTTTGGCCAGGCAAAGCTAGACAATGAGACTCCGGCAAAAACTTTTCAAGCAGGGCTTTAGCATCAGAGGCTAATACCTGCAAGGCTTGCGGCACCACCGCGGCGTGTGAATTAGACAAAGACGCAGTCGAAACTTGCGACACAGAGTCACTATCGGGCTCAGACTGAAAAGAAGACTGGTATGCCCACGGGTCCAACAGAGTCTCCTTCCAAGGCGGGCACCAAGTGCGGCCGGCGAGGAGAGGGAGGAGCCACAACAGATACCGAAGACGGTATGATGTGACCAGGGTCGGGGTTATGGACGGAAGCCAAACCATTTACTGACCGGGGGCCAGACTCAGACGCTGAGCTAGGTGTGGGAGTAAGACTCCAGCCCTGCTGCTCAGCATAGGCCCTCATCAGGCTCAAAAGCTCTGCCTGAGAAAACAAGTCCTTCGAAGTTTAATCCATCTTAGACTTCTTCTTCTTGGCCTTAGGCTTCTTGCCATGAATAGCATCACCAGCAGTCGAGCCTCGCTTCCAAGCATGGGAGGACACAGGCTGATGCCAAACATCAGAGCCTCCTGGCTGAATGGAAGCAGGCACCCCACATGAGAGGGGTGCGGCCTCGGTCACACTCACACCATGCACAAGTGTGACGGGTGAGATAGACGGCTCACCAACGGGAGCGGGCGAATACAGGGCGGCAGAGCCCATACGCCCGCAAGCCCCGAACCCGGTCACACCAGGTGGCCGAGAGGTTGTGGGGAGTGGTGAGGCAGAAGTGGACAGGTTGTGACTGTGGCCCGGCGACTGTCGGGAGACAGCGCTTGAGACCACCGGACCCGTCAGCCGTGCCCTACGAGAGAAGGAAGGCTGGGGCGGTTTGCTGCAAAGCAGCCCCGTTAAGGTGTGACTATACAGCTGTCCCCCCGTCGAAACGGGGAGAGGCAGATGGGCAGACTCAGCGGGTTTCCACTTCACCGGGTGACCAAAGGTCATGGGATCGGTGAGGCAGAAATGGTCAGGTAGTGACCGTGGCCCAGCGACTGTCAGGAGACAGCGCTTGGGACCACCGCCCCGCCAGCCGTGCCCTACGAGAGGAGGAAGGCTGGGGCGGACTGCTGCTAAGCAGCCCCGTTGATGTGTGACTGCACAGCTGTCCCCCCGTCGAAACGGGGAGAGGCAGATGGGCAGACTCATGATCAGCGGGTTTCCGCTTCACCGTCACTATGGCAGTAGACATAGAGGTCGTGAGAGCAGAAGACTGTCCGGTATGGCAAGCCATCGGGGTCTACCTACGTCTACTAGTACGCGTACCCAGTAGACGTCACGTAAAACCAAACGGTACGTCACGTCTACTCGTTACGTGACGTGTACCCAATTTCGTGTACTCTGTCGTGACCTTACGTCACGTCACGTCTGTTCAATTACGTGTGCTTTGTTCAATACGTCACGTCTTCTTTGAAATGGTCTAATTCCAGGCGTTTTTTTTTTTTTTTTTTTTTTTTTTTTAATGAGACCGCTTCTATTCTCTACATAGGGGATGTGCCGGGATATGACTATGAGAGTTTGGGAAATCAAATCCCGATTATTAGGATTCCCCTCTTTGTTATGAAAATGGGGGCTGCAGCCCTCCATGTTTACACACTAGAGATTCGTTTCATTATGCTTAATACCGTGGAATTCCAATAAAACTCTGAATCCCCCCTCCATTTAAAAAAAATCATGCATTATATTTTCCACTTATAGAAACATCATTTACAGTGTTAACAAACTTGAAATTAGTGCGCCCTTAGAAAGGTTTATTGCAGGACTATATTTCTGAAAGCATGTCTGTTTCTGGTTTTATATATGTTCATTGTTTTACTTGGTTTCCATAAGGGAATAAATAACACCTAATCACAAGAAAAAAAAATTATCACATTTTGTATGTGCATTGGTACGTCGGTGCAGCCCTGTATTTTCCCCTCTGCCACTTTTTGTATCGTCCTATTAAAATATTCTCTTCGTCTATTGTTTTCCTTGTTCATTTATTCCCTTCCCATCTTCTTCTGATTTCTCTTGCTTTGTTCATGTAAGGAAACGGTATAGTGACTCAAACAGTGTGGTGGGGGTAATCAGAAGGACCCTTTCGATGGACAATCAAAATTGACCTGGATTAGCGGGGGGGGGGGAGAATAACTGGATGAAACCTAGAGGAAAAAGTTCAGCAAAACTCCTGCTATCATGAATGGCCGTGCACTGTCAGGCATTTCAAATTGCGGCAGATGCGCGGATGCCCGCCAGACGCCCCCACCCCCTCCCTCATTGAGCGAGGTAGGCCTAGGTTGGAAAGGTATCATACCCAATGCACTCAAGCAGAATAATATAGTCACGACTGTATAATGCCACACGTCATCTTAAATGGTTGCTTGTACCCCCCCCCCCCCAAAAAAGGGGGGTGAATGGAGGAGGGCAGAATTGAATGGATCAGTAGGAGAACCTCAATATTTAAAAAAGTCAGGGGATAAATATCAAGCATGATTCCACGTATTACAAGTGACATCTGGATGATATTGTTGGGCTACAACAGTGATAAGACCCCATCCCCCCCCCCCCCCCCCCCTCTAGATAAGAATGATAATAATGATCGGCAGGGAAGGGCTGCCTGGTGAATTCCAGTCGTAAATGTTCATAATTGCAAGACAATAAATAGAAAGGGGTAGGACAAATAACGAAATGAAATAGGATGAAAATATGCTGCAGAACTCCCTCTATCGTGCCCACTGTAATACATTAAATTTGAAATGGTGGGGGATGTCCGTCAGACGCCCCCGAATAAATGACCTAATCCCCATTCACTGAGATACGTCAGCTGGAGAGGTATCAGGATGGGATAGAAAGTATTCAAAAGAAATTTACATAATGTATGATGTTCGTATGGTGTATGTCATATGAAGTGGGTTCTTATGAATATTATATTATACTGCCCCTGCACAAAAAAGAAGAGAGAAAAAAAGCAAGTATTAGCTGTATTAGCAAGAGCAGTAATAAATTTATATCAAGAAAAGCCTTGATCAGGGGCGGCGCGCCCGCGGGGGAGGCAGGGGGTACAGTGCCCCCAGTTTTTCAATACCCCAAAAGTGCCCTTTTTATTTCTGAAAAATGCCCCCTTTCCCTCCGATAAGTGCCCATTTTACTACTAGATGTGCCCCTTTTCCTTTCTAATAAGTGCCTTTCCCCTTCTGACAAGCGCCCCTTTTTCGCCTTCTGAAAAGTGCCCCTTTTCAAATCTGATAACTGCCACCTTATCTCTCTGATAACTATCCTTTTCTCCTTCTGATAAGTGCCCCTTTTCGAATCTAAATATTGCCCCGTATTCTCTCTAATATATGCCCTTTTCTCCTTGGATAAGTGCATGTTTACTTCTGATAGCTGCCCCTTTTACCTTCTAATATGTGCCCTTTTCCTCTTCTCATAAGCGCCCCTTTTCACCTATTATAAGTGCTCCTTTCCATCTCTGATAAGAGCCCTTTCCTCTTCTTATAAATGCCCCCTTTTACCTATATTTCCAACTCTTTTTTTTTTTGACAAAAAGAGCCAAGAGCCATATCTAGCTACAAAGAATCGGTACCCAAGTACCCATATTACTACAACTACAATGCAAGGCAGCGGAGCTGGAGGCAAAAGGGGCACAATTCTCTCTCTCTCTCTATGTTCACCCTTTGTAGGTGCCTCCTTTCCCCAAATAAGTGCCCTTTTTTGCTGCCCCCCTCCACCCCCACTTTGAAAGGCGCTCAGCCGCCCCTGGCCTTGATACTATGACCCCACATATTAAAAAGAGCCACTGGCTGGCATCAAGTCTTGGGTTGTGCCCTACGAGTCGCCCCCGGGCTCCATCCTACCCCGCCCACCTCCGAGTGAGCTGAACCGGTGAATTCAGTTATACTCAGCAAGACATTTCAAGTCGTAGGTGGAAAGAAAATGACGGAGTGAGACCAAGTTACGGGGAAATGTCTACCCAACGCCCATGAATATGAATTGCACAAAAAAGTAGCTAGATCAACCAGAAACGTAATAGTGGAGCAGCATATCGTAATAGTCCGAAAATGGGGGGGGGGGGGGGAGGGGCCTTTCGCGGGGCAGCATACTCCATATAGGCATCCAGTGACCATTCATTATACACGGATTCTAGCATTACCGGTATGTACAACCTGACTTCCTCTAATACTACACTTTTCTTACTGATCCAGTCAATTCCCCCGTCCTATTTTTTTTGGGGGGGGGGGCGGTGGGAGTGGGCATTCTATGGCGTTTGATAGGCACTTAACTTGTGGTATAGGAATGTCATAAACAGTGCTTATCTAGGGAATTATGGTGCCCGGGACAAACTATAAAATTGCCCCCGCCCCTCCCTGATTAAAAAACAAAACAAAACTGATATTAACCTCAAACACTTTGTGGAAATGAATTTGAGGCACTTTACCTTGGATAGTTACAGGAAGTTTTTAAAAACTTTCAAGATCCTAACGAAACATTTTTCTGCGAGTGAGCAAAGGGACCAAGCCAAACTTGAATCTTTATTCATAATAAAAATTTAATTTTGTCATGAAAATATACTAAACATGGAATAAAATTAACAGTCTACCTCGCTGCTGGAATAGGAGGTGAAAATCGCCCCAAAATTGGTCTTTTCTAGTTTTTTTCCCTTTTCCTCCCCCCTTTTCTCTTTTTTCTTAAATGGAGTGGAACGGCGGGGGGGGGGGGGCGAACATCAATGTGCTCGGCCATTTGCGATGCTTCAAATTCAAGTCAGTGGCAACTCACTCGTGGTAATAAATGTACCTGATAAGGTCGCTCCCATGTCCTTTACAACATGAACATGCCGGGGGGGGGGGGGCATAACCTTTACCAGAAGACACGGGATCCCGTCCGAAGGTACTTGTTTTTGATGCCGTTATGGGATAGAGGGGTCTGGCTACATGCACAGAGGAACATTAGTTCTTCGCCAAACCTGCGCACTCTTTGTCAGAAAATCATGGATGAAAGGGCCACTCTATGAAATGTCGAAAGGGGTTTTCCTCACCAACCAGCCTAATTTGAAATATATAAAACAAATTACGAAGGGCGCAGGAGCGTCACCAGAGCGTGCAGTGACTTCTCATTTTCCTTAAATCTCTCTTTGCAAATTTAGAAGATTGAAAATGCAAAAGCTCCCTACAGTGCGAAGGGACTTCGATATCTTATTTAAAGGGGTAAATGGGAGGGGCAAGTTGCCCCCTTGAAAATTCTAGAAATAATAGGAACTTTCAGTAAAGTGAGGAAATTATATCGTTATAGTGAATAATCATCCAGTTAGTCTTTTAAAAGTTTGAATAAGCTATAGTTATGCAGGGGCCGCAAAGCATTTTTGAAAATGAGGGGGGGGGGGCTGATTTGATTTCACTTGAATAGTGACAATCTCGCACCTTTTTCGGGGAATTTATGAAACGTGTCTACTCAAACAAGTGTGGGAGGCAGCAGCCCCCCCCCCCCCCCCGGTTCCGCGGGCCATGTTATGGAATACACTCCTGCAACACAACTCGCCACTCCTGTGCTCCACTTCATTGAAACCGAAGCCCCCAAGGGCCGCCTCCGGGTGCCCCCTCCCCCCCCCCCCCCCCCCCCCCCCCCCCCCCCGCTCTACATCTTTCTATAACCCCTTCCTCCCACATCCATTCCGGATGTACATTGCATTGTCTTATCCTCTGATTTTCTTTTTAAAGACCCTCTCGTATGATGACACACATCAGGGATTTCAAAACTATAATTTTTCAGGGTTGGAGGAGAACCCCCTTCCACATCCACACCTAGGTGTATATGCAGTTTCCTACTATCAGTTTTCTTTCCAAATTAGTAAAATTCGTGCATCGTTTACCTCTCTTGGGTAATAATAATAAATTACATTGTAAAGCGCAATGAAGTATTCACGGAATATACGCTATATAATTGTAACATGATTTTATTATTATTTTTATTGTTATTATTATTATTATTATTCTATTATTATCATTATTATTATTATTATTATTATTATTATTATTATTATTATTATATTATTATTATCATTATTATCATTATTATTATTATTATTATTATTATTATTATTATTATTATTATATTATTATTATCATTATTATTATTATTATTATTATTATTATTATTATTATTATTATTATTATTATTATTATCATTATCATCATCATCATTATTATTATTTCTAATTTCAAAAATTTCGTGGGAGGTGAGAGATGAATCTAAGACAATGACAATATTACCCCCGCCGGAAAGTTACCCCCTAGCACAATTAGCTCTCGGTATCACAACGACAGCCTCCCTCCTCCCACCCCCCCCCCCCCCTCCCAAGGTGGCTGGGGGCACAATACCCCCACATTTTCAAGTAGATTCAGCCTATTTTTGTCTGATAAGTGACGGTTTTGTTCATAAGTACCCTCCCCCCCCCCCTTTCCCCTTCTTATAAATGCCCCTTATCACTTCCAGTGAGCTGTGCCCACTTCCTCTTTTAATAATGCCCTCAGTGAAAATTCAGATACATTTATACAGTTTTCTTTCTTACATTGTTTTAAAAATGTTAAAGGAATGGGGAAAATTGAAATAACAGACCAATAAAAGTTTGAGTAAAATCTGATAAGAAATGAGAATGTTATTAATTTGTTAAAGTTGTAATCAATCAAACACAACTTGGCAACCGACTCCGTGACGTATCTTGTAAGGGCCCATCCCATTTGCCCTGCAGTACTAAAAAAATATTTTCTGCTTTTATTTAAATCAGCTAAATACCAGGGTGAAATTCCCCTTTCATGTAACTATTTGCGAGCGACTAAAAAAAATTTGGCCTCTATGTTTGATTGAAAGTTTTTTGTTGTTGTTGAAGGTCTACATGACTGTACTTTACAATAATGCATAAGCTATTGATTTCTTTGTTTTATAAGTTAATACATTGTATCATAGTTTATCTCAGTGAATAATATACAAGGACTTTCAAATTAGCTCTCAGACTGTTGGGCTCGACACGTGCCCAGGCCTGTCATAGAAGCCGAGGAAAAGGAGGGGGGGGTGGGGGGCAGAGAATGGGGATTTGTAGTTCCTTGGCTTCGCTCCCTTGCAGATTAATATAGATGCAGTGTTTTTCTACTTATGACTTTTGACAAACATGGCGCGGTATAAATGGTCACTATTATTATTTACAAATCCCGTCTACTACAAGGCCCACAAATAGAATGGGTAACACCGTCTTTCCGCCCACTCGCAAGGAAAAATAATGTGACATAAATCATTTTACAGTAAAACAATGGAAAATATTTATATTTTCTAGTGCTCTAAGTTATTGTTTCTTACTCAGTCTCTTCACCATTCCCTCTCATATTAATAAGGTAGTGTTTCTAAAGACTGTTCTGTATTAGAAACACGGTTCAAGTCAAGGCCTCGGAAGTAAGGGGCAGGGGCTACACTAAATTTTTCCCCGCCCTTAGCGAAACAAGAACCTATATTGCACTTACTAATTTGCAGTAAACAATGAATAAGCTTTCCATAGTGGTAAAAAGTACAAAGTTTTATGGAGTTCAACAGCCCAAAATATCAATAATCTTACTAGGTAGCTATAAGCTCCCTCTTATTTTCCTGTATGTCTCCGGGCGGCCGCGTGGGGCTGGGGGGGGGGGGGGACTTTCCTCTTTTATTGTTCCCCCCCCCCCCCCCCCATGACAATAAATTTTGCTGTATCGCGATAAAAAAAAATTTAGTGCTCTAAAATAATGAGGCAAAATTTCACCATACCAAAACCAAAATTTTCTCACAAGTCATGGTTACCACGCTCCGTTACATAATGAAACAGCACTGGAAACAGTGCCTTTGTTGATAGAAACCCGGTGGCGTAAAAGGGAGGGGGCAGAAGTTTAACTCTATCAATTAGTGGGCTACAAAATAGTTTTGCCCCCTCCAAAACACACACAAGACCATAATTTTGCAGTATGGCAACATTGAAAAAAAAATTAAATGTTTTCAGTAGATGAAGTACTGATCATTGTGTACTATAGAAACTCAGTCTACATGCGAGGCCACGATTTTGTGGTACAGAGGCTCAATCTCTTCTATATAAAAAAGGGTAGGGGAGAAGGAGGATCGATTCTGATGATGATTTAAACATCAATTGATTGAACATAATATGTACATTACCATGGCGGCGGATCCGGGGTTCGGCAAGGGGCTCGATGGGCCCTCTGCAGAGTTCCGAAATCAAGAAAAGGGTCCTTGCTGTGACAAAAGAAAATCTTCTGAGGAACAAAATGCCCCTCCTGTCAATTGCCAATCCTGTGATAAAATTGTCCTTTAATTTATCTGATTTATACTGCTTCATTGAGAAAATGATCTCTCTTAATTTATAATAGGCATACAATTGTTTGCGTGTGTTCTTGTTCCATCCCAGCAACAGTCACACCCCCCCCCCCGCCCCCTCACTGTATAACGTATGAACATTCAGTCTTTAAAAAAATAATTGTTTTAATGAATACATTGAATTTATCAACAGTCTTTTCACTAACGCCTTTGCGACTAGAATATTCATTAGGCCTGTGTGACATTGACAGCCGATCCCCCCCCCCCCCCCCGGCCTTAGTATAGGCCCTATGACGAAATTTAGTGGAATCTAGCTCTGCCTCCACATGGATTACAAATCTTCTATGATTTTTCAAAGTTCAAGTATATAATGCCAAGGAGTGTAACAACCGATGAAGATTTTTTTCTTTAATTGTTAAGAAAACAAACCGTTTGTTTTATCATTTACTCATCATTATTTTACACTACTTTTTTTTTCCTCTTCTTCTTCTTCTTCTTCTCCTTCTCCTTCTTCTTCTATTTTTTTTTTTGGGGGGGGGGAATTAAGGGGTGGGGGGAGGGGCTTCACATTTTTTCGCCGGGGAAGGGGGAGGAGGACGAGGATGTCTCGTTTCAATTATTATAGCAGATAACTCCTTGGTTATATCATGGGAATGTATTAATGTAACTAGGATTCCCTGGTTATAGCAAGGATAGGCAAGCCATCTCCCCATTCATGTATTAGTACCTCTTATGCACTGGATATCAGCTTGTTAATCCTTGATGGGTAAACAGGCGGCCTTCCAGTGGTCATGACAACGAGTCCACAGAGGTCATGACCCTTAATTGCACAACAGATGGAGGATAAGAGCGTGATGAATAGTGTCCATGTAGTAGAAGTTTGTATACTTTGTATGCACTATATAGCTTTGACTATTATAGTAAACATGAGCTGTACATGTGGGCGAGTTCTCCTAATCTAAATCATCAACTTGTTTCTCTTTCCTCCGCTCATTACATGGCATTTATGAATAAACTTTATACATGAATTTCATTATGACAAATTTTTATGACGATAATAAAAGCAATATTAATAATAATAATAATAATAATAATGATGATGATAATAGTAACAATCATAATAATGAAATAAAAATGAGTATTAGTAGTAGTAGTAGTAGTAGTAGTAGTAGTAGTAGTAATGACAATAATAAACCAACTCCGCACGGTTTATACTTTACTTAGATTTTTGTTAGTTTGCTAAAAAGAGTGTAGGCCTACTACTACTCTAAAATTTTATAGGACGGCTTAATAATCAGTCACAAACAGAAATATATTAAACACCCTGAGCCCCTGCCAAGCCCTATATACTTCCCTTATTGAACAATGCTTTATTGACAAAAAAAAAAAAAAAAAAAAAAAAAAAAAAAAAAAAAATCCTGGAAATAGACTAACTCTTAGCTGACGTCACGTAACGACCAGAGCACACGTAATTGTATAGACGTCACGTAATGACTAGTCAAGGTACACGTTACCTAAATGACAAAGCACACGTTACAGTAACTGACGCTTCTGAACCCTTTGGCCACCTATGGCCGGAGGGGTCAGTAACGTCTGTAAAAGTAAAGTACACGTACCCTTAAACACACGTGACGTGATGACCAAAAACAGTACGCGTACTGAATACTGGCTTCTGATTGGTCAATATAGGTACGTGTATCGAAAATCAAGTACACGTGGTGAGTAGACGTAAGTAGACCCCGATGGCTTGCCATAGTCCGGAGACAGTGCCGGTACACGCCTGAGTGGAGCCCCCTATGGCAGTAGACATAGAGGAGGCAGCACAGACGGGAGGTCTAGTGACCTTACCAGCAAGCGCCCAACTCGCAATCCCTAAACCAGTAGGAGAAGTGGAATTGAGAAGGGCGCTATCCTTACCTGTAGCTGTCCGCGCTGATCTGCCCGGCACAAAAGTACCAGGCAGGGCAGACAACTTATCCGAGCGGGAGCTCGGAGTACCTTTCTTATCGGAACCGACAAAAACGACCCCCCGAAGGGGTGGACGAGTTAAATCCGCCGAAACAACCGCTGTTGAATCGGAAGAAAGGGGAGGAGAGGAGCCCACGGGCCGCCAGGGCCTAGACACCTCAACCTCGGAAACATAACAGCAGTAAGGAAAAAAACAAAACACAATACTGTGAATTCCAAACCACAACAACGTTTAACAAGAGATATGCACTAACAAACAACACACCCCAAAATGCCTAAGGCACGCGGGCGGAGCCACCCAAACAATACATCGAAGTAAGTATGTGGGGCAAGGCTACGTAAAGAGGAAAATTGCTTGAAGAAATGAATCTAAAATTTCTTCCAACAAAAATAACGTGACTTATAGGAGCCGTTCAAATGTTACTGAAAAACAAAAGAACGGGAAATAGGAACACAAAATGCGTCCAAAACGCGCCAAAAAGAGTAAAAAACTCTAGTTTTTAGAAGCGCAAAAACAGCTGCAGACTCATCGGACTCATAGGCTGCGAGTAAGAAAGAGGGCGAGTGTGCGCGCGCGTCTTGCGACGGAGGAAGGCGATGTCCTGGGGGTGGGATATGCACAATTTGTGACTTTTTGTACTCGAATGGCTTGCGTAGTCGGAGACTAGCATAATAGGTAGATACATTGATTTATTGTAGTAAATACATATTACTACTCCATCCTTACAAATAAATATCATTGTGTCTGAGTTAAAAGACACACATGTAACTAAGTGTCACATTTGGAATTCAAAGCATGAGTGACTTTACATTATTACTGTCATAGGACAACCAAGAGTGACTTCCAAATATTGTCATAGGACATCCACCTTTTGACCTGAATTAGAATATCCCTTTACTCTTCAGCAATACATGCAATCTGGAATGTACTACATTCAAAAGTTCAGTACAGATACAATTACTCCATCCTTACCAATAAATAGCGGTGTCTGAATTAAAAGACACACATATAACTGATTGACATTTTTGACATTTAAAACAAGCGTGAACTTCCTATTGTTGTCATCATGCATGGTCATAGGACAACCACCTTGAATAGTTGATGACCATGTTTATTAGCATATTAAAGCTTTGCTCTTGAGCAATAATTGTTAAAACATTCAAAAAAGCTCCTTACGCCTCAGAACATTTACGACTCCCAAGCTCTTTGTCATAGGACAATGTCTGAATACAAGATAAGAATATTAAAAAGTTGTCTCTTTTTAACTTGATCAGTATTCAATTGGGAATGTAGAATTTATTCAAAGGTTCAGTGCGATAAAATTACACGTGCCATTTCTTAATTTATGAATGTACTGAACAAAATTGAACTTTATCCAATCCTCCAAGACCAATTCGTGTTGCATCATACATTGGCCTTGTGCAATCATTTATCTTGATTTAAAAATAAACCAAACTGTCTTCAAGGAGTGGATGAATCGCGGTTAAACTATCCCATGACTGCTATCCGGAGGCCAAATGTATTCTCCTTAAGCATGTTAAGATATTAAATAATCATGATTGAATATATGAATACCTCAAAAGGATTATCAACTATCAGAATAATGTTTTTAAAAAGTTTCCCCCATCCTTCAGCTGCGCGTATACTGTAATAATCAAGTAAGCATACATCCCAATGCACACAGTATGTTAAATATTTTACAGACTTGTTAGTAGGGTATCTAAGAGGGGTATCCGTGCACCCCCCACAGGACTAAACGAAACCAACTTTTTTATCTTCTTTATAATGTACATATTCAAGATGTTAACAAGAAAAAAAAGTGGCCCCAAAGGGTGAAAATCAAGATGGCGTCAAAGGTGACGAAATGGCTTTTTTCCCCATTTTTTTAGGGGGTCCCATTGTACCCTTTTCACATATTCCCCTGTAACTTTTTGCATGATATTTCGATTTCAATGAAACTTGGTCAACGTATTAATAATCATATTCCACACATTTTGATACCAACCAAACGTATGTACCTTACTGACTGTTGCCATGGTAACCGTCTATTTCAATACAAACCAACATGGTTTTGAGAAGTCTTTGATATTTTGAGTTGAAAATTGATTCGGTTTTTAAACTTTAGTTTTAATATGGGTTTGATGCAGTATTTCAACAGAAGAATGATATCGTACATCTCTTTGGTATATATAAACACCATTTTGATAATGGTTATCTTAATTACTTATCAGTATGGTATCCTGCAAAGCATTATATAAACCTCCGTTTTGGGAAAATTTGAGATTTTTCGACATCTGTCAACACATTGAACACATAAACAGTTACCTTTTAGGCCATAACTTTTTATCCCATCATCCTAATTCCACGAAATTTGGAGAATCTGTTCAGAGTGATATTCTCCATGATTTGGATTAATTAATTTGTATCAATTTCCGTTGCCATGGCAACCATTATTTATCTAAATGTCAATGTTCACAATATTTTTTAAACAGATACTGCTTTGAACGTCAATAATGCAGTGTAAATGTGAGTTATATATAATAACCAGGCAGTTATAATATTATTTGTAAATCTAATACACCAAATAACACCAGGAGTGATTATTATTCTTTATCTTTATCTTATTGATCTTTTTAAAATCTTCATTTGTTATGTCACGATGCCTTGAGATGTCTTTATTCTTTCTAACTTTAACAACCAATATTAGCTTGCTCATGTTGAATGAAATATGCTGTGAGAAAATATTTCTATGAATATGTGATGCATCACTTTAGAGGTATTCACCAAATTTATGAAAAGTACAATCTACCACTCTGAGAATAGGTGATTTCTTTATCAACCCAATGTCCGAACCTCAGTGGTTTCGATGTACTGTAAGGGTAAAGCTTTAGACACTATGATTTGAACCTTGAACTTGCTAAACTGAATACTTGATGAGAACATAGTGGTTACTGGACAGCACTGACAAAAATGAGATTTCGCAATTTTAGGCTGTGAAATGTGATTAATTAAGAATAAAGTATTCTATAACAAATTAGGCTTGGAGTATAGACGTTGTACTTTAGAATGCATATGTTGCTGGTTACATTTAGTAGAGTAGTCATTAGATATCATTTGTTATCATGATACTGTGATCTTTCAAAAATATATCTGGATCTTGATAACAGTTGGAAAAGAATGAACAAAATGAATCAGAATATTATAGTTTTAATAGTTCTGACCAAAGAAAAAAATATCATTTTTATGATGCTTGTCGAGACAGTGGAGTATTCAAATAGAATAAATTACATTAACATGAAAATAAAATGCACCTGTTATTAATAACAAATTTATTGAATTGATAAAGAAGCATGAATACTGAATGTAACTTGTGAATATAAATTTATCGTTTTTTTTTTTTTTTTTTTTTTTTTTTGTGTGTTTACATGTACACTTCATTTAATATTTTTATGACTTGTTTTTATTCATATAGATATCATGCAGCCTATCTCAAACAATGGAAGTTACTAGAATTGTGGATTTTGATCTTTACCTCCTATTTTGCTCTATTTATGTATGTATTGTGATATGATTTACATTACAAGAATTATCATATGACGAACATTTAGAGCGTATACTCTATATGGACGTCTATTTATGACGTCTAATGTATACAAGAATATAATTTGACAATGCCGAACTACCTTTGCTTTTCAGACGGTGGTAGAAGCTTGATTACATTCAAATGATTCTAATGTTTCATAAAGTTTTGCAAACATGGGCCTATTTCTCTTTTTCACCCTCTAAACACAAATGAATAAATGTGACGAGATGATTCTGAAAATATCCAGTGGATCCAAATTTCTACATATCCATAATGAAATTGTAATATCCAAAGCATGATTTCCACCCTTTGGGGCCACTTTTTTTCTTGTTAACATCTTGAATATGTTAAAGTACATTATTATAAAGAAGATAAAAAAGTTGGTTTCGTTTAGTCCTGTGGGGGTGCACTGATACCCCTCTTAGATACCCTACTATGTTTTCTTGTCATGATATCATATGCTAACAAGCTATAATTACTATTATCAAAACCTTTATTTAGTATTGATTCGTTTTTATTTTATATATTTATATAATTGAACCCGATAATACAGTCGTGTTGTGAATATACAATTGCTTATAGTCAGTACATTTTGGAAAACGAGTCAACATGAGATCAGTAACCTGTTGTTCTTTTAGATAAAGTGAAAAAAGGACTCCATATAGGAATTCAAAATACAATACTTACTCTTCTGAATTAAATACTTTTCTTCTCCTCTAACTTAATCAAGAGATAGATTCTAGACATGACCTTCGTTAAACAAAAGTCCTGCTGGCGTAAAAATATGCATAAAGAGGAATATCATTATTCATTAGCAGATATGTTCAAATAGTATCTTTTCTTTCTTAATATCATGAATACAATTTTTTTTTAAGTATCATTGTTCACTATTCCCATATAATATCCTAAATATTGATGAGATAAATCCAAATTAATTTCTATCTTCTTGTTATTTTCATTTCAATTCACTCCTTCTTTAAGTCTATTTAGACTATTAAGACTATTTCGTTTGCTTCAATCTGAGGCCTTTTCTTCAATCAAGGCTCAACGAAATAGAAATGAAATGAAAGTGTTCAATGGCTACTGATTTGTCACAAGAAACACATAAATAAACACACAAACAAACAACCCATTTATATCCAGAGTTCTAGAGACAAACTTCTCCTACTTGATCTTCAAAATAAATATCATAGATAAGTTCACATACCGTATTCTCAGCATTTTCCCTTTCGTTGATAGTATTCATTTTGGTCTTCACTGTCAATCAGGATGATATATTTAGGTAGATTTCCAATGCCCCAGGACAGTCAAGTCATTCTACCGATGGTGCTGATTATTCATCCTCAGTATTGCTTTCATATACTTTGATATCCGTTGTCAACTTTCTTGTCAAAACCTTCACAACGACAGCAACAAAACAAAACCCTTTTTTTTTTCAATCGCATCTCCCGCGCGATATCTATCTCTTTCTCAGATCCTATGTTGGGCATTTTAGACATTTTGAAGTAATAGCTTTGTAAAAGTGAGACACTTTGGTTTTTCCGCTTGCACAATCGATATAGAGATATTGTGCTATCGTGATCGCGATAGCGAAGAATTTTTTTTTTTTTTTTTTTTTAATCTCTAGGGTCGGGGACATTTTTAGGGTCGGTCGCGTTACGCCAATACAACTTTTTTTTTTTTTTTGCCCAAGCATTTGCTTCACGGACAGCACTGGCTCAATATAATATGTTCCTCGATAACCTCGTGTCCACGTCACGATTAAACTAAAGGTGCAACATTTTTCCGCATAAAGACAGAAAAAATAGTATTCCTTATATTCAAGAAGTGTCCTTTTATCAGTAGGCCGTCGTCATAAATAGTATGCAGGAGCTTCGGAACTCTCTTAAATTTGTGTTAGAGATCGTGCAAGTGACGAGTGTCCTTTGTAAAGCAAATGCGTTAATGTGGCTTCAGGTTACTACACTATGGTCCTACCTATAGTCATTTCTAAATTCAAGTGATAAGTTGGTAAAATATCAGACATTTCATTGACATAATAACTTCTAATTGCGTTCATCTCAAAATTACACATTTTAAAATTAGATCTATATTATTTCTACCTATACTAATTTCATATGTTAAATCTTGGGGAAAGAGGAAATCTAATTACTTCTCTCTCTCTCTCTCTCTCTCTATCACACAAGTGAACACATAAACTTTCTCTGTTTCATTGCTCTCTCCCCTATCTTTCTTTATCACACGCACGCACACACGCACACGCACACAAACACACACTTTCTCTGTTCCCATTCTTCTCCCTCCCTCTCTCTCTCTTTTCTCCCTTTGTCTGTCCCATATCTAACCAATTTCCTCCCCGTCTTTTTTCAGTCCAACTAAGATGCTCGAAAAATCATTGAATAGATTGCATAGTTTTATTCAAATTGTTTATTTTGTACCTTATATCTATCCTGACTGAACAGCCTGTTCCAAGTTGGATTCAGCCTTTTGTTGCTTACATTCTTCTACAGTCAACAGGTAAACTACTGTGATGATTTATTATTTTCTACCCAATTCATAGGTATGGAGAGACAGCCGGCCGCCCCCCCCCCCCTCCTCGGATTTCTCTGATTTTATTTGATAAGTAGCAAGAAAATAACAGTAAGCTGCAAGGAACTAAGAGTTTTAAACTGTTAAGGTTTTTTATTATTATTATCATTTATTGTACATCCATAAGTGGAATATAAACAGATAAAACAAATTGAGAGAATCTGATGAATGATAAACATACTTGTAATTAATTATAAGGAAAACAGTATAAGTGGATGAGTCTATTAAGTAAGCATGGCTTGTATTTCATAGACCCCTGTTTGAAAAAAGAATAGTTACAGTCCATACATTTAAAGAAAAAAGAAAGAAACGTGCTAACTTGAGCATTATTAACAATTAACTATTGACATTCTTATGTACTACCTTAACCAACAAAAAGCTGTATGTGATCGGATTATGTGAAACTCGGTGAGATTGAAGTGTAGCTATTGTGCTTAGGTGCACAAAATATCATATAGCTTGGCATTGGGCATGTTTTAACATATTTCATGTGTACGTTAAGAGCTACACTGTATTGGTGAGGGTGTTTTCTTTAATCCCTAACACCACCACGCCAGCTATTCTGGACTTTGCCCCTTGACTGGGAACCCATAAGCGGCATGATAAGACCTGCAATCTAAATGAAATATATTCTCTCATATATTAATCTAATGAATTCACCAAATACAATTCATTTTTCAACATTAATAAACAAACTAAATGATTAAAGAAAACTTTCTTTCTCAGCGGCAAGAATATCCGCCTATGGTACGCAAGGGGTTAAAAGCCAATTAAGATGATGTTGCTAAATTCGTTACAAATTAAACTTAGAAAATTAAGATTCTGAAAACATTCCTGTCTTTACTCAAATGTTTCATACAGCTATCCAAGCACCAATCAATACCTGTGATATCTGCCCCTTTGTACCTATGACTTCATACCAATCGTCCACGTCAGAAAGTGGAGAAGTAGTTCATTCCATCCCAAAGGCTATACCATCAGATCTATCATGGTTATTAGATCGTCTCCCAGATTTAGGAGTACCAGAAGATGTCCAAGGATTTTATTGCGACAAACCAGGTAAACACGATTTTACTTTAAATCTAATGCAAGGGTAAATGAAAACACATTTATTTCCCAATGACAAGATTTTACCAAATATACGACTTTTGAGGTTTGTATCGAGAAAGCAAACCACAAATATTTATGTACAGTGTTCACTACAATATACAGTACAATACAATAGCTACTCTTTAATGACCTACCTTGAAAAGAGAAGAGAATAAAGAAGGGGATGGTAGGAAATGAGGTGTACACTTAGCATGGGTTGTTCACAAAAAAGGCTGGTCACATTTGTCCGATAACGAGATTTTCAGTTAAAGGTAAACCCTACGATATGACGTTTACGTACGAGTATGCTCGTGTCTGTTAAAAGCCAAGTCCACACTAATATCAAGTTGATTTGAATAAACAGAGTAAAATCAAACAAGCATAACAGTGAAAATTTCACTGACATCAGAGGTAAAATAAAAAAAGTTACGGCATTTTGAAGTTTAGCATTATTTCATGAAACAGTGATATGCATAACATGGGCAGTATGCAAAAGATTGGACCAATGATGTCACACACTCACTTTTCCTTATGTATTTTATTATATGAAATTTCAAATACTTCAATTTTTATAGATGTGATAATAAAGAATCTCTCCCTTGTATCAAAATAAGTTACAATAAAGATGATTTTAATATGTTCCGTACGGAGTTAAACTATGTTTCACATTATTAAAGCAAAACATTAAAATATATATTTCATATAATAAATTACATTATACTCTGTTTATTAAAATCAATTTGATATTAGTGTGGACTTTAATAGTAGGACAGCTCTAGGGTGTACCATTAACAAAAAAATCTCGTTATCATTATCGTTATCTCACAAAATAATGTGATTAGCCCTTAACTCTAATAGAATCGGTGACCATACCGGGACTCTTAATACGGCTGTCAAACTGAGTATATAACCATGTTCCACATCGACATTTGAGAGTGTGCCAAATTCAAATCGAGAATAGTTGGTGGTGGATCGTGATAATCTTTCTTCATATTTTCTTTTATGATAGTTTTCTAAATGTACCTCTCTTTTCAGCATGTATCTCTACTCCGTGTCTTCATGGAGGCGCCTGTATGGAGACAGCCAAAGGATTTATGTGCTCGTGCGTAGATGGCTATCGTGGCAAAAGGTGTCAATATGGTAAGTGAGAGGTGTGAACGGTGTGAGTGTGGTAAGTGAGAGGCATGAGTACGGTAAGTGAGAGGCGTGAGTACGGTAAGTGAGAGCTAGTGTGAGTACGGTAAGTGAGAGGCGTGAGTACGGTAAGTGAGAGGTGTGAGTACGGTAAGTGAGAGGTGTGAGTACGGTAAGTGAGAGGCGTGAGTACGGTAAGTGAGAGGTGTGAGGACAGTAAGTGAGAGGTGTGAGGACGGTAAGTGAGAGGTGTGAGTACGATAAGTGAGAGGTTTTAGTGTGGAAAGTGAGAGGTTTGAGTACGGTAAAGGAAAGCTAGGTGTGAGTACGGCAAGTGAGAGGTGTGAGGACGGTAAGTGAGAGGTGTGAGGACGGTAAGTGAGAGGTGTGAGTACGATAAGTGAGAGGTTTTAGTGTGGAAAGTGAGAGGTTTGAGCACGGTAAAGGAAAGCTAGGTGTGAATACGGCAAGTGAGAGATGTGAGAGCTGTATGAATCATGAATGAGAGTTGACTCGATCCTTTTCTTCATTTCACTGCCTCCTTATATCTTAGTTTCTGACCTGGTATTCTAAACCAACAGATGCATTTATCCATACTGTGGGACTTCTTGCAGGAAGTCAGAATGAAGGACAAATCGCTTTCACTTCTCGCTCTGATCCTACCACATACATGTTGATCCACCAAGAACAATGGAACAGAAACTCGTCTCAACTGGTGTGCCGATATCTTGGATTTGAAGGTATTTATTAAGAAGTTTCTTGCTCATATACGGTTATCAAAATCATCCACTGCCCCTTCAATTCTCCACCTTTTAGTTGTCGCAAGCACTCTTTTCGGGACGATGGACTGCTCAAGCCTTTCCCTTTCAGATATATCTAGACCTCCCTGATATGCCCCCTCCCCTCGTTTGAAGGTTCAGAAATGTCAATACAACATGTATCAGTTCCAAGATAATTTCTCCCTCCCCTTCCATCCGGGGAAGATTCTACCCACGTCATTCAGTTTATGATACACCACTGTAGTTGTCAACCATACTCCTTTTTATCTTCAATTCTCTATCTGATTAAACTATAGGTGTGTTCGCGACAGTTAGTGGTATGCAGTTTGAGTCATCGTCCGTAGATGCATCCACTGAAGCTGTAGTAGTGCTATGCCCTCCCGATGCCACGAACATTACCCAATGCTGGTACAGTGAGACAAGGGAGGAAAAGAGGCAGGAAACTGTTGCTATTGTGTGCTGTCCCTGTAAGTAGATATTTTTTGAACGTCCGGTCATCCTCGAAAAGTCACTATGCTTGCGGTTATAGGCAGGTTTTTTATACCGTTTTTGAAAGAATAAAACAAAGAAAATATAACAAAACGATCTATGAAATGGAATATTTGAGAAGTCATAGAGTAGTGTTGACCGTTAATTTGAAGTTAGACTTGTACCAAGCTGACGTCAAAGTAAACATGAAATTAATCAGGGTATATACATGTATCAAGAAATTATTCGAATGGTCACCCCCCCCCCCCCCCCCCCCCTTAAAAGGGAAACTACCATTTGGGTTACCGTCACCTCATGTATTGGCAGCGATGTGGTTTCTTTTATAATTTCTCTATATCTTTTCTAGTATACTAGTTTACGGAATTAGAGGTAAGGGCTATATAAATGGATATAAAATGCACCGTGAGTAGATGACACAATAAGTCTCGCTGTCTTTCTTTATACTAGTAAACCGGTGCAATGAATTTGGTTATGCACTCGGCCTTGAGAGCGGAGGTGTCCCTGATTCTGCGCTTAATTCATCAAGCTGTTATTCGGAGACCCGTTGCAGCCAGCATGCTCGCCTGAATGGAAACTCTGCCTGGATACCAGGTGGTAGAGACCAGGACCAATGGATCCAGGTCCAGTTTGAGTCTATATACATCATCACCGCCATTACCACACAGGGCAAAAAGAACAGTGCAAGACACGTGACGTCATTCATTGTCTCATCTAGTCCAGACAACATTCATTGGGTGTATTACCTCAATGATCAGATCGAGGTATTTGAAGATTTTTCCCAAAGGTGCAAGGTCCCTAATTCTTAAAAGTTTCAAGAATTTGTATAATTTTCTATAACTATATAATTCAAGTTAGGTACACTTTTTATTTTATTTTGTTATATATTTGGGGGCTAGGTTTTAGTACAATATATTAGGACTTATGATGCCACACAATAAGAAAGTGATATTTGATGGGGGGAATCAACATAATTACTTTCACATCGCGTTATTTGGTTTAAAAAAAAAAAAATAATAATAATAATAAATAAATAATTACTCAGTCTCAATATTAAAGGGGTTTATCTGACTATTTCTTTTTAAGTTTCAATGACCGGTAAAATATTCTATGTATGACTTAACGATGATGTGTTGTGATTTTGTAAAGATCAGGACATGCACTTAATGAACTTCCGCATGAACATTGTCACCAATAATTAACGAATTACCCTCGTAATCAGGTGATTGCTGGGAACTATGACTCGGATAGCCAGGTGACTAATGTCTTTGAGATACCACTCTTGGCACGCTTCATTCGAATCCACCCATGGACAGCTTCCATTCACCATTTATACATGATTGGGGCTCTCAGGTTAGAACTGATCGGGTATGGACCACTCACTGATCACATAGGTATGTAGCACATTCCGTTTATACCATCTTTTAATTTTCAGTGGCGTCGTACCCCCCCCCCCTCCCCCACCCAGTAAAAAATAAATTAAAACAAATGAAATAACATAAATAAATATATAGATAAAAAAATAACAAAATGAAATCATATATACAATAAGATGAAATAAATAAATAAAAAATAGAAATTACAAATAATATAAAATAAGTATTTTTTTTCCAATACACTTTAGAAGCTTTGTCGACCAAGAAGTGTATAAGACTAATCTTGAGCAATTTAAAAATTTTGGATTTCGCGAATATGTTAGATTCATTTGAAATCTTAAAAGTTGAACAAGAATCATATACAGAAGTTATATTCGTACGATGTGTGTGGAAAATATCCCTTTCCAAGATACCTCCTTCTCTTTCACATCCCACCACAAAGAAAAACAACGCATGCATAAAATTTACATATCATTACTTGATCTTGTCGTTTCATCTGTTATCATAGCATCGATGAATTTCAACAGTAGACCTGGTTGTAGAACTGTCCGAGGAGAGGGTCTTGGTGTTGAAGAAGGTTGGATACCAGACTCTGGTATGACTGCTTCATCAGTAAACAGTCCCGAGTCAGAAGCTTATCATGGAAGATTAAACCATATGGCCACGGATGCGAGTATAGGTGCATGGATGCCAGACGCTGGTGACCCGGACATGTGGATCAAGGTGATATTTCTCTATTGTCATAGGTTATTAAAACTATTTTACTTTCCAAAGCTTAAGAATCAATCACCAAAAATATTTTGCTCATGTTTAATAGGGGTTCCATGTCGCTATTCACAATACAGTGCATATCAAAAAAGTATACCTAACTTTGATAGCTTCTAATTAACAAGCCATAACCAACCTGACCTTGAAATTTATTACAAGTTGACAACTTATTTTCTCTCTGATACTTTATTCATGCCACGGATGACTAAGAAGCAGGGTTTTTTTTTTAAAGTGTCATCAAAATCTCCTTGTATACTTGTGGGTAGAGACGTTCTACCTGGGCTCCTTAATCATTAAGTCATAGAATGGCAGGTAAAGTTTTTGAGGTTGATTTTTATTGATGTACACAAATTACTTTTTTACATGATTTGTAAAAAAGCTTTAAATGGTTCTTCTTTTTACTAATGTGTAAGCTAATTTGTGACAACCCGACGCCCCTAAATAATCTCATCTTCTTTCTCCATAAAATGGCACAGATCGATCTGGGAGAAGTATTTACCGTGACTGGTGTTATCACACAAGGCAAATTTGAGAAATTTGATCAGTTTGTCATCTCTTTTCTTGTCTCCTATTCTTTGGACAACTCAAGTTGGACTTATGAAGGGGAGATAGAATGCGGCTCGCTTAAGGTCCGTAAATGCCAAATTATAATTTTATAAGGTATATGTCTCAATTTGTAAAAGTTTCTATGTATATTTTAGCGCTGAAAGATCTTAAGCAGATGCAAGCTCACGAAACAAATTAACATAACAGAAGCCTGTTATTGACAAGTAGACGTAATGCATGCTCAAAGTCAGAAATGCTAGTGCAACAGATCTTCAGCAGTATTTAGAGTGGAAATCATAATCTTTATTATGCAATGGAGGGAGCATAGCAAGAAATTTTCAACTTTTGGAACCTTGTTATAAAGAACACTGTTATAACAAACTCTCATTATGACAAGGTAACTTTGCCCGTCCCACTTCTTTGTATTCTATTGTTTTTTTATCCCTGGTATAACAAGGTTTCGATATAAAGAGGTAATTTTTTTGGTCCCAAATAGTTTGAAAAGTACTGAAAAGTACGTATCTGAATGAAAGGTGTGATATAGCTTTAACCGAGTTAACATTTCCCGGAGGGGGTGATCCCCCTGTAAATTTCCCAGGGGACGTATCTCCCCCGTCCCCCTTTTATCGGCAGTTCCTGATTAATATTGCTGTTCTTTATCATGTTTATTGATAGATTAAATAATTTCTTACTGTGTTTGTAGATTTATGAAGGGAACTCTGACAGCAATACACCAGCCACCACGCTGCTACCACGACCAATCAGGGCTCGCTATGTCAGGATTCATCCAGTTAATTATCATAACTCTGTGGCAATGAGAGTTGAGGTACTTGGAGTAAAACATTAACGCGAAACTTCAGCGGTCGCTCTTCGAATATTGCTATGTCGGTACTGTCACGCCAAGTGATGGCCTGTAAAAAGAATTGGAAACTAGTAGCGTGTAAAAATATGTGATACTGGGGTCAATGAAGTTGCCAATGCAACTCTATATACAATGTACTACCATTTTTGAAATAAATATGTTGTGTGTGGATTTCTTTTTTCAATAAGCGTGTTATAATTATATCAAACCAGAAATCTGTATATCTGTATCTGTATATTTTACCCGTCTATCTCAAGACTTGTCCATCTCTAATTCATTTACACACACACACACACAAAATAGTAATATATATATATATATATATATATATGTTATCAACTCCTGCCACAATTGCTGATCAATCCATTTCTCTCACTTTCTGTTAGAATGATATTATTTTTTAAATTTTATTTTTACAAATAATTTTGTATATTTCATCTTGTTTGCTTTGTGAGGTTATGTAATGCACAGTACATTGTGCTTTTTCGTTTGTGATCATTGTGTCTCGAGAGAAGCCTAACCCAGGTTGCTACTGGTCGTGTCATAGGAGCAGCTACGGTATAGGGCCTATGGTAGTCTCAGTTCAGACACTCTGTTATGCGTTTTGACTAAGGTTTTGCAAACTAAGCGCGTGTGGTTGTCTTCTATTTTGTCATTTCAATTTCTTTTTCTTTAAAATACATGTACCTGTACATCGTATTTTTTGTGTCTTTATCTGCCCCAATATGTAGGTAATATAATGCCGATTTCCCCAATACTAATCAACTCTTCAAATCAAATCTTCAATTATTCTCATCCACCTAATACTTCTTCTCCATTCCATCTCATTCGCTATTCCATCTCATTCTCTATCATCTCTCCTGTTATAGACGTCCTATTTACCATTTTGAAGTAAAATGAAAATGTGTTGATAATGCAAATGCCCTTAATTACTGGAATATATCGTCAATTTTGCCGGTATTCTTTTTCGTATTGTACGTTGTTCCTTTAGTTCAATTTCGTTTAAAAGGAGAAAATTTACCATAACAAATCTGCAAAGTGCATTTTAAAAGGATATGTTTTCTTGGTTATCTGATTATCTTGCAGTCCGTGGTATTTATGAGCAAGTTTCTGTTCGCCTATAACAAGGTATTGTTGCATAGAAACCGTAAACGAGAGGAAAAAAGAAAATATTAAAAACTTTGACCATAGTTCTACTCATTTTGTGAATAATTCTGTAAGGCTAATGCCCTGGACTGAAGACTACTTACATGTACTTCTATTTTGAAGTGTTGGAAATGTTTTGAACACGATAAAAACTACTTTCGAAAAATAAACTCAAAGACAATTTCAATAGCCCTGTCTGTCACCTTTAGAAATGTGCGAACTTTACAATGGCGTATTACGTAATCCGAACAAGATTTCTATGGGCAGTACAATAGGCCTTTGAAATTGCCCTTGAGTTTATTTTTCGAAAGAAATTTTTATCGTGTTAATTTGTTAAAAGTTAATGATAATCAATGTTTTGAAAAGACATGCTCCCTATAAATTGTATGTGTGTTTGGCCAATCAGGCAAAAATGTACTAAATGAAATTGGTTGCAATAATATCATTTAGTTTTAGACTGAAAATATCTTTCACCATGCTTATTCATTTATTATTACTATGAATCATGAGTGCGTAGGGTGCGCGTGTGTAGCATTATCCTGACTATAATTAACTTTGCATAAGTCGAATCTGTTGGGACCACCAAAAATAGTTCGACTTATGTAAAGTTCGACTTAGGTAATGTAAATTACACATATTTTGCATTGTTTCGTCAAAAAAATTGATTTGACTTAGGGAAAGTTCAACTTATGCGACTTCGAATTATGCAAGGTTACTGTACCTTTAATCATTTAATGTTAAATTTTTAAGGCACAATAACAGTTCATGTATTCCAGTTGGCTATTAGATTTGCCTTGTAGGTATCATGATGCAAAATAGGCCAAGAACTAGAGCCAACAAAATTACCAACAAAATAAAATACAGAAGGAAATATTTTTCAGGCTTTTAACAGAAAATTTTGCACAATGTAACCTCTCAAGGGCGGCGATCCAGGGGGGGGGGGGGGGTGACACATCACCCCTCTGAAATTTTGAAGGTTGTACAGCATCCAAAGGTAAAGGATGCTGTACACCCCCCCCCCCCCCCCCATGTCTCATTTCATTAAGACCTGTACATCATCCACGTAAATCACTTTCTAAAAAAGCACCTTTAAGAGGGATTGCAGGAGTCGGGTAGGAGTAGTTTTGATACCCTAAACAGGGAAACCCGTCTAACATCTCTGATTTTAAAGGGAAATCCAACCTTAATAGCAAGTTGCAAGATCTTCTTCTTATCACCTCTGAATTTGATACCCTTTTTCTTGATTTTTGCTGTTTTTGATACCCTTAACGCCTAAGCCGGGTTACATGACTAATGCTGAAAAAGTACCCTTTTTATCCGTTTTCGTGTACAATACATGGATGATGTACAGGTCTCAATAAGACATGCCCCTCCCCCCCCCCCCCCCCCCCCACCCGGCCGTGACAAGAAATCGCCACACAAGATTACTCATTTTCAACACAGAAGTCAATCAGTTTCTCTCATACAATTCTACCGTATAAAATAATTGCATCTAGACACACAAGTCTTGTGGGGCAACAATGACATGGTTTTATTTATCAGTACATCAGAACTTGGAACAATTTGTATCACAACCATCATTCACAAATGTGTTGTGTCAATCTGAGTTTTATACATACTCCAAACATTACAAAACAGGGTATATGCTAGCTTGAGTACACACTGATTTTATTAACAAAAACTTCAAAGAACTTCAATTCACTTGACGTGGAAATGTAATAGAACTATGCATGGATTCTCCAAAAATTTGGAGACTATGATAAAAGAAAGAAAATGCCAAAATGAAAGTGAGTATAAAGAAATGGCTTAGAAAGCACTCTGTTTTAAAAGATGAAAATGTAAAAATCAATCTGATCTGTACAAGAGGTGTGTCTTCTTGAAACAAAAATCAGTTGGATTGAAATGGCTAAGAAAGTTATAAAAAACAAAACACCACTAACTTACATTGCTATTTGAATTCATGGCAAGATTACCGTACTCTACTTTATTACAATTAACTGAAGGATTTCAATCTATGGACTATTCATTTTGCAGCTAATTATTTATGTAGTTATTATACATGTATATTGAAAAGATTTCCCTTGAATAAAACAAGTGATATTTGCTAAATTCACACTTATACACAGCTTGCATGGATAATCTGTACAGAGTTCAAACATCTACTTCACTAGACAGCAATCTAATCAGGCTACAATGTTGCTTTGTTGCCTGCCACCCACAACACTACAACTATCACAACTAACAACTTCTTTGCACTGATATCCTTATCAAACACATTGCCAAAAAGAATCCATTTTGGCCAATAAATCTCGTGATTTTTTTTCCCCCTCTCAATGAGTAGAATGCATTTACATAATCTGCAGAAGCAAATTATACATAGTTATTACATAACAGCAATTGTGAGCAAAACCACACTGATAAAAAAAAATGTGTGATACGTGATGATAAGATACTGCAGGAAAAAAATTCTTCAAGCAAGATTTACAGACTACTGTATATCTAAATTTATAATATCTAAACATTTTTTTCCCCATTTAAATGAAAGCTATCCAATATGCAGGCCTTATATTAATTATATGAAGTGACAAATAAAAGACCTGATATATAAAACAATTTGCTCATCACTACATCAATATTCATCCTTGCTTAACCTGTCCAACAAACATTCATTCAACTTTATCTTCATTGAAATAAGAATGTCAGTTATGATTCCATTCAAATAGTACACTTATCATCTTCAAATTCTGAGATCTACACATGATAATAATTCCAATTCTATTAACTATCATACAATTCTAAAATGTCATGTTTTGATCCTGATGTAACATCTCACAATAATTCCTCAGATTTGCAATAATTTACGTTGCGAGAGTAGGCAGTACAAGCAACTTGTCTTTTCATTTTTCACCCGGAGGTGACTTCAACAAGACAACTAGTACTGATTCATTACATTTGGGGATTTCATTAAAAACATTGTGAATCACAGACATATACATGAATTATAAGCATGTGTCCATAGCACATGATGTCCATGAATTGAATGGATCTGATTTTAAAATGACCCACTAACTACCAGGCAATAATATTATACAAAACAAATCTCATTTAGAACAAAGAATATATGAAAACAAAATTTACCATGATGATTAAAACAATATTTAATTTTAAAATGATCAAATAAAACACATAAAGAAATATGAAGGAAAAAAACACATTTACTTAGGATAAATTTCAGTCAAATCAATGTACAATAAAATTACATTATATTTTTGGTAAAACATATTTCATGCAAAATATTCACAATGTGGTAGGAACTAGATCAAGGTTTCCCTAAAAGACCAACTTACTAAAACTCACTTTATTACATTCTAACTTGGCACTGTATTATAACTCTTACTTTTATCAAGTATAGTCCCAATACAAGGTTATACTATACTCTATGTCTTTCAATAGTGGTGTAAGCATATACTGGTTCATGTCAATTGGCATTTATGATTAATGAATTAAAACACATCTAACCAATTCTCATTGAAGAATCATATTCACTGAGACTGCTTACCAAACCTTTGTAAGCAGAAAAAGAATACAAAAGAGTATAAGCTGAGATATATATTTTTCTATTTATCTTTATGGTGATTGAATGAAAATCACAAATGGCAGAAATGGTGCTATATATACAGGCAAAAGTGAAACAACATGAACCTGCCAATTTCATCATCTTATTTCAAATTCATCTTTATAATCAATAAAATGACAAAATACGACAAAACCTAGATCTCTTTTCCTTTGTGCTTTCCTTTGACCCGACACTATCCACATGTCATTTTGATATTATGTTAAAAACTATAAGATGTTCATAAGGTTTTGCCTAAATAGTTGCTACATTTGATTTGCTCACTACACAATACACACTTATTTGTTTGGTAACAAGTTTCTTGATAATACGTCAGTAGAAAAACTGGTATCATTTTACATAAGATAACTCCACTTGAAATTGACAAATTATTTAAACATGTTTTGAAAGAGTACCTTGGTACATGATGATTGACAGTGACATATACACATTTTAATTTTTTTCACCTTCTCTCAAATACCCCTTATCAGAATACAATATCTTGCTTGTTCAATGACAGTGTTTCTTTCATGATCCTTTTACAGATGACTGGATATACATGTATAATTCTCAACTGGATAATTAATCAAACCATTCTTCCTATTTCAGTTCTAAACATTGCAACAATGTCTACGGAGCAAGAATGCAGTTGTAAAAGACCTTATCCCACTAGGGTAAATAGGAGATGTCATTTTGCAAAAATTGGTAAAATAATTATTCTTTACATAACTTAAAGTAATGAAGGGTTTTATTTTTTGTCATCTAAATCTAACAGGTACAGGTACATGTAGACTAAACTAAAGATCCTTTTTATCAAATCGTGTTTTAAAGCAAGTAAAAAGATATCTTGATGTCCATTTTTCGTTCTTTTTGGCCTTTTCAAAAAAAAAATTTTTTAAATCAGAGGTGGTTGTCTGAACGTTTCTTAAAAACAATTCACAACAAATGGTTTCCATATTGGATAAGATACACCATTTATAAAATTAGCGACTCCAAATCAAGATTTAAGGCTAAGCTTAATCCAAAGTTACTACTCCTATACAAATTCAGTTAACTTTCCCTTCCAATTAATTAAGATTGTGTCCTTGAGTGCAGTTATGATGTAGAGTACTTATTTAGGAAGCTTTGACCATGAAGAACTACAATTAGATTAGTCGAGATTAGGTTAATGGATTAGCTTAATCCTGAGCTGGTTGAGCCTCCTCTTCCACATCCCCATTGATCTCCTCTCCTTCTTTCTGGATGACGATACGAGTCACCTGGAAGTCAGGATTCTGAAGCTGCTCCTCAGCTAGGGTCTCTGCTAACAACTGATTAACATAGAAAGAGATGAACAGAAAGAGATGATTATTAGATGACAGTGTTAAACTAGAAACAAGGGGACATTATCATACTAAAATTTAATTGCAACCACACAGATCGAAAATGGAGTTATAATCCTATCCAAATATCACATTGTAATATAAATATCTAGAGAAAAAAAGATGTCATAGTGACGCATCTGTAAAAATAATTCCCAGATCATGATCTATAGGAAAGAAAAATACTTAGTTCCAAAACAAAACAATTTAAATAGAGCTGGGAACATACCACTCACAGTTCTTTGGAATAAGCACGGATAGCCACATGAAAATATATGGAAGTACAATCAAATGCAATAAAAAGAGACTAGAATTTTGATTTGAAATAGAGAGAGAGAGAGAGAGTGAAAGAAAGAAAGAGAGATACAGACCAAGGGACCAAGGCAGATATGTATATCGTCTGTTTGGAGCCAGAAGCGTGTTAATGCTGTGTAAAATGATACGACTTAACGCCCTTCTGGCTCCAATAAGACGATATGTTCGAGAGGGGTAGAGATAGATGAGAACTGTGAGAAAGAGAGAGATAAAGAAAGATACAAATGCAGATATAAAGAGATACACTATATATGTTGGCGAGGGGTAGAGATAGACAACGAGAAGAGAAAGAGAGAAAGATATATACAGTGTACATGTACATACAGACAGAGAGAATACATATAAATATAGAGAAAGAAGATAGATACATGTACATGTAGAAGAGATGATAGAGAGAAAGAGAAAGGGGAGACAGATAAAGAGATAACAAGATAGAAGTTATAGTTCTCATTTAGGCAGTTTTATGGTCTCAACACAATTTCTCCTCATGATGAGATTCTCAATATGTTCCCACAGTTATCATTATGAATAGTCAGACTGGTTGATTGGGCTTAAATGAAGCAAGATAGTGACAATGCCACATGTACATACAAACACACATGCTACAGGCGAAGCATGACAATACAGCATTCAATGTCATTCTTTTACTTCTAAAGGCCTTCTCACATGATTAAAAAAGTGTTTTGGATGGCTTGTAATCATATTTGCATTAGGCTTGATGTAATGCAAATTGGGTTTTTTTTTTAATGCTTCCTTGTCGAAAAAACTTTGTTTGCAGAACCTCACTTAGAATATCGCTGAATATAGGATGATTTTGAAGGGTTTTATGTTTTAAAGACAGGTGTGAGAATACCTTTTAGTCTATAAAAAAAAAAAGTTTTTCCCACAATCCAATCTACAAATGATGCTATTTCGGCATTACTACTGAACAGACATGTTTGCTTTCAATGTAACAATGCTTTACAGTTCATAAAGGTCAGAAATGGTATTTAAACTGCATGAAACCCAGTCAGCCATAAAAGAGATATCATTTCATATGAGTATCCCTGCATATTTCATTAAGGAACTTGTTTGATTGTACTCCATTAGATGTAACATGTTCTGGATATGTGGATATTCTTGATATGTGGATGTTCTTAAACAACGATTCAACCCTGATATCAATTTGGTTTTAAAAGAAGCAGAAAATTAAAGAAACAGATCATTGAAAGTTTGAGCAAAATCAGATAAGAAATAAGAAGGTTATGCATTTTTGAAGTTGAAATTAATCAAACACAAATTGGCAACTCCTTCACATATCTTGCTGGCTCCTCTCCAATTTGCCCTGTACTTTAAAAAATCTAAGTTTCCATTTTCTCTTCAGAAAATAATTAATCATAAATACATGCACCCTAGATATAATCAGTGAACATATGATTTTACACACAGCCTACATGAAACAAATCTATTTATCAATAACTGAGAAAATGAAATCTATGAAATTTTACGTACAGAGAAAATGGGAAAGAAGCCCACAAGTAGGCCACGGAATTGCCAAATCGTGTTTGATTGATTACAACTTTTAAAAATTCATAACTTTCTTATTCCGTAACAGATTTTGCTCAAACTTTCACAAATATTTTTATCTCATGTTCTGCTTTTATTCAAATCAACTAAATAACAGGGTGGACTTTCCATTTAATCTTAATCAGATAATTTGAAATACAAGTACAAAGAAAATAAGCACTGAAGCCTGAAGATGAACAGAATAATGTAAACCTAGCAAGAAACAGTCCTGTTGCCAGAAAAGATGACTGTAAATTAAACATGTGCTTTTGATCATAATGCAAGACTGAAGCAACAGCTGACAGTTCAAATTTGAAAATTACATCAATTCAGAATAAATATGTACCTAATATCTAATTAAATTAAATCTTGCAAAATTCGCATACTTTGTGTACGTCCAAAACAATAGCATACCTGTACTCTGTTTATTCATTAGTACATGTAGATGTATTTCCCCCTCTAGACTTATCAGATTCATGCAAGGAAGCTATAATCTCTACAAAGACACACAAAAGAATTTGTTCTCAACTCTTCTTGGTTAAAAAACACAACCACTAGAGATCTCAAGAAGAGTTTGAAATTGAATGGAACGAACTTTCCTCCGTAGATCTAATCAGTATGGAACTGCAATTTGGACACACACATGCATTCTAATTGCATCTTTTATGTTCATCAGTACACCTTCTAAAACTTGATGGGAAAGTGAACCTTACAAATAGTAGTGTATGATTAGTTCCACACATCATGACATGCCTCAACATTTTCCACAGAGTCTTATATTGAAACATCTGCAAAATTCTCACAAACAAATTCACCTTGATTTGTTGATTCAACATTTTGTTACCTACTTCATGTTTTAAATGTTAAGAAAAAAAAGGGTGATTGGTACACACATTCACACCAAAAGTAAATGGTTCCAAATGTCTGCAATAAAATCAAAGTTCAACACTCACACACTATGTAACAACCTCCTTTAATTTGATCAGTATACTAGTAGAGATTGCCTAATTGCAACTCTAAATCCCAAATATCACAACACTTTCAAAATGCCTACGATCATGTAAAACAAAGGAACATTGAAAGGGTTTCCATTTGTGTCATTTACAAAATAAAGTTTTATATATCTGTACATACAGGCACTACAGGTTTCCTCTGTTGAATGAAAGCCTTTAAAGTTACTTTAGTAACCTATCAAGAATAATAACCATCACTTTCTGACTTGGCTTGATAAATTTGATGCATAGCCCTAAAAATATACCATAAGCAGATAGAAAAACTGTTTTTGAAACAGCTTGCATCCATTTTCATTGCATTACAGAATAGTGTCCGACACTTTGTAAATACAAAATAAAGAATTAAAATCAAGAGCCTGGCAAAGATACATGTAATGACAAGTTTAAAACCAATTTAAAACTTTAAAACATTTTAGTATTTATTAAACTACTCTTCCAAGTACTTTCCATTTCAAGATCACTTTTAGTTTTGCTAGAAAAGCAGTGGAAGAAATATCACTGCTTCCACTTTCAAGGAGAAATGTTGGATATGTCAATTTGAAGAATAAAAAAATATGGGTATACATAAACTGTATTTATCCTTTTGGATTTTTCCCAATCCTTATAGATTAAAATAGAATATGAACATAATTTCAGTAATATGCAAAATGCAGTTACACAGGCACCACATTCCCTCATGATATTCTATCTACATTTATATTAATTAAGATTTACTCCATCTGAACTAAAAATGAGTAGGAAAATCACTAGCAAAATGCACTCAGGCACTGTATCCAGGCAATGTACACTAAACACAAGTCAGACTCTTACTACCTTCTAGCGCTGATATTGTCATCCAGAGGTTATTTATCTAGACCTCTGTATCGGCAGGGGCCTGTATTAAAATGGGAGGGAATCAGACCCAGTTACAGGGCCCCGTTTCATAAAACTTGTTATCAGTAACAACTGCCACATTTCTATGACAAATTTGCTCGCAGCTAATCAGATGCAAAGATTTCAGTAGCTTATAACAGTTACTGCAACTTGTTATTGAAAACAAGTTTTATGAAAGAGGGCCTAGGACTCATTTGATGAGAGCCAGAAGGTATCAACTCAAGTATAGCTTAATGTCCTTATGGGTAGTGTCTCATGAAATAGTACATTTGAGATGTTGGGCAAGGCACTGCATGTAAGATACTAGGGAAATATTGAATTCTTTGGAATCTTTTCATTCCTGTATAAATGTATACATTCTGAATGTGTCATTAATTAATGTATAACTCATGCATAAAGGAGTACATTGTCTTTTAGTATGCACTATATAAAAATGATCTTATTATTAACATGTATGTAATTCCTGAATAGCAGACAGGACATACAAATAGAATGTAAATGTACAATACATGATTAAACGCCTGTGGTATGACATAATGTCGTGGGTATGGGCTGCAACAGACATTTTTTTATTTTGCGTTATAACAGTTTGCATCATTTTTGGCTATTTGGGAATTTGGGAGCTTTATTTCCCCAACACCTATGCCATTTAATACAGTAGTCCACTTATTAGCAACTTGCACGTTATCCTCTAGGATCATTGTGAATATTAAAAGACAATACTTGTTAATTATTGTATAGAGTAATATATAATTGATGTTCAGTAGTCAATAATAGTAAAAGAAGCAGACTATATGATTAACAATGCAACTAAGAATGATATATAAAAAATAATCTGTTTCAACATGTTTTATCTGACAGAGGGAGTTGGAATTAGAACTCCTTGCTCAGGCTTTGGCAGTTTAATATTTTTGATTTCTTAGAGCTTGCAAGACACAAACAATTTTCATCATTTTTCTTTTAGGATTGTGGAAAAGGAAAATATGCAACAACAAAAATCTTGTAGGTTAAGTTTTTTAGGGTTACAACCATGTAATCTTTCAAGGAAAGATTGCATGGTGTAACCCTGAAAAACTAAACTTACAATTTTCTCCACCATGAAAAAGGTATCACTGATACTTCAGTAAACAAAAATATTTTTCATTATATTTTAAATCGGTAAATTGGTTCCAAATGAGACTACATGTACAACAACTGTAATTTGTTTAAGAGCCAAGCCTATTTCTTTAAATCCTTTTAGTAGATATGCAATGAATGATTCATTAGAAAATTTTTTTTTCATTTGTTTAATATAAGTATGAAAGATTCACCAGTTGATGAATTGACCAAGGCATAAGCCACCATGACACTTGCACAAATTATAGTCTCACTTTACCCTGGATTGCACTTGCCAAGTCGTGCCATTTTGTGGCATGCAGCCTGGCCAGTCAACACTATAATTTGGGCCATGTCGTGCCACAAATTCAGTTCACAACATCATGCATGCGCTATACCATGCATTGTCATGCTAGGTTGACGCCAAACTTAAGCTCTGTTCACACACAGGCACGATTTGTCACAAAAAGTTTTGCGAGGGTTGCCCATAGTTCATGAACTGTTCACAAAAGTGGCCTAAAAATTAACCTGTCATATTATTATTTTTAAAGTTTCACATTTCTGGCACACACTTTTTCATCTACTGCGCACCACCAAAAACACTTAATGGCTACTTCTGTCATTGTCCCTATCTGGCAAGCCAAAATGCGTGCCAATGTATTAACAATTTGGAGTGCAAGTGTCAGGGTAGCTCTAAAGAAGCAAGCATTGTATGACTACCGGTAGGAGGGATGAGGATGAGGGAAGGGAAGATGCATAGCAACAAGGAGTAAGCCTAGAGAGAAGATGAGGAATGACTTACAGCTTGTACTCGGGCATCCGCCGCCGCCTGGGAAAGAAGCAAAAACATCTTGACTAAAAACAGCAGGCTTTCCTCCTAATATCATACTATTTCTTTGAAGCCCTCATGCCTTATATCCCTCACTCACTATAATTAAGGTACCCCTAAAGGCTTGTTCACACATGACATAGTAAACAGTTTGTTTTTACGTGCTATTGAATGATACATGTGAGTGGGGGTCTTTTTTAAAGTATCAGCGCACAACAAAGGTCCTACAAGTACTCATTTATCTGTGTTTTATAAGATAATAAAAATGTGAAGCACGTTATGCTTAAAAAAAACCTGAAGTAAACCGCAGCAGTTAACCGCGTGATACATGTATATGAACTAGCCTTTACACTTTACCATTGGTAAAAATAAAACATCATCTAGATATAAGAAGAGATATTCTTTAAAATATTTGATTTGAAAGTGATCTTGAGATCTCATGGAATCAGACGAACTTACACTGAATGAACACATAATGCTATCTGCCACATCATTTTAGTAGACAATATACAACACAGCCATCCCGACAGACAGAGGTACAGATGTGAGCTGTAGTTTTCAGTGAATGTTATTTCAGTCAGGTCTTCACTAGCTTTATTTCACTGGTTTATCAAACCCATTTACAGATTATTAACAATTCAGAATTACTTTGAGCCTGTTTCTCTCAAAATAGAATTCTATTTCAGGATTTGACTTGGTTGGATAATCATTAAGCCATCATGTTTTCTACAGTATACATGATCCAATTGACTGGGTTAAGCAGGTGAGCATGTACCCTTTAAAGGAAATATGTAGGCTCTGACTTTTATCTTCATCTAATATCTTAACCAAGGGATGAGTTATATTCAATCATTCCTTCCTTTGTAGCATGTTGTTTTCATATTTCTTTAACAAACAACTATCACGCATCGACAATCTAAGTGTTAAAAAAATTATCAAATGTTCTTCCTAAAATTTCTGAAAACCAGAACAATATTTTGCATTTAGCAAAAGTTTCTTTCCACCAAAAGAGAATATCATCAACAGTCTGCAAAAATACATTATTGGTTTTTCCTGCAGTTGTATACATCACATACCTTTTATACTTCAGTGGGAAAAGTTATGAGTTCACTCAGACAACAAGTTATTACTTATAACTAACTGGGTGTTCTCTTTAGAGGAAATGCCTGCTGACATAACCAATAGATACTTTAACCCTTTCAGGACAGGAATTATTTAAGAGCTCAATTGATCACATTTTGTTCTGCAAATTGGCAACAGTAATATTTTTCTTTTAGTGCAACGTGGTTCTAATAAGATGTAATGTCTTGAAAATAATATACATGGTTAGGAACTTTGTCGAAAAGTTGAAAAAGTTGCCAATTTGGACAAAGAACAATGATTTTGAATCTCTCAATGTGTTGCCAATTTAAGGATGTTCAATCTTATTCTCCTTTTTAAAATTCCTGGCATCAAACGCAATATGATCATGCAACAAAAATGGACACGGTATGTGCAGAATTTTTTGCTCTTTCTGCTCATGCATCTGGTATATTTTTTAAGGCTCTAAATCAAAAGTTATTGGGCCAAACCACAAAATGTGGTCAATTGTCTCGAAAGGGTTAAAAAGGAAGGTTTAAGATTGATTTTTTTTTTCTGAAGATGCATATGAACAATAACAAAATGCGGTGATATAACAAGCATACCCACTGCTGTTTATTTAGCTCTAGCATTACAGAGAACCTCACTTCTTACAATATACCAATTCACTACAGATATGGACAACTAGACAAAATGCCTTCTGAAATTGTCTACATAAGCACAAGCTTAAGTATTTCAACCCACAATCTGCCTGACTGGAAGCAAAAATTGCTCAGGATTAAATGCATTCTACACTGTAGATCAAGATATCATAACAATGAATACATACATGTTTATTTTCTTCAAGAATGTGAAGAGCATGGGTATCCTCAACTATAAGGCACAGAAAGAGGCCAATCATTTTTTTTTTTTTCTTTCACAAGACACAACATGTTAACATATACTACAAAAAGCTAAGAGATATCACATAATGAACTATTGTCAGTCTAAGCAACAGACAGATAAAGCCAGGCATGAATGCTAGACAGCAGCTTTTTAAATTCATCCTTTTGCAGGTAAACCACATTGTTGGTCAAAATATACATGTATATAGATTTGGTGGAAGATGTTTGGTTGGTGTCTACATTTCCTATACTCCATAAATCTCATGGCTTGACTAATTCAGCCAAACAAATACAGCCTTTTACATAAATTAATTTCCATTCAAAAAGTTCTTAAGTATGTATTTTGATATTGCGATACACCCATGCAAATAGAACCTATAGTGAATTACCTACAACCCTTGTATTCAAAAGTTATTCACAATCAGTAAATTACAGTGACAAAATATGCTCTTTTAAGGAAGGGCAGCACCAAAAAAATGAAAGACAGTTATGAAGAAGTATTGGAATCTTTCATAAAAGCTTTGAGGGCTATTTTTTAAGTTGTTCTTAAAGATAATCAATTTTTCGACTAATATCAACATAGTGGTTTACCATTTTGTTCACAAAGATCAATTTGTAGCCATGCTATGACTGCGAAATAAGCCATTCTTGCTTTCAACTAAGCATTTATAAGTGAAATGGACAGCCATACATGTATTTTAACAAATGCTGGATCAAAAGATGTACAATCTATAACAAGGTCAATTCTCCGTAACCAACAATCTCTGGATGTCTTCAAAAAGCTTCTCAAAACTCACTTATTTCGTTAATAACATTGTAAAGCGCATTTGAACATATATATATATATATGGAAAATGCACTATATAAATACATTATTATTATTATTATTATTATTATTGTTAACATGGTTCCAAAAGAGCACAAATATCTAAATTGGTAATATCATACTTTCTGTTAGACATATTGTCACAACATATTCACTTCCAAAGAGGTGATATCAATATCCCTAAAAATATGCAGTTCTGTTTATATAGAGTGATCTGCATTGTATTTCTCTAACTGATAAGAAAGGCAGTCAGAAGTGATATTGATGAAGAACCTAAATCTCTCATCACAAAGATATGTAAAGATGGGATGAAGAGTAGTCATTTTAGTTATCACAAGAAGGAGTGACAATAATAGATGATAGATAGAAAAGTGAAATTAGGCTGCCTTACAAAGAAGATATACATGTATTTGCTCATCCATTTTATTGAATTTATCTCTGTTCACTTAATTGTTAACTCTATTTCTATTTTGACATGGCTAATTTGTCTCTAAGTTTTAGGTTACTACAGGGGACAACATCCTGCAAAACAAAAGGCACTGCTTAGTATTAGAACGTAATTTGTTTTTCATAGCATGTTAAAGAGTTTCCCTTTTAGTAAATCAATTTCAAGCATGGATAGGATGGGAGAAAAAGATGATGTACCTTATCATGATCTAAGTCACCATCGGCCTGGATTACAATCTTCTTCTCAACTCTTGTCTCAGTCAGCTCACCCTTTACAGTCTACAAGACGAGGAGGAAAAGAAAATATGGTAGAAATATTGTTAACATGTGAAATCATTATCATTATCATATCATCATCATACTAATACAGACATTTACAATGCGCAACATATCCATGTATAGAGGACGCTCACGTCGTTTATCAAACTAAGGTCATAATCATCATCAACATTATCAATACATCATTATAATTCTTATCATCAATATAATAATCATTAAAACCATGATTATAATCAATAAACAACATCATTACAATCATCTGACCAGCATCATCACTAAATTATTACACCAACATCATCACCATTCTCCTCTTCCTTCTCTATTCATCATTACCATCAACATTACAAACACTAACATCATCAATATCTTAAAGGGACCGAAAAGTCGCCAGTCGTGATGTTTTGGAGCTTGGCCCGGCTCGGGTAATATTCAGGAATCTCCGTACATCTTCGGTAAACAAGCACGCAATTGCAGTGATACGCATTCGACCGAAGAAAGACGAACTGAATAACCCAACTGACAAACTACCCCACCCTCGACGGCAATTTTGTTCGCTGCTCAAAGATTGTTATGCACGGCCTTGCAGTAGGGGCAAGCGAATGAAATTGAACGTACATGGATATCGAGCGATGGCTCCCTTTAATCCCCATCATCATCATCATCACCACCACAACCACAACCACCAACATCCCTATTCTTGAGTGTACCCACTCACCTTGGTAATATGAGTGGTTGTAGTCATCGACCTGGTCTCACTCGTCATGGTCTGAGCGCTGATCAGTGTCCCTGGATCCTCATCGCCATCGACAGCATCCTCCGGTTCCTTCTCATAGGTGATGGTGGTGTTCTCTGTCTTCACATAGGGTACATCTCTGGTAAGCTTAGAGTCATCCTCGGTGCTCTGTTGCTGCTGGACCAGCATGGCTGTCTTGACGAACGGTGATACCTCATCTTCCACATCAGGCTGGGCAGCAGCCATCATCTCTTCTTCTTCCTCATCCTGCAGTAAACAAACGTACATACATGTCAACATCAAACTTTTCACCCAATAAACACTACCCTGCTTGGAATGGAGAATGAAGGCAGAAGATTTTAGGCAAATTAACTGTCACAAAAACACTTTGAATTAATTGCTGTACAATTTTTTTCCTTTTCTTCACATAAACTATAATTTGTCTCATTTAGTTTACCCAAAATGATTTGAAATTCCTGACCAAAGAATGAAAGGTTTAAAGGGAAAAGTATATCTAAAGTTACAGGTACCACACACATATTGTAAACTCAAAGAGGACATTGCTTCCTCCCGTGTCATACATTTTGTATTTTTAAAATGCCATGTCTAGGAGCAATCAGACATTAGACAGAAAGTCAATGAATGAATGACTTGATCAATATACACTAGAAATATTGAATTTTGTGGAAAATATCCCTACTCATGGTCATGAATGACATGAAAGATGAATGCTAAATAGGTGATGGAGTATGACAATAAAATAAATCAGAGATTGCCTGCTGAGAGGCAGAAGGGGTTAACTCTAATCATAAATATATCATGTTAATGCCCTTCTGGCTCTCAGCCAATCAGATGTTTTCACCTCAATGGTCATCAATCATCTTGATTCAAGCTGTTTATTCATGAATATTCACGAACAAACCAACAACTGACTATGCTATCTCATCCACTGCAATGTCCATTCACATGTAGGAAACCATTCATTCAGTACTTCGAACTAGGATAAAATGTATTAAAAGACACATTTTCATGGTTGACACACTTTACACAGCACACAGGAGAACAATCATTCATTAAAATTTGTAAAAAAAAAAAAAAAAAAAATGTAAAAATTACAACAGGTAATCTGTTAAAACAAATGTACATGAAGGTACAACAAAAAATGGAAAAAGAACTACATGAAATTATTGAATTAAGATTTAGTACTGCTCCTAGATGAAGTAAACTAAAAACTGCAAAGAATTTGTCATTAGTATCATCGTTACAAATTTAGTTCCTTTTAGTTTGATTGAATCCACTTCTGCACCCCTGTGATAAGATGAAGAATAAATGAAAATGAGTTATGAAATGCAGTTAGAGAATCCAAAATACAGACACACAATGAGAGAAAATGGTTGAGAGACCATGCGTGAGGTTTGTAAGCATCTCAAACCTGCTCTTCCTCTTGTTCTTCCCTATCACCAAGGCGGATTACCATGGCAACCTCCCCTCCTACACCACGGTCAGGGGTTGATTCAACCCCAATGACTTCCACCCTAGCAACCTCTTCCTCCTTAATAAGTTCCTGCTGGTTAGATTCGGTCTCCTTGACTGGTTCAGGCTGATCAGAACCAGTCTGGACAGGTTCTAGCTGGCGGGCCAGCAGTGGTGGTTCAGGTGAATCATCTCTAACCTCCTCTGGGGTCAAGTCAGCTTCAGGTTGACCTGGTTCCTGCTGGACAATGTCAGTCTCCTCCTGGACAATGTCAGTCTCCTTGACCGGTTCATGTTGGTCAGAACCGGCCAGGACTGGTTCTGGCGAGTCATCTCTGACCCCGTCTGGGGTCAAATTATCCTCATGGGTCACTTCTTGAGGAGATTCATCTGGAATGACCTGATCAGCTTCAGGCTGCTGTGAAGAGTCAATGGTATAATAGACAGTGACCAGTTAGAGACACCAACAGCAAAGCGGTAGCCAAATAAACCAACTACCTCTTCTTATGCCATTTTGACAATTTACAATTCAAGATTATCTCTTCCTTTCTCAAAACGAGATTGAGCTTTTGTTCTAGGCCAGTCTTCATCTTACCAATGATTCCACCTGGTCCATAGAATCTATTCTTAAAGAACTGAAAGAAAGTAGAATCAAAAGATCCATTTCATAATATTAGCATCTTACATCACATGGTGACTTCACTATTGATGTATTTAGCTTCCACTTTGCTGTTTTACCAATAAATGTTGTTATCCCATAACCATTAACTCCATCTTGTCAGAATGATTAGAAATATAATCTGTGCTTAATCTATTATAAGTTATTATAATCAACTGTATGTAACCACTTAATTTAATGTGTCCATGAGTTAATTGCCCATCACCTACTGTTACTTCAAGTTTAAAGATCAATGCCTCTATAACATGTTAATATTTCTGACATGAAACTAACATCATTTTACATCCTGTAATTATACGATTATAATATGAGAAGACTATTTGTAATTGTAATGTTCAATCAAGATATAATGGATAAGGTAAACAAGAGTTTTTTTACATTTTTACATATTACTTGAGGTATAAGATATATATATATATATATATATATATATATATATATATATATCATTAATCAAGATTTTAGGTAAATAATTGAAATATACAACATGAATGCATAGCCGAATACACCTTTGAAGCTAGAACAGATGCAAAGATATGGATATAAATTTAATGATGCTGAACGTCTACAATGGTGCACTGTGTGAATAAAGTGAAGTAAAAAAATAAAATGAGAAAACAGATATGATAAAGAAGTCCTGCTTCCCAAGCAATTAAACCATTCAACCCTGGTTCATTACTGCTCAAAATAATGAATTACAATGAAAATACAAATTGACAGAAAAAGAGGAAGATATTAGTCTCCAGAAAATAAATGAATAGAACACAATAGTTGAGTATAAGCTTGCTCTTACAAGTCACATATCTTAATAGTACCAGAAAAAATAAAGTGAAACCTGATGATCATGACCTGTTGAAAGATGTTAAAGGATAATTGTCAAAACAAATGTCTACATGAGATACACAAAGAGCAGAACAAAATATGAAAATAAGTTCACTTAGAAATAAAATGGTAAGTTGGTAACTACTGTAAAAGCTGGGGGTAATCACTGATTCTTTTTCCAATTTGTTTTTGTTTGTTTTTTTAATCCATTGTAACAAGTAAATGTACACATACTTTTCAATTCAGTTAAACATGAATAGAGAGCTTGTTAACTTCACATCTACAAGAAAATTGTGCACAACTGAATATCTGCATTTATCTACAGCACACATGACTGAGGATTTTATATCAAGTATGTAGAAAGCAGCAGGTACATTATATCAAATCTTTTAACATGTTACATGTTGCAAAGGGATATTCCTGTATTTGACATAAGACTTTGGCTCACAATATACCTACAGTTAACAAAATTATTCATACCATTTTCATTTTTAAGTCTCTGTGTTTTTCTTAAGAATAGAAGGACTAGTGGAATTTGGGCATGGGTTGAACACTTGTAATTGCCTGCTCTAGGTGAACAATGATTTTGGTTTCACCTCATTTGCATAACAACGGGAATGCTTATATATTCATTTCTTGGCATTTTTAGCAGTATTCGTATTCATACCCTGGTCTACGCAAGACATTAAGGTGTTCTTTTTATATGCACATGTTTCAGACATTCCACAGATTCTATACATGTTTTGCAACTATAAAGAAGGGTATATGTATGAACAGTCCTGGACAAGCCATCTTTCGTTTTGAAAAAAATTGAATAAAATACCCCTGAAACATCAAATTTCGTAAATTGCCTTGTGTTCATGTAATTACCTTACAACAGTCAGGCCTAGCGATACGGTGCAATTTGCATCTCATTAACCACTGGTTTGTTTTGAATTACCAACGGACTTCTAGCTCAGTGCGTGCGTGCGGTCATCACAATGGCAAAACAAGGAACTTTAATTTACGCCTCTATTTTGGCGATTTATGAAACTTCATTTCCTTATTCGGGGGTGTATATTCCTTATTTAGACAAAGTTTTGCTGATGCAACTTCTTTCTTTGCAGAGATACTACGTCTTTTTCACACGATATCTTGCAGCAATTTAGAGCAGCAAATTATGCGCAGTGATGCCAAATTCACGATCTGCACATACGATATTCATGAGTCAGCCGTAGTCAGCTCATTCACAGATTGCGCATGCGCATGGTCCATGGAGCACAGTCAGCACTCCCGCACAGAGCTCAGCCCTACACAGATTTCAACGCATGGACGTGGTTGTAATATTTTTCTGTTATGTCAGCCTCGGCGATCTGACACCGAGATCCTTTTTTTCTGACACAACTCTATGCGGAAAATTCACCTCAAGTAAATACCATACGATTGTAGAAAAATGTACAATGAAATGATTCATGACAGTGATTTTCTTGCGAATCTAGCCGAAATGAGGAATTTTAGGAGAAGTTTAACAGGTAAAATTTTTTGTTTGTAACCGAAGAAATATCACTAAAATTTCATATTTTCTGTAGGTCAAGCTTTGATTTTGCAGTATTGTTGTGAAAGATACATCTATATTTAATCATTTTTCGAACTTTATGTTTACAAAAAATGGTGTTTAATACATTATTTTTCAGCTTGCATTTGTAAACAACTTTACGTAAATCGTGAGAAAATGCAAGAACTGGCGAGGTCAAAGGGGGTCAACTCAATGGACAATCGCTCACTAATTATAGGGCTAGTCCCCCACTGCAGTTTGTCGCATGGTCAAGTAACAAACCAATTTTTTATCAAACAAAATTGAAATTAGAAAAATCAAAACTTGGTATGGATATGAATAAGTTTGTTGTTAACTGTATTAATAGAAATGGAAGTCATGAAGTTAGTCAAATTTTGATTTCTGATTAGAAATTTGAAGTTATAAATCAAACATAAAACTTTACAAATTGAGCTAAAATTATGGGACTGTCCTTTCACAGTCATAGTAGGAACTTTCAGGCATTATATATGTTAAATAAAACATATCACATTTTCATACACTATATCTACTTGAGGTTTGATAAAGAGCTTAAAGGAAAGAAGAGAAATTTGTAGCTTCTACTCCATTGAAAGAGAAAGATTGTGATAACACAAACAGAAGTTAGCAGAGTATTACGACTTTACAATTAGCTCAATGGATTGGCACAAGAAGATGATGTTGAACAAGACAAACACCTTGAAATGTTTTATGTTTAGCATTAGTGTCCATTTCATGTCTTTACACAAATATAAAGGACATGAAATGAAGATTTCAGAACAATAATTAATAAATTATAATTATAATTAATAAATTATTGTTTCATAAAAACATTTACAAACAGAAATGGGCTGGATTCTCTTTCTTTGGGATCAAAGTGTGTCATTAAATTGTCTGTATATACATGTATGCGCACATTTATTTAATATTTCTTAACATTTTAATCTATCATGTATGTACCTTGTACAAAAATTCTCCTTTCATATCATATTTTCACAATATGATCAATTAAAGAGGACCTCTTAATTATCAGCATGAATTATTGTGGGGGCACTGTGGTATATTGGTGAAGGCTTTTGACTCTCATACGAGAGGTCCTGGGTTGGGTTTGATACTCAATGGGTGCTTACATCCTTAGACAAGATGTTTTACCCACATTTGTCCCTCTCCACCCAGGTGTAAATGGGTTCATGGCATTTGCTGGGGTAATAATAATTACAGGGCCCTCTGGAAGAACAGCACTGATGCTGATGAGGTTTCCCTGGGTAAATTAAATTATTCAATAAGGGATTGCTCACACTTCAAAAATTAAAACAACATTTTGGTTAGACCTGGGGAACATGTCAGATTCTATAAAGAAGATGTAAAGAGCAAAAAAAACATTTTCTCAAAAACATTTTATACACATGATTAGCAAAGGGGTAAATAAAACGCTAAACCCACGGCTTTTGTCTTGATGATACTGTTAATAGAAAATAATTCATAAATAAACTATTGCATGATAAGAGATAGATTGGCAGTGGTTATGAATATACAGAGATATATGGATATATATAAATATATATAAGAAGTTTGATAGTTTATGTATGAATAGAAAGCTCTAGGCTTTTTGATGAGATTTCTAGTGGTGCTGTGATGATGATGTCAAAATACCTCATTAGGATATTCATCAGTGATGAATGTTTTGACGGTAGTGGTTGTTATAACCTCTGGTTCTTCATGGATGTGAAGCCTGGTAGGCTCACCTTCCAACAATAACACTGGTTGCTAGGGAGATAAAACCAGGGATGCATGCTTTTAATATTCTAGTCATCTTAAAATTGAGGTTATCATATTAAAGGCAGCAATGAGAATTTTAAAGTGCTTTCACATTTCCAAATCTCGGGTGCTGTCTTAATATCTCTACAGCCCAGTCTCTTCTCTCTCTATCTCTCTATATGACCTTTATCATACCTACATCTACCTCTCTCTCTCTCTCTCTCTCTCTCTCTCTCTCTCTCTTTCTTTCTTTACCTCCACTCTTTTAAGTCTCTCTCCCTCCATGTATCTCTTACCCCTCTTTTCTCTGGTACCCAGACCATGATAATGTTAATGAAAACCTATTCGGTGATAAAGCAAAGTCAGTCAATCAACATAATGCATAAATGTACTTATGCTGCAGTGTAAGACAATATTGAGTGCTACCACTCTTTTAAAAGAGAATGGTAGAATGACATGAGTAACACTGTAATCTTTTACGTGAAAGCTTTTGTTCACCAACAATAAGAAACTTAACAACGGTGAATCTTTCTTATTCCAACACCACAAACAAGGATTGCAAACAAAAACAAAACAAAATCATAATAATCAAGTAAAACTACATAAAACAAACAAGAATAACTCATTTCCAATGTGAACTAACACATTAAAAATGAAGAGAGAAAACTGCAATGATGAAGATGGTTCAAGATTAGATGATGAATTATATGGAAGCAGAGTTAGTCTTTGATGATTACCTCATCTTCGTCTCCAAATGTTGTCTCCTGAACCGTCTCACCATTCTATAATACAGATATACAAGAAACAACACTTACACTTAAGTCTTACCAGCTACACAAGATGACACTTGGGAAGTGACACTACTAAAGTCTCACATTCCATAGATTAGTTTCACAAGAGAGACCATTTCAGATTACAAACTTAAGGTACAACCACTCTACAAAACCAAACCCTAAGACAGAACACCATTCTAAGTTACTTTTACACCGTACTCTTGTATTGCACGTTACAAGTAACAAGGTACAACATTTTTTTTATCTCACATACATGTACTGTCCATTATCAATTCTTTATTTAAAACATATTCTCAAAAGTATTTTCTATTAAAATAAAAAAAACCTGAATGGAAAACCTATTTCCAAAACAGATATAAACCTGAATGGTAGAAGGATAGAAAGAGTAAAGATGTTCATATCACAGCTCCATCAAATGAAATATATCAAACCCTAAACACTCATCTTACCTGGTCACCTGTTCTCTCTACTGTATATGTAGTTGTCTTGGTAGTAGTAACCGTGGTAACTTCTTTCTGGAAAGTAGGACCTCCATCTTCTGGTTTCTCTTCATCATCCTCAGGCTGGCTGGTAGCTACGTTATCTGCTGACCTCTGCGTGGACGAAACAGAATCAATCTTGGGTTAGTCTCATTCTCTACTACCACAATTCTGTGTATGTCATACAATATGTTCATCAGTGTCTTCATTAGGCATCTCATTAATGCCACAGAAGATAAGGCAATTCTTTCCATGAAATACTGTGTGGTCATTACATAGGGATACCAGAAAGAATTATTAGTCACTAGTCAAATCCAGTGATTTTTTCCTCTTGTATTAGAATTGGACCATGGAGCCAAATTGTCACTGGAGAATGTATTGTACAACTGTGTGTACATGCAGCATATATACATGTATGCAGGTTATCTTTAATATTCTTTGTGAAAAAATGTTCTTTTTACCATTTCAAAAGTCATATCATTAATCAGATGAGCCTCATTCCATTTCTTTCCTACATGTAAAATAAACTTTTCAAAATGTTTGAAAAATTCAAAGTACATGTAAATGTACATGTAGGGATACCTGTCCTTCACACAAACATGGAGATTTTGTTTATTACCTGATTAACATGTATCACAACAAACTAACATTCAAAAAGTACAAGTTGCATTAATAAACCATTTCTAGAACTCATGCAGACAAGGTCAATATCATCATGTTTCACTGCAAAAACATTAATTTCACTGCATGGAATATAAATCTTAACCCTCTTGTTACAACTGAGATAGTGTTTACATTATAACTTGAGATTCAGTGTGAAGCTAATATAACTTCAGTCCAGTATACATACAGCTGATCATGTTTGCTTCCATAAACATAATATATTTTAAAATAATTTCAAAACAAGTACATCTTTTCAAAACTTAGGCAAAGTTTGTAAAAGGAATAAAAAACAAAGAAAAAGCGGACAAAATATACATGTGGTAATCTATTAGTTAAACTTCTCATTATATTCCACAAAAAAGATCTAGATCAACAACCCTGTTTTAAACATAACACTTGGCATCTCAAACAAAGATAATACCTTCAAAAAAAGGTGTAACCATACCTCCCTAGTATAATATATTAAGTTCAAAATAATTCATGTATCTAAAGACAGAATACTAGTAAAATATAAATTTCACTGTAAAGATATTCTAAACAATAACAAATCATATCTGTGGCATGCTAGGAAACAAAGGGCAAATTGGCATCAAGCTATCTCCTTTCAATGTTGAGATCAACTAATATGCTACCAGGAAATAATAAAATCAGGTAGCAAAGAATATCATCAGCAATAGGACTGCTTGAAGCTAAAAACTTGAAACTGATGCATACTTTGGAAGAAAACCATAACGAAATCAACCAGGCATACAAGGGATCATTTGCAAACAAAGAAAACAAGGGGGAAATTTACTAAAGTCGCATCACAAATGGACAACTTTATTACAAGAATACAAATCTGGATAAAGACGGCCAAAATAAATCTTCAAATTGTCAAAACAATGTGACACAGATCATCATGCTACCATCATGCTGACTGGAATCCAATATGATAGAGGAATTCATTTTAAGACAGGTATTTGGCAGAGGAACAAGGAGTAGGAGATACATGTATACATTCATTGGTATTTACATCAAAGATAACAGTACACATGTATAGAACAATTAGTAGAAGGGGGGGAGGGGATTGGATTTTTAAGGTATACACCTATACATTTAAGGTTGTAAGGAGAATAGGATCACTAATGTAAAAGGAGAAACAAGTGGATTGGTAGGAGAAACAAGTGGATTGGTAGGAGAAACAAGCTACATGGACATTAGAAATGGGGGTAAAACTCAAGGAGAGGAGGGGGGGGGGGTTACATATACATGTCAGACATAAGCCTGTTTAAAACTCAAAAAAGTGTAAGAGTAATATTACAGTGCAACCTCGTTACAAAGAACACTTATAAAATATCTTGTTATAACAAGGTTATTTTGCTGGTCCCACTTCTTTGTATTCTATTGTTTTTTTTAGACCTGATATAACAAGGTTTTGATATAAAGAGGTAATTTCCTTGGTCCGAGGAGTTTGTTATAATGAGGTTCCACTGTACTTGATTTTTCATCATTAATTAATTTCATCCATTTCATGAAACTTCAACTTACTGAACGTGTGATGTGATGCACTTTGATTTGAAATTGAGCTTGTTTTCTAATGCAATCTACATTATTGAAACTTTTATCAGCTTCAGATATATCCATATAGAGAGCATAGAGAGCATAACAGATTTCAACTTTACCAGACACAAAGCACTCACAAACAAACTAGGAAAAAACAATACATGACCACAACAATTGTTACCAAATTTATACAGCCTTGTACAAATGATTAAAACAAAACAAGACTAATGAACCACAATAAAGACAATGGAAGATTGACAAAAAGACAGAGGGGTGGGTGGAATTGAAAGGACTGAATTGGACGGAGGGAAGAACAGAGAGGGATTAGGAACTTGAATTCCAAATCAAATCAGAGAGATAGAGAAGTGAGAGAGCGTGTTAGCCATGAACGATGCAAGTTAATTCAACAGACCGAGAAATAAGATAGCTTCGTGTTGCGCACTTGCTGAGTTTCTCCGTCGTAATCTCCCTCATCAGAAGTCAAGTCCAACTCCTGCCATTACAATGGAATAGCCCAGCGGAGCATGTACATTATGTTCATGGGGGTGTAACAATGTGAGAGGGGATTAAATGGAAGCAAGAAAAGAGCAGTAAAGATTAGAAATGTCTGCTGCCAGAGGAGATTGAAACATCTTAAAATGGCAGTATGAGAACAAAAATTGGAAATCATATTTCTTTCATTTGCAGGTATACTGGGAATGATGTCTTATAAAGCAGTCTGAAAAACATTTCCCTACAAAGGAACAAACAAATTCTGAATCTGTCAATGTTTTGATAGGAAGAAGATATTCTAACTTAATATGTGGCTCAGTTTTGAAATCTTTTATGGCTCCTCTACATGTAAATTCAAAATGGAGTTGGAAAGCTCAATGATCAAAAACAAATTTGTCATGTCTTTGTATACACAGGTCTAACTCTAATTGTTCAAGAGTCTTCACCGAATGTCAAACATTGAAGAGAAAAATAATAATTTGGGATGACTAAATGAATTCAACAATGTCACTAGCAATGAAAAAAAGTACAGAAAAGAATAATGATAGCAGATTCAAGTTCAATTATGTTGAGAATTATGGTTAGGAAGAGCTAAAGAATTCTTAAAACTTTACAAGATCAAAGCTCTATCCTCTTTTCATGCTATATGACAAAATATTCTCAAAGAAAAGGAGCAATATATGTACATAGATGATTAAATATGAAAAACAAACAGACTTCACGAAGTGTAAAACTGACTGGATTGCTTAATTAAAAGATTACAAATTCTCCTTGAATGATCAAATAATTACATCTTTATCATCAGCTAGTTCATATCAATGACACATTCCTATCCCCTAACTCAAGTGATTAACAATTGTATCATACTTAACCATTATAAAAGAGCAACATTTTCCTCGAAGTGTATGCAATAAAGAGTTTCCAATCTCAAATGAATTTCATACAATATTTTTTTCACATCCTTGGATGTAGTTTCTGTACAGTAGTGCTTTACAAATACTTCCATTTTACCTAATAATCTAAGAACAATGAATTAGGAAGAATATCTTACTTTCATATTCACATAAGTTTCAACAATATTGTTTTATCATCCCTACAAAGAAATTGGGAAATGGTTTCATGTTCTATCAGATTACTGCATACTCTATGCAGATAACAACTCAGAAATAATTTACAATGAAAGATCTTTGAAATCAAACCATAAATGAATCATGTAAATCAGCACGGCAAATCACTGTGAGAGTTGGAAAGGCAAAAAAATCATGCTTCGCTTGATGGGAAAAAGAAATTAACAAAATGAATCGTCTCTCAAAGAAGAGATGAAATCATAAACTGAGAGAGCAAGTGAAGTTGACGATGAACAGCAACAGAATTTTGCTTGTCCATGCAGTAGCCATGTGAACCTTTACTTATCATCTGCAACAGAGGCCCATGTTTTGTGATTCTAAAATAGCATTCATTTAATTGTTAATCACATTCATGCAACAGAACAAGTGGACCTGCTTTTGAGCATTCTTAACCATGAGCAAGATAGCAGAAATCTATACATAGGTTTAAAAAAAAAAAAATTACAGAAACGAAACATATAATTTTTTTATTCAAAATTAAGTTTGATTTGGAAATCATTTTAAAGAATGCTGTCCTCTTTCTGTTTCTGCAGCAAAGTATGAAAGACTATTCATAAGAATCTCCATGTCAAAACCAATTAGTAAAATATTGTCATGAAAAATAGTTCAGACCATTGTGGTTTGGCAATACTTTTGAATTAATTCATCATTCCATGGAATATAACAAGTGTAAGTTTTCTAAAGAGTGTTAGGGTTACACTCTGCAATAGACAAAACATGGGCCCCCTGTTCAACGCAACACAGAATGGCGTTCCTGATCACATACCGCATCACGACTACCATCCTCGGAGTCAAGTCGTTGTGATTTCTCCATTGGTGAATAGCAATGATGAAGGAGGAATGGTGTGTTTGTGAGTGTGGTAGAAAGAGAGAGAGAGAGAGTGGGGCCAGGGATAATCAAATTAATCAAGAGAGTAGGAAGAAGAAGAAAATATGGCTAGTTTGTCTAATCTACCCAGTGAATGGCAGACTAACGCTATATGATCTGTAGGGTGTGACAAGTGTTTGATGCTTTCTATAAAAAAAGAAAATCACTTCCATTCCTAAAACAAGCACCAGATTTGTTACATAACATCATTCCAATGGATCATTCTAATCTCATTCCATGAAGACAACCTAGTGTCAACTAACTACATTATTTCATATCCAAACACTTGAAGATTGCTACATGTAGTTGCAAACAACATGTAGGAGTTCTACCTTGCATTTACATCCATGCCATTAATTCTCTAATTCCAAAATGTCCACCACCATTCTATTCTACCCATTCTACGCAAATATTCCACAGATCATCAAAAGTATGAAAGGGGAAAGCCCACATCAGTTTTACACTGATGACATCAACTATGTAATATATATATATATATATTTCCTTTTTCTCTATTCTGATAAAGTTGGTAATGAGTACTATTCAGACATTCTTGTCCAGTTTAGCTTCACCGTATCAATGAAAAAAAATGTACTGCAACTGTTACAGAATTTTGTATTAGTATTACAGATTGTTGTAGAGTTTGTTTTTATTCTTATTTATTTTCAATTTCACTTTCATTTTCATTCTATTCATTTATCTATTTTTGTTGGAGTTTTTTTTCTTTCTTTTTTTTCTATTTGTTTTCTTTACTTTATTTACTTTAAAAATATAGTCATAGCTAGCTTTACAATTAGCAATCAGCTTCATCTTATCTATTATTAAAACAAAACTGTAAAGAAATTATTACAGAATGTTTTTAGTTCTCTATATACTTTTTAAAAAGTCTGGGCTACCTTCTATGTGTAATGCCTAATCCTATATCCTCCTCCTGAATGAAGCTGTCATATACATGCACTAGCTGAAATCCTTAGTTTTTATCACTGGACAAAGATATCTAAGGAAAGTTCTAGATTTGTCACACCCTACAAGATGACATCATGCCATGGTGTATATGATAGAATGGGTGAGATAACATGCACCATCGCCTAACTTCGCTACTCCTGAGCACATCGGTAATGCATCTAATGAGATTAAGTATCATATACACATTTTATTACAGGGCTTTATTTTCCTGTTAATTTTGTTTAGAGGATTCCTCCTGAAAATATATCTTCTCATTTGTATTCACTTCTCAAAATCTTTCTATACTGCTTTAACTCCTAGACTGCCACATTGTTTGCAGGATATCATACATGTACACTGTACGTGTGCCAAAAGTTGACTGTGGCAGTCCCGTTTGTTCCACTGGTTGATCAAAGCCACTAGAGATTTAAATCTCATCACCCCCAAAATCACTTGAGATCAGAATATTCAGGAGATTCAAGGTAATTTGATCAAAAGGACTTTCAGAAGGACTTTCAAAAGGACTTTCAAAAGGAAAGAAAATGATTCTTACATAAGAGCTGCTCTAATACAGGTACTTCCCTTTAATACTCAGGAGTATCGAATCATCGTTATGATACACACTTTGTTTTATAGTAGAAGTTGAACATTGCATTCATCTAGACATTGAATATGTACACATGCTGAATGCTGTACATACACTGGATATGGTCTAATCAAAGCTGGATTCTATAATACAGAACTTGCAAGAAAACATTGACTTTTATAGAGTACTTATGGCAGCATAAGGTGCACTGAATACTGAAGCAATATCAACATCTGACATGAGCATTGAATACATCAAGTTTATTTGCTATTTCTACTCCATTTGGTTTCATTTCTACATCTTTTTTAACCCCCTACTTAAGTTTCAGTCTAGTGGCTGATATATATTTGAATCCAATGAATAACCTCAACTGGATGTTCCGCTGCAAATGTATAAGAAGGTCATGGGAAATGATGATGGTAGCAAAATCATCTTAACCTAACTTAGTCTAACGCTCACTAAAAATTCGGCGCCAATTAGTACCTTTGTTTTCTGCAGTGTCTCCCACATTACTGACAATCAAATATATTATGTGATTCTCAAGTTATTTCATGCAAAGAAAAACAAAACCCATCACTATTATCATCTCTACAACTATTACTATGAAAATTATTATTATGATCAGGCTTATGACTGGAAGTAAAATTTATTATCATGACCACTATTATGATTATCATCATTTTTAACATTAATCATTATCTAATTCTATCACTATAATAAAATAACAATTACTTCACTGTATGTATGATGGTTACAATTACTATCAGAATTACTATTACCATTAGAATTATTATTGCCACAACTATTACTGAAACTATAACCTAAGATATTCTTCCCCGGGGGAAAGAAAAGCAACTAATAACAATATCTACCTTCTTCTCGTCCTCATTGTTGTCAACATATGGAACATGTGCTTCATAGCCACTCTGAGGGCGTGCTTCAAGCGTCCGTGCCTTGTCTGGTGTGACGACCTCTTCTGATCTGTCAGTGTCACGTGGCGCTGAGCCATACCCTAGGAAAGTAACCACATTCAATTTGATTTTATCACATTGAAAATATTTCATTATGAAAAAAGCAATTATGGTATCACCACCATGAGTAAAGCCTCCTTCAGATGTGACATGATTAACTATGTACCTCAAGAAAAGTGCACAGAAAAAAATCAGTATCTCATACCCCTGAGCAGTTTAGTGTCCCCTTTGAGAGATGCTTTTACATTATCTTTATAACACATGCAAAAAAATCACAAACATCACCCTTTTTGTCACATTACAGCCCTGATCTATTACCACCATCTAAACTCCTACTATGCCTCTGCCTCTGTCTTCTTACAAGAGCTAGACTATCCCTATCACTGAGGGTACTAGACTACCCCTCCTATAAGATATAGTACAACTATTCTCTAATATATTACCACCATCTAAACTCCTGGTATGCCTCTGACTCTGTCCTCTTTCAACAGCTGGACTATCCCTGTCAATGAGGGCGCTAGCCTGTCTGGTTTGGAACTGTGTTCGTCCACTGTAACGATACTTGGAGCCTAGCCAGAAGATAGGTCTCTTCTTAGGCGGTTCTGCATGTACAAGGCTGTAGGAAGAAAGAGAGAGAGAGAGAGATCAAATGTCAATTACCATTACCTTGACATATAAATTTTGATATTAGTTTTACAACATCCATCATTTTAAAGGCAATTTTAAAGGCACTCTTTTATCATTTACAAGTGAATATGAACAATTCAATTACATTTTGTTTAAATGCTGCTAAGGGCACTTTTGAAAAATTAAAGAAAATCAACTGTTAGTATACTATTAATACATGGTTGGGAGTGCGTTAGTGCGATCTGGCAACACAAAGGTTTTTATCGTGGTGTACTAACGCACGAGGCGTAGCCGAGTGTGTTAGACACCACAATAAAAACCTGCGTGTTGCTGGATCGCACTAATGCACGACCTCACAACCATGTATTAAAAGTTTTATAAAACGGGTCTACAATCTTAGTGTTTTCTTACAATCTTAGTGTTTGATCTTGATTAGCCGTGCGTTAGTCCCCTCGCCGTGCGTTATCACTTTTTTTTTGCACGGTCACGTGGTGTTATTTGACCAATCAGGATGGCTACATTCTTGAACCCGTTTTATAATGTCTTCTAAGAGACATTTGTCATGTTTCATCTTTGTTTTCACATGTAAATGGGAAAATATATAGTACAAAGTTAATTCATTAAAAAAGAAAAAGAACTATGAAAATGATGTTACTCTGAAGTGCCACTTGTTTTATTTGTTTTAAAGCTGTTAATTAAGCAAAATAAATGAGGTTCATTATACTGACACTAAGCCCTCTTTTATTCATGTCTATTTCAAAAGTAATGTTTCCTCTCTAGTATGTGTTTATATCAGTATCTGATTGAACAGCTGGAGACTGATGACATTTGCCTTTAGTGACATTTCAATCTTGGTTCTGAACGATGAAACATTTGATACGCATGGCCATACTGAAGGTTTATTCCTGTATTTTGGCGTCCATATTGTTTTTAACAGTCTGGATTTGTCTTGAGACTAAGATCACTGCTGCAGCTCGAAGAGGAAGAATTAAGTAACAATTACAAATTACCAATAGCATACATTACTTACCGGAAGAACGTATGGTGCTCTACACATACTTTCCACAAGCGTTTAGCTGCCCTGTGATTGGCCAGCTTGAATCCAATAGTACTTTCAAATTGTTCAAACTAGAAAGGAAACAAACAAGATGAAGGCTTGTGAGCACTAAAAAGATTAAAACCCTGACCGTACCTAAAGCTGATATCATAAGGGTCACAAAATAAGACTTTGTCTTCAGGAAGTATCTTAAAAATTACAGTTCAGAAAATTATGAGCCAAACGCAAATAAAGATTCCTTATGCTTAGTCACAACACAGGGGTGTTAAATCCATTGTTAAGGAAATTATGTAACACCCTTCTGGTTCTCAGCAGTTCACAAGTATAAAATGTGACCACAAAACCACCAAAAACTCACACTGTGTGATTTCCAGTTAGAGCTCAATCAATGTGTTTTGGGTTGGCATGGTCAAATTTTAGTTTTGGGTATTTTCTGAAAGAGTATACTTTTTTCTAAGTAATCTAAATATTTGGAAGCACTAAACAATCTAAAAGTGGTATTTTTGACACTTCTTTAATTACACTTTTGTGTGTCTTCTCTGGATTTTGATGTATTACTTTTCTTTTTTTACAACCCCGAATACTTGTCTCATTTCGATCTCCCATAAATTTTAAACAGAGTAAGTTCTTGCATGATACTTGTGCACTATGATGAACAGGGTATGCTTAATTAGTATGCCAAGTTTCAGGACAATCTGATAATCTCTTCATAGAATTTTTTATTGAGTTCTAATCGTCCTTTTGTCACCTTAGCACAACGCCTTGCCAGTCAGAGTGCTTCAATAGACTGCAAACTTTAAACCCTTATTTCTCAGAAGTAACATTCTGAGGGACTGTGCATTATACTCTTTGTACAGTCAGTTAGGAACATCCAATGCTAATGAGTTATACATCATTTTAAAGCTGAGAATCTCCTCTTTCAGAATCATACCTTAACTAAAAATTCATATCTGGCCACTTTTTGGTGGTTTTGTGGTGCCTGGTCACAAATATCATCATAATAATTTTGGAATGCATTGTACATTGGGACATCATAATGTTGCTTGGATTTGCTCTCGGAAATATTCCTTCAGCTTTCTCTAACATAAAAATATTTAGTGTGACCCTTCTCAAGACAATGTTTGTTAGACATACATTAATTTGTCTACTCACCTCTCCTGGTCTAATTTTGATGTAGAAGTTGTTTCTCTTATATGATATCTTGAGAATCTTAGGCCAGGCAAAGCGGTTTATTCTCAATCTGTCTCTGTAGATCAGAAGCCCATTGGCACATACACCCAGCATGATGTCTACTCCTTCAGAATCCTGTGGTAAAATAATCAGGGTAATTAATTAGGGTAATGTGAGTACTGTAGAATGTATAAACCATAACATATATATAAAATAACACTCACACTATATTTCTCTCTGAATTTGCTTTTGTATTCAGTCATGTGACTTTCAGAATCAAGTTGGAAAGTTATCAATATCATAACATAATTTCATAAAAGTTTTTAGTTGCTAAATTTGTCAAACTTCACAATGTGGAAGGGCATATAACAAACAATTCATATTAGAGTACAGAATGAAAGACATGAATTTTCAAACGGCAAAAGTTACAGGAATGCAGATGAGATATAAAGGGTTAAATACAGGTACATGTTGGGAAAAGCTGGAAATATGTATGTCATCTCATGGGGAAAGACACAAATGTAAAGAATGTAACACAGATCTATACGTGCAGACGTTTATTCTGGAAATTGGCCAAGATAAAAAGAATGTACCATGTTTGTGAGTTATTTTGAGGTGTTGAAAGAGATTCACTGATAGGATGTGATCCAGTGAATAACTACCTTGGAATTTAGAGCTTAATGTATCGTAGGTTTCATAATTAGGTGTGAAAATTCAGATAGTTGGGTTTTTCTCTAGTCTAGTAATACTCTCTTGTACATGGTACATACATGTATTTCTCTCTCTCTCTCTCTCTCTCTCTCTCTCTCTCTCTCTCTCTCTCTAGGTATGACTGTCTACCTCTTTCTCATTAGCCACCCTCCACTAGTCTGCAAGGACAGACCCTAATATGACACTTCATCAGAAAATCATTGTGTCTTGGGAGAAGTCTAACCCAGCTACCTACTGGTCGTGTCAGGAGCAGCTACAGTACTGGGCCTATGGTAGTCTTATAGTGCAAACACTCTTTTACGACTGACCAGGGTTTGTGCCTGTCAGGAGCAGATATAGTACATGGCCTATGGTATTTTTACAGTGCAGACACTCTTTAACTACTGACCAGGGTTTGTGCCTGCAAACTAACCCCCCCCCCCCCCTCTCTCTCTCTCTCTCTCTCTCTCTGTCGCTACTTCTTTCTTTCTCATGTCTGTCTACCTCATTCTCTCATTACTAAATAATAATAATAACAGTCACTTATAACACACAAACAAATCCAACCAAAAAGGATGTTCAAGGCTCTTTCATCTCCCTCCTTTCCCCTCTCTCCTATCTGTTTATTTTGTCTCTCTCATTTCCTTCTCTCTTATAGTTCTCCATTCTTTCTATCTCTAAGTTTCTTCTATCCTTTTCATCTCTTCCCTGAATTTGCTTTTTTTAATATTCCTCATTTCTATATACATGTATATTTTCCCAATAACATCTATTTTATTTCCATTCATTCTGTTGCTTGTACACTAACCCTCTTCCTGTCTCCCTTATGATTATACCTTTGTTTAGGTAGACACATTCACCCTTTGAAAATCAACGCAGATCACACTGTGCTTCTCAAAGCTTCTAATTCTAATGAAAATTCATGTACAAGATGATTGGAAATGACACCCGAAGAGGTTTCTCTATTTCAGTAACACTCCTACCCCTCAGGATCATCAGGATCATCTTGTTCACAATAAGACTTGTTTTCTATATATGCATGGATCACACTCCAGGCCCGGTTATCACATAAAACAATGGTGTGATCACTGATAAGGCCACTCTGGATAAACATTACTCAGTAAATAAGTAAATAAATGAATAAATAAATGCAACTATTTCTCGGACTAAGATGAAGTTTGCACTGTTACATGAGGGACATTGTGTTCCCTGGAGCTAGAACATGAATGTTCATGCAGGTTAGTAGCAGGATTTAGAGATTGCTTGTAACACCAGAAACTTTTGTGAACTGTTAATGGCTGTTTATGCAGCAGGATACTTTTGTGAATTGCCAGTTTTATCAGTATCTGATCGCATTTTTTTGCGGCATAAAACTTCGGCCAATCTAGTCCCCTTATGATATTCTCAAAAGCTTCTTGCTCACAAAGTTCCTGGTTTTACAGTAAACCTACATTATGGAAAACCAATTTTCAATATATGGTCTCACAGGGCCAGTACTCACCCTTGCATGGTGTAGATCAACTCCATACATTGCAAGCTTCTTAGCATTGTCAAGGAAATGAAGGTCAGCTTCAGCTGGTGTCTGCCCTCTGAAAAAAAAATACAAACAGACAGATAGAAGGTTACTTGCTTTATTCATTTTAATTCACTTCCTCTCAGAATAAATAATAAAATGACATTCACTGCATGCAATGTTTTAAACTTTAAACAATTTTGTTTAATCATTATAAATTCAATCTGCATCATTCCTATAGCTGTTTCTTTTTTTCTTCCTTCTGTTTTATCGATTTCCATCAACTGAATCAAAATTAGAATAAATCATTAACCTGTTGAATACTGAGCCATGTAGATAACTCTAGCCTGAGGAGTATATAAAAAGAGTGTATACAAATATCAAATCATATCCCACTGACTAAGAGAGATAACAAATGAACACTCATAACATCTTTGAATTCTTCAATTATAAACAACATTGCTATGTCCGGTAGGAACTCTTTTCAAGTACTTTACTTTCATTACATTTCATTGATTTTAAGGACGGACGAAACTAAAAAGTAAAAAAAAAAACTGTAGAATGAAACAACAGTCATAAATGACAACTACTATCACTACAAACTGTGAGAAACTTTGTAGCGAGATGCAATGTAAGTATTTGTTTGTTTAAGTCAACTCAGTACTAGGAACACTGCCTTCATTACTAAGGAACTTAATACTTTGATTTCAGTGTTTCCAAAATAAACACAGACAAGAAGGAAGTAGGAACATAACATAAAACAAAAGATACAATGGTCACTACCTGAAAAAACCAATTACCAAACTGTGAGAAACTTAATAGCCGGATGCACTACAAGGATTATATTTAAGTCTGTCACCTTGATGTTTCCTCAGGAGGATATCCCTAAGAAATACTTTACTTTCTTTATTTATATTTCACAAAAATCTAGAATAAACAAGATGAAAAGAGGTATAAGAATAGCAGAAAATATAAACATCAGCAAACTGCAAGATACTTTATTGCTTGATGTCCTACAAATGTTTAATCATATCAACTTACAAGTAGTATTTATTCATTGTTTAGTACAACTAAAACAATTATAAGCACTTTAATTCCTTTATCTCATTTCAATAAATTCAAAGAGAAGAAAATTCCAATATTCCACAATTCTGAGGAAACACACAGCCAGATGTGCATTAATTTCCATGCGGTTAACTTCTGTGAATAGCCGGAAGTCAGAACTCCCTCGCTGTGATATTTTGAAAGAAGTAAATGTATTTTTCTTTCTTTATTCATTTTGTTTCAGTGCTATCCAAGATAAATAAAGACTAGAAGGAAACAATAATAAACAGAAGTAAAGGTCACAGCTCAGGAGTGAAAACATAACAAACTAAAAGTAATCACACAGGAGCTGTGTATCATGTTTGAATATGTAAGCTATTATAAACCCAGAAAATTTCCTTTTGACTATTCATATGTTGCTACATGATCCAATCCCCCCTTTTTTTTTTGGGGGGGGGGGGGTCAAAACTTGGTTATCAATATATCACCTATGTCGAAATAATGCCTGATGTTTGCCCTTTCAAACAAGGACAAACGTATCACAATAAGTCAATGTCAACTTTGCAATTTATGCAAAAAGAAAAACAAGGAATTTATCTCTTTCTTTCTTCTTTGGAGCAAACCAAGAGTGACCAAAGCATTCTGGATCAACATCATGCTCAAATTCCTTTCCTACTCCCAAACCCCTCCCTATTCCTTGCCCTCCTTCCCACTCCCTCCCCCTTCATACCCATGGTTTTCTCATCAAGCTCTTTCTTCCTCTCTGAAGCAAAGTGGAATGGGCCCAGGTAGGATGTATTAAAAATATGCTTGGCCATTCCCCTTATCTCCTCTCTTCCGTTCTCTCCATCTGCACTCTCCTTTCTGCTTTCCACCCACTACCTCTCTTTGCCTCTCTTTGCCCCTCTCTCCCACCCCTCCCTCCCCTAAATACCCATCCTTCCATCTCCTAAGTAAAATCCTCCATATCTTACCTGTGTGTCTTGTGTAACTCCATGACTTTCTCATCAAGTTCTTTCTTCCTCTCTGGAGCAAAGCGGAATTGACCAAGGTAGGCTGTATCAACGCCATGCTTGTCAGCATCAAAGTCACCTAGCTCACTCTGTACCACGTACGAACCCAAGAGGGCATGTGTCACCAATGAGCAGGGCAGTCTCCCTCGCAGAATGTCATCACGGATTTGTAGACAAAGGTAATACCTACATGTACAAGGGTAAACAAAGAGAGAAAATTTCAGAATCAATGCATCATCCTTATTGAAAGGGAATGCCTCCACTCCTTTGCCCTACCCCCAATCCAACCCCTAAATTACAACGTACTTGTCAAACAATCATCAGGGGAATTTGTTTTTACCATTGCAACCCCCCCCCCCCCCCCCACCCAATGCAACTTTCACTGAATCTTAATCATACAAATATGCACAGTCTTAAACTTTAAAAGCAGTAGTATAGCGTCACAGCCAGCTGTTTTCTTCCTTCTTTTTTTATCAAAGTGGGATGTTATTTTTTTCTTCTTCTTTTTCATTTTCTTTTTCTCATCTCAGCCCTTCTCTCTTTCTTTAACCCTACCCATCAAACCTATCTTTAAGTTAATTAATCAAATTTTACTGATTTTCCATCATTCTCTTCTTCTTCTTGCCTTTCTAAGTCAAACAAGCAGTAGAAGTGTGATTAATTTATGTTATCCATAATGCTATTTGTGGAGCTTTGTGATTGATGCAGAGAGTCCCATCATCCCCCGGTGGATGGGTCATTTTTCACCTTCGCCCCCATTCCATAGTCTCTGAGGGCTATCTCTCTGTTCCATTGCATTGATTTATGTGCCCAGAGATGAAATGTTTATTCTGCTAAAATAAACCTCAGTCCCTCCTCCACCAAAAAGACTTCAGTGCCTGATATGGATCCTCTCTGACAGAAGGGTGCAAGTAACAATCCAAATATGTGAGAATTTATTCTTTTTTAGTGAATAAAAACCAAAATGTATTTTAAGAGCATGCTATGGAGCACCTACATGTACTTTGAATTCAGACAAGAAGATAAATATTGCATTTGTAACATTGGCTGATTTTGTTATGTTGTCCAAGCCAATACACAGCTTACTTCAAATTGTTTCTCAATTCTTGCTGGCATTAACACAGTAGAGTTTCAGCTGTCCAACTCACAAAAATGTAGTGAGTTTTTAAAGCTGCTGTCACAGGGCACTTAGCCCTGGTTCTCTGTCTCATGTCAGTCCAAACTCAACATCATTCAATTCACTTTCCATAGATTGTCATCAACAGACCAGCATGGTATGAAAAATATTTGGATGATTTGTCACTCTTGTTTTGCTTTTAAAAACAGAGTTCCCTCCTCACTACTAAACTTAGATCTGTAAGACCAGGAATACAGTAAAAACCTCTTCTCTATGAGGTTGTTGGTATTCTCTTTGAAACAGTCTGCTAGGTAAACTACCACCAACTACAACTATAAGGGTATCATTGACCTAGTCTTACCTTGTGATATCTTCTTTGAGCTGAGCTGGATCTGGTGGATAAAACTTGACATTGAAATAGAATAACCAGGGGCCATCTGTAACAAGGAAAACAAAAGATACATGGCATTGTTATTTAAAGATAATGTAATACAGATTCATAATAGTAGCAGTTGTGTGAAATTGTGGAGTAAAAGCTCATCTTGTTCATTTATATAAGTGCTATAAAAATCCAGATTATATTTATCATTAAGTATGCTCTCAGAAGGTACACAAAACATTGAGATACACATAGATATGAGAATTGGCATTCCCAAAGAACATATACATGAAAATACTTGAATTCAATTCATCAAACACAAACTAAAAATAAAATGGCATTAAAGCTGCAAACAGGTATGTGGGGAAGGAAGTGAGAAAATGAATACTATACAATTGGAATTAGAGCTATAATGTACATCTGACATTTGAAATTCATCACTGGAACTTTCTTGACCATGTAAGTTTTTAATAAAATATTGAACTCACATTTAAAAAGACACATGTACATGTACATGAAGCTTCATATTTCATCAACTCTATTAAAAAATACCACAGAGAATGATATGCTCGTACATGTATATGAATGTGAACATTAACTGAAATGCTTACATAAGTCTACAAGAGAAAAGGTGTCCTATGGACATGAAGCTCTATACATACGTTGCACATTAATATGATTTACTACCAGCAAGGTCAGAATCACATTAAATGTAATAAACTTCTTCCTTATGGCATTTTTCAGACACAGATATGCCAGTTTCCAAACAATCTGTTAAACGTGTGAGGACAAATACTGCAGTATTCACATGTGTCATGGAATTCAACATATATGTAGGCCTACACATGTTGCGATAACAAACAACTTTTGCTTGGTTGACAACTTGACAGTTGACACATCATCTATATGAACAAAATCATATATGAAAATCATCCCAAAAGAAGAGCTTGTAAACCAACTTCCCATTAGCTTTGGGCAACCAAACTATTTAAGCAAGGATAAATGTGGAAACTATAAACTATGACACCACAATTACATGTATAGGTTATTGTTGAATTCATAGAGAGCAGATGAAAATATGGTGGGTTGGGGTTTATGGTTAAATTGGTTTTATGTCACCAACTGTAACCATCACAATCTAATTAATTTGTTAAAGGGTTTTAAGAATAAGAAGGGGGCAGAATCACAGGAGTTCCATCATTTTTTTTTTTTTCAACTTACAGTCTTACACCTCATGCAGATATGACATAGCAAACGACCAGTTCAAAAACAAATGGACGCAAAATGAAATTGTTTTACATGTCAATGAATGGGACATGGCAAGTGAGAAGGGCAAAAAATGTAACTGTGTAAAACAAAAGGCCCTATGCATATTCCCTTATCTGTAATGCAGAAATGAAAAGGAAACTACGCTTATGTGAACAAGGCTTATTAAGAATAAAAGAAATCAGCCCTTTTTAGAGTACACTTCAGAAGTACGCAAAGTGTGAAGAAGAGTCATTAGTGTTAAAACATTATACTACCAGTGCTTTTCATTTAGACTTCTCATATGATTGTACACTTTCCCATCATAGCACAATGGATATGACACTGCAACTACACTTCCAATATTATCCCATGACCTTTCTCTTGCTTTGGTCTCTGCAATATTGGCAATTTCTCTACCACTCAAATAGCTGCTGCCATCACAAATGAGCCATGACAAGTGAGGGAAACAAGAGAGGCAGAGGGAGCAAGAAGATGATGAGAGATAAAAATGCATTAGATATGTTGTTAGTATATTGTCTCATTACAATACACTGTTAATAGAGGGAGAGAAATGCACCTTGACTAATGTATATTCACATCTTTGTCACACAAGAATGGAGGTTGGGATACAAGTATGTCCATGGGTGAATGTGGAAATGTACTAGGTGTAAAAAAAAGCATTTGACACTTTTAATAGTTAATAACTCTTAAGTTAAATCTTGTATCAGACTGAGTTTTTCAAAATGAAAAATTGAAGGATATCAAATTTATTTGAAATCGAACATACAGTGTAGATGAATAATGCAGACTTTTATAACCAAAATAGATCTGCCTTAAAAATATTTATATAAATTTTCAAGTCTCTAATATCTACTCTCTCTCTCTCTCTCTACTGGGAAGGAAAGTTTCCTCTAAATGAGGCTCTCTTCCTTAACCCCCCCCCCCCCCCCGGCCTTTTCTCTCCAGGCTTAAAACTAATTGATGCCATTATTTTTTTAACATTTTTTTTTAATGAAGGGCTCAACTGTCATGCAATATATTTAAGGGGGAGGGGTGCAGTGGGACTGCCTTTCACACTTAATGTTTGAATGGTAGAAATAATTTGGTCATTCTAATAACAAATTGCAACAGATTTCAATGTAAAACAGAAATCATCATGATAGACACACATGTCTGCAATGCATGATCCAATGATCCCAAGCATAGAGGACAACCAATCTTACTTTGATGCTTCTTTCCTTTGACCATGGGGGCTTCCTCTTCATGACCTGTCATTTTAAAATCATTCACTCTCTCTTTCTCTCTCTCTCTCTCTCTCATATTCCTCCTTCACCCTCCTTCCTCAAAAAAATACCTGTACATCATCAATATCAGTGCTGTCATTTCCAGGTCAAAAACCTAACAGAGTTCTCACTGAATATCACCTTCTTTTTTGTGACATACAAGTAGTCTCTTGATTGAGTCTTATGTAGAATCTTGTATTGATACTATGATTCCAAGGCACAAAACACTAGCCCAAGCATTCACAAGTTTGTTTTTTTTTACAAATTATTGGATTCTGTTTAAACTGTGTAGCGATGAATGGGTTAAAAATGGGATTAGGCAGGAGATACATGTAGGTCTCTGTCAGACTATATGTAACATTAGAAACCTGGAATCCCTTCAACAGATAATAATATGAATATCCTTCAGATTTCCTGAAATAATCTGATTGAATTTCTACCTCAGCGTGAGTTGATCGACTATTTCCGTACTTCAGACTCCACACAAGTGTTTTGTGCAGAGATTCTGAATGTTCCAACCACATGAATATCTTTATTTTTGAAAATTATGTTCCTTTTAATTAAATTTGCTGAAAGAGAGTACTTAAATTATTTTGGATAATGAAAAAATAGTACAGCTTAGAACAATACAAGGAGAACATCATCAGTTTGGTGACAAATTTAGGATCTTACAGATAAGCAATGATGGTGGTTTGAAATGAAATCAGAGCATTTTTCAAATAGCATGCAGTGAGACCATGGGTTTACCATCAACAATTTCTGATGCACTAATCATGGGACATGTGGGACCATAGATCCCCCTCCCCCCATCAACCCTATCTGATGACTACAAACCGCTATGTTACCATAAAACAAGAAACTCTGCTCTCAAGAAACTTTCCCAAATTCTGTGAGTGGTTCATACATGTAAGTTCATAATATTTATATGTTATAATACCATTAATTCACTCTCCATTTTTTGTAATTTACCATGTTACTACTAATTGTTATGTATGTATTTTCACATAGAATGATTTGTTAAACTGCAGGCCAGGGGGCCTTTGGAAAGCAGTTCTGCATAACTGAACAGGCCAACCCTGCGGAATGAAATAAAGAAGACAAAATAAAAAAATGAATAAATGAATAAAAAAATAAGTGGAAGTGAATCACAACATTTAATTTTTCTTGTAGGGAAAAAAACCCATCAATAACAAACCATGAAAGCTTCCTGTTGGGAAGTTTTTGGTTTTTACTGGTGCCTCAATAGTCCTAAATAGTCCTAAATGTGTGATAAAAACTAGTACTCTTGTAACATTACAATATCTCTAAAGATGTGTGAAAGGGCCTCATGTTTTGATACATGGTAAGAAACATGATTATAATATGAGTATGAATTATAAATGATATGTCTTTCTCAGATGGTCATTAGCTAAGAAGCATAGAACAATGATAAATCATTGGGAGCCTGGAGACATGCATATATGAGAAAATAATTGCACTTTCACACATCTCTTGTTACTTCCATTCCATACAAATAATACTTCTACATTTTTACCAAGAAACCATGAATAAAGCAATTGATCTCAGATTCCTAGGTACATGTACAAGGAAGAAGTAGCAATGAGGTTGGAAATGCAAATGTTCACGTGGTCCACCCTGTGTCTACTAATGTCATCAAATCAATTTTTGCAGAGCATTACTACTCTTCAAGATGAACCCACTTACCCACACTACATGAATATTTATCTTTCCTTCTTTTTAGAAATCAAGGTGTATTTGAACTATCTTTACAGGAGTACATATATTCAAATGGCTAGAAGCTGCCCAAAATGGACTGTGCATCAAAAAATACACTCTAAAAAATGTACCAATAGTGTTGTTTAGGGCTAAATATAATAATAATAATAATAATGTATTTATATAGCGCATTTTCCATATATATATATATGTTCAAATGCGCTTTACAATGTTATTAACGAAATAAGTGAGTTTTGAGAAGCTTTTTGAAGACATCCAGAGATTGTTGGTTACGGAGAATTTGGGGTAGTTGATTCCACAGTTTGGGAGCAGCAGTTGAAAATGCTCTGTCACCAAGTGTGGGCAGCATCTTGAGAGATGGATAGTTCAGCATGGTGCCTTGTGAGGAGCGGAGAGAGTACCGGGATTGTTGACTGATAGTTATGAGTTCAGATAAGTAAGAAGGGGCGAGACCATGGATACATTTAAAGGTGAGTAGAAGAATCTTGAAGTGAATCCTTGACCTAATAGGTAGCCAGTTCAATTGACGGAGGATTGGTTTCATGTGGCAGAATTTGGGTGAACCTGTGGCAAGTCTGGCAGCTGCATTTTGAATTCGCTGAAGTTTTTCAATGTGGGTAGCAGCGGCACCGTAGAGCAGACCATTACAGTAATCCAGGCGGCTGGTGATGAAAGCATGGATGAGTGTGAGTAGTGATCTCTGGTCCAGATACTTGCGAATTCTACGGATGTTGTGCAGATGGAAGAAGGCTGCCTTGCATGTCATCAGGACATGTTGATCCATGTTCATATTTGAATCAAACATGCAACCCAAGTTCTTAACATGGCTGGCGGGGACGATATCAGCATCTCCGATCCTGATGTGTGAGATGTTGATCTTTTGAAGTTGCTGCCGTGTGCCAATGATGAGGAACTCTGTCTTATCATCATTGATTAGTAATCTGTTCTTTATCATCCAAGTTCGAATATCACTGAGACAGGACTCCATCACTGCAACAGCTTCTCTTTCACTTGCATCACCATCAGGCTTGAACGAAAAGTAGAGCCGAGTGTCATCGGCGTAGCAATGGGCACGTGGGAGATATTTCTCAAGGATATGTCTGGCATGCAATCAGAGCTCTTACTCAATACCTCAAGGTTTTCAACCCAGGAACAATCAGCTTCCAACAATAACATTGTTCTACATGAATTCCTCTTCCCTAATTCTCTCTAAACATTGCTCACTGTCAAGCATCCTCTTTGAAATGATGATAAAGTTTATAATGCTTTGTTGAGCTAAACCACTTCCAGAACAATCCATTCATAGATCTATACGCAAAATACAATACTTAGATTATGATCCGATTTGATAATATGCACTCACAAATAAGTAAAAGTTTGCATAGCCTACATAGGTCTATTGTTCTTTATTCATTCCATTGTGCGGGAATTAAGCTGGATTCTATATTGTTACTGAAATTTGTCCCAATTCCCTTCCAAACAAATGACCAATTAAAATGCTAATGTTAAATTGCTGAAATCTAGAACAATGAAACAATATCTTCCTCCTAACTAAAAACAAAATAACTTCATTCCATCAATCAGAGAAATAAGGTTGTAAATATTTATATTTTAAATGAATTGACGCCTTTCGTATTGTTACTTTTATTATCAAATGACAGACCTGTGTAAAATTTTGCAGTATCCTATATCCTACACAGTACACTTTATCAAGATCATCCATATTGTATAAACTTGTGTATAGTATACATGTACAAAGTTTAACGCCCATGTTCTGCTCAACTTTAAATCCCATCCCTGGTCTAAAGTTGAGTTTTAATTTCAAAAATTAGACCGAGGTCAAAGTTTTCCTTTTGTCAAACAGGAATTTAGACCGAGCATCAGGTTTTAATTTAATTACTACAATACCAACCTATGCATTTAGGCCAAGTAAAATTGTTTGTGTTCAGGCAAAGTTAAATCTGTTTCCCAGTTTCTCATCTGGGTTTTAGAAAACAAGGAGAAGGCTCCATCTTATTCCATATTTGCTTTTTCTGCACAGTACTGTACAGATGCTATGGGGTCCATTTCAACACAAATTTTCTTGATAAAAATTTAAGCTAACTGCATTAACTTACAGATTTTTGGTGCCTCATAGTCTGGATTTTCTCTATTTTTTTAACTTTATACCAATAAAAAATATATGAAATAACAAAAATGAGGTGACAGGAAAAAGGGAAAGTAGGAGAGGACAAAAACCTACGAAGCAATTCTACTCAGCCATACCTTATTCTAGGATACCTCTACCATCGGATTTAGCAAGCGTAGATAATGATATGCATAACTTTTATTCATGGTTTTGTTTGATTTCCATGTAAGATAGAAGCTTAACCTTGCCACAATGTATCTACATGTAGGTAGGGCATCAATCCCTACCAACCTGCTAGTTGATGAATATAGATGGATGGCAGAGATTTACATTGTGAGAGGTCTTCATCTCGTCTAAATCCTTCCCATAATAACCACCTGGACCCATTCACACCTAAAATCTTATCAAGAACAACCAATATACATGTAGACTTATACAGGATGAAAGTAAAGAGTTATACGAGAGCGAGATGCAGTAAGGGGAAAGTAACTGAAGTATATTTAAATGAAGAAAGGTTGTATACATGTAAATAAGGTGCAGTTTTCAGGCCTGTGAGTGGGGTTTCAAAAAAAAAGAGCGGAAAAAAACTGAAACTTCTTTCGTATGAGAAAGAAAAAAAATGAAACTACACCTGTAGTTCACCTGATCTATTTACTTGTCTTCCGCTTCTTATCTGACGTAATGCAGATTGAACGGCTGCCCAGGCCACCATCGCAGCAGCCCGCCCAACACACGCAGCGGCGCGGTCCACTGTTCTCCGGTGCATGCGGTATACAAATGCAAGCAAGCAGCATGAACTTCACATCGCGCAAGAAGGCAAAACACATGTACACAAGGTATGTTGTTATCCATATTTGGTCGCAAGAGAGCTAGACTCCGCTCGCGCTCACAGCCGTTTAGCTAGACTATGTTTCCAGCTGTTTAAAACCATTTAAATAATGATTGCCGATAAAATAGCGGAAATAGCACACAGGGAAAAAGCGGAAATTGAAATCGGCGAGAATAATAAAAAAAGCGGATTTCCACTAAAAAGCGGAGGTCTCACAGGCCTGAGTTTTAAAAACTTAATTGTAATCAGTTTCAGGTAATTCTCTTGCATTAGGTTCACATGATACAAAAAATATGTCATTCCTTAGGTCTAAATACAAATCTAAGTTGTATTTAAAAAAGAAAATAAGCTTGGAATCCAAGGAGATGCGAAATGAGACATAACATTTGGACGAATCAAACAAAGAGAAGATAGGATAGAGAGGTACATGTAGTATGACAGAGAGAGATTAGAAGAGAAATGGAAAGAGAAATAGAGGCTAGGGACATTTACCACTTTCTTATTTTTTAAATAATTAAGATGAAAATGATATGTTCATACTTTGGCAAGAGAGGAGGGGCTAACTAGATGATAATAATAATATGTTACATTTATTACAGCACATCATGTGAATACTTCAATGTGCTTATTATGTTATTTATTATGAAGTATTTATCAGAAAACTATAAGTTGTTCTGACTCAGGCACTTACTGGTTAATACATGTACATTTCAAAGACATTTAGGCTGTTACAGGAAGAAGGGCATTAACTCATATTATCTTGCACACAGTCAAATCCCTTCTGGCTCTCAACATATGATTTCATGTGCCTTACCTCTGAATGATTGTGAACGTGAAGGGTTAAATTTCCAAGTCTGATGGCCGACCGAGCCAGGAATGGGATAAGTATAGAATGAGAGGACTTGACCTCAATACATGAATGAATAATCACTCCTGGTATAAAGTCCTTCTAAATCTAGCCATGGGCAGGTGCATATTAAACAAGGGGTTTAATGAAGAAGAGACTCAACAGAAAGTAGAACAGATTGGCTCCTAGCAACATGAGCCATCTCAGAATAGAGTTCAGTTGAGTATTATCTGACCTTCATGAAAAAGTAAAAGAAAGACCACTTTACATAGTGATGAGAACACCTAAATGCTTGTCATATAGGAACAGATGAGTAAGAGCAAGAAAGAAAAAATACTTCGGAAAGGAGAAAAGGGAATTTAGAGTAACATTTTTTTTCAATTCTGCATGGGTAGCACTTAAGAATGTTAAGAGAGAAGGTAATAATAAAGAAATTTACTTAGTAGATGTAAAGTGCAGATATAACTGTATCCTTGTTGGTACTCTTCAGTGTAGGCCAATGTGATATTCAGAAAGCTTTTTTGTTTTCTCTTCTTTTACATTTCACTGGTCAAAAAAATAACCCAATTCAAAACAGTTTCATCACTAACAGTCAAGAACCCCTTTAAAGAGAATAGAAAGATTGATGAGTTAGAAAGCGGTGGGAAACAGGGTCTTTCCCATGGCTCTGTCTTACAAGAAACATCATCTTCTAGCCATCAGCTACATAAAGGTCATGACAAGAGGTCACGGGATCAACTCAAATGGCTGCAGGGGGTAACTTGACAGAGAGAGAGATGGGTGAACTTGACTGCATGGTCGTTCATTGTTTCATATTCGGAGTACCAGGGAAGAAAAACTGACCTAATAAAAACAGAGCAAACTTGAAGGACATGGATAGCAAGAGATTCACAGCACTTTACCCTAAGGAACATTCATGCCACCAAGATCTATGAATGTAAGAATTAAAGAAGAAATCTTTGAAAATATTCTTACACTTAATTACTATTATCTGCTATTAAAGGGAAAACCAACCTTAATAGCAAGTTGCTTTGAAAGAAAGAGGAAAAATCAGAGAAGCAGATTGGTGAAAGTTTGAACGAAATTGGACAAGCAATAAGAAAGTTATGAATTTTTGAAAGTTGTAATCACTATACATATGGGAATTTCAAATTGGCCGAATAGGTAATGTCACTGTGATGTAGCTGTGGACAACTCCCCCATTCACTCCAACACACAAAATGACTAAAATGTCACTTTTTTCAAAATGTATTACTCAGTAGGATCTCTTTCTTTCATGAGGACCTATAACAATATGCTATCTCCAATATATTCTGAGTACTGCCCCGAGGGTAAAAGCGCCTCGAAGAAAACCACAAATTCATATTTTTGTGTACGACAAATGGGAGAGTTGTCCACAAACATGTCACAATCGAATCACCAAATTGCCAATTTGAGATTCACATAGATGTAATGATCTCATTTTTCAAACATCCATAACTTTCTTATTCCTTGTTTGATTTCTTTCAAACTTTCACCATCCTGTTTTTATTTTTCTGCTTGCACACAAATCATCTCATTACCAAGGTTGGATTGCCCTTTAAATGAGATCACTTTGGGGCTTTGAGCTCTTGATACATTCTATTACCAAGAAAGAAAAATTGACCTACTACAAACACACTTGAACTCAACTAAGTCTGTAGCAGCAATCGACCACACTTGTGGTAAGATGAGGAAAGCTTAAGTGAATACAATCTGCAAAATTTACTGAGTACTTTTGAAGTATTGTTTCCTATTGGAAACAACTACATGTAATAAAAGAACTCCACCTCTTTGATTTCACCGAGTGGCTTCATCTCTATTGCCAATCTTCCTGAATGGATTATTCCCTCATATCCCATTAACATTCTTTTTTAATCATATCATCTTGCTAACCACCCACTCAAAGCAAACACTTAAAGGGGAAGTTCACCCCGAAGATTACTGGAGTTTAAAAAATGCAGAAAAAATAAAGAAAAATATTGGCGAAAGTTTGGACAAAATCCGTTAAAGAATAACGGAGTTATGGACTTTTGTAGTTTTGATTTTGTGACGTCACATGCGAGCAGCTCCTCCATTATGTAATGGGATAAATATTCCATAAAATACAGTTTTCTCAGAAAATTTAGAATATTTTCGTCTGTGCATTTGATATATTGTCAGAAATGTTATTCAATACTAGATTCTGAAAAGAAAAAATATGAATTTATCGTGGAACGTAAAAGAAAATGCGAATATATGGAATATTTATTACATGACCAATGGGCAGCTGCTCGCATGTGACGTCACGAATCCAAAACTTTAAATACTCATAACTCTTTTATTATTTGACCGATTTTCATCAAACCTTCGCCAATATTTTTCTTTATTTTTTCTGCATTTTTTGAACTCAAGTAATCTTCAGGGTGAACTTTCCCTTTAACTTCCTAAAACACTTGGCACAGAACAATGTCCACTACAGTACAGCCCTTCTCAGTTTTACCTTGATTAATACTCACTACAAGCACTTGTTTACATGAATGGGATAACCTTTAGTATCACTGTCAGCTCTTCACTGATCTTACAATCTCTTTGCTACAGGTGCTTTCTAGAGCTACAGTGTATGTTCATACAAGCTCCTAGAAACTAACTCATTCAGGTATAATCTTAGTTACATTTCTATCGTCCATCAGATTTGTGATTGAATGATGCAAACATACGTGTATCACATAAAGTACATGTAGTATACAGCTTGGCTCTAACGAAGCTTTAGTTCACAAGTGTTGGTCACTCCATAAACTCAATATTGCTGCAGTAAGCAGTGACCAACAGGGCCAGTGGGTGCTACTGGCCTCGCTAGCATACGAAGACAAGGTTCTTTTCGCACTCACTGGGTTTCTATACAAGCTGCACTCATTTTGCACTTGTGATTCTAGTTTTGAGCAGAGCAGAAACCGAGCTTCCAAAGTCAAAACAAATGCAACTTTAATGTTAATACATGTACTTGGAGTGATCGACGATAGTGAACTAACGCTTTGTATAAGCCAGGTTTAAAGATGAAATGGCAGCTCAATTGTGCTGTCCATACAGTGTCAAACACTTGGGCATGCTGTGTCTTGAGATCTAAGAGATTGAAATGAAACCCGACTGAGTCAGGTTATAAAAGTCCCATATAAACACAGCCTACATGTAGTTCTATTTGTATTCTTGACAGTCATCATCAGGCGAGATAGAGATTAAGAGCAAGGATCACATCATCTTGGGTCTTTACATTATGACAAGGTATTAATGTGAATCATTTGTTTAATTAACAAGCACCAATACCTGGAGTCAAACAACTTACACGTAGATATCATTCAAGATGCTATGTTTGTGAGTAATCAACTCTTCTCCATCAGATATGTAAGATAAATCAAAGTTCTGGTAGTGAAAAGGATACTGGAATGACTCTTGATGAGTATAGATTCACATCATTCCATTTGTATCAAAATATTTTTGACATTAAAGTTAGGAAGATTTTGGAAATATCTGCGACCATGTCTAAACCTTCTGCAAAATAGTGTACGATGGAGGTCTTCAACAATCTGATTAATTTTTCTAAATAGTATCACCTAAACAGCAAATCTAAAATGTTGAGTATGTTGCAAAAACTAAGCACATTCTCTCTTGTAACCTTCCTTGGACATAATCTCTTCTCTTCTCTCACATATTTCTAATTACAATCAAATCCTAAGCTTCATTCAATGCTACCATCTGTTTTATATTATTAATGGCTGATAGCCATTAAGTGACCCTCACACACCCACATCTGATCCATAACAATACATTCAAGGGAAGCACTTAAGTGAAGTTCTCTTCCTATCTTTTAATTCTAGGTTTTCCCAAATGACAATATGTTGGCATTCTGCACGCATGTCAAATCTTGTTTTTAATCAGTACTTGAAAATTAGTGAACTTGCCTTCCTCAAACATATGGATATATTCAATTACCTATTACTGAAGGAAATTCAACAACCGATTAACAATCTATTTTGTGTATATCCAACATAGTTCTTGATGGATTGAAATAATTACCCCAACTGAGTTGTCAATTATTCATACAGTGTACAAGTCCAAAAGTCATCTATTCATTCATTCCATTGATTTCATCCATTCATAAAAAATTACACAATTTACAAAAATCATTATAAAATTATAGAACAATAACAGTAGTGTACATGCATGAATGAGGAGGCAGCATAAGAAAGTAAGGGCATTCTTCAATTGGTGCTGCCACTAAACATGTATAAACAACATCATAGGAAAAATCAACACATGAATGTAAACAGAGAAAACAAAACATAGCAAATTTAAACAATACAAAATTAAGAGTAAAGCCTGAACATACATGTAGATAAAAGCTACATTCATACGGGACTTGTGGTTTTGAAACTTCAAGTTAACGAAACCACGACTCCCTAACCACAACAAGGGTTCACACGAGCCTAAAACAACGAGCTGAAACTACAAGCCAGCGATCTTAGCGACTCCTGAGTAGACTACTCAACGCACCCGTACCCGCTCGCCAAGATAAGGGCTCCCGCGGAACCCAAATAGGAGGTTCGGTTCCACACGAGCACCTTCATGTTATCCTTTATTTCCTTCATACTCCTAAACTGGTGACCTACAGAATTTCAGATAAAGTTTTTTGAGGTTAATTTTATACCTAGCGGTATACAATTTCTATTTTCAGGTGGTGGGTACACTTTAACATGAACAGTGAGGTCATCCTTAACCACAAGCTTGCAAAACTTAAAGTTTATTCCGTTCACATGGGCCGTAACTGCGATGGAGGACCTCCCGCTGCTCGTGATTTCGGCCTTAACCACGAGCTCGCTTGTGGTTCTAGAACTACAAGTAAACTTAAAGTTTTGAAACCACACGTCCGGGCTGAAACTACAAGATAACTACAAGTTAACTTAAAGTTTTGAAACTACAAGAGAAACTTAAAGTTTAGCTCCCATCGTGTGAACTTAACTAAAGTAAACTAAGTATTACAAGTATGCAGTGCATTGATGATTTCAACCTCGTTTTTGAAGACATTAAGAGGACTACATTTGATATGTGAACATAAGTTGTTCCTGATTATAGGCCCATTGTAAGAAGATCGAGTTTTTTGCTAGACCTAAATGTTCTCGTCAATGGTAAATTTAAGTGGGAAGAACTTTGTGCACATAGTGAAATTGGGCATACACTGTAGATATAAAATTTATAAGAGAGACTAAAGTGGGATAGTTAAATCACAATTACATGAAAGTTGCTAAATTAAAATCTGAACTATCAAATACATTTAACATTTTCTAATGTTTGGACCACATGTATATTATAGAATTTCAAAGAATAACTTTCCATCTGCTATCAGCTATGTATCACCTTCACCTAGATCAAGAGAAACAACTACATAAATGCTTCTTCCAAAAGCACAAATACTGGGCTAAATCTACAACCCTGTGAAATGTAAATGGAAGTAACCCATTTTCCTGTGAATATTTAGGTTACACAAATGCCAGGAAAGAAATAACTTCCACAATAATACAGGAGCATGCAGATATTTCTGTAAAGCATCCCATTCCTAATCACTATTGTCACATGACCTGACTAATACTTCATCTTCTTTACAACTTTGCCGCACTAGACGTCTTTGAGAAACAGCCTAATAATGAGTACCTATTTTCCACTTATTTTTCTTCTACCTCTTTTGTAGATTTCAAGCACATGCCTGAGGCGATAGAGTACCAAGAGAGGAGTGTCAATTTGACTTCGCAGCACAATAAGCTTACATCAGAATGATAAATGCAATATTCTAGGGCAATTCAACTTGGTTATGCCGCTGGGTGTTCTACAAGTCATAAAAGATTCATTGATTAACACCTCTAAATCCACATCACACTGGAATCCTATTGAGAGTTGCAATCTGGTAAAGACATTCAAAGCCTTCTATGCCTATATATTTCAGAGTTGGAGGCAGAGTGTCATATTTTTCAATAATTCACTTTTGAGTATAGAGGAAGTCAAGATTACTATTGGACTAGTTGGTTGTTGAATATGTTACTCATTAACATACAGTACTTCCCTTTGCTTTGCTGGGACATGTAGACCTACATGTACGATGTACATAAAGCCTGTACCTGTACTAATTACCAACTGGTGCTTTTATATATGTACCAGGAACAAAATACATGCCCAAATCTACATTTCTGCAGTAATTTCAGTATTGGCAATACACTATCACATTGGGTGCATTTATACTTTCTTTGTGAAGGCAGAATGAGCGTTTTGAAATGCTCATCTAAAATGTAGTTCCACAGGATCCTGTTAATACTTCTTTTCTCCAGGCGAATTCAGGCCCTGCGGCTGGTTTTGCAAACCTCACTGCTACAACATGTTTATATGACATCATATCAACGCATTTACAAATGATTGTGCATTTATGCTTCCCCAGAAACCGTGTTTTTGGAGAAACACCAATTCAAAACGCACCTTTTTGTGAGTTTTACATCGTCGTTTTAAATCGACGATTACACGAAAATGACTGTGGACGCAACCGTGTTTTAAACTAAACACGTAACAAAAGGCTCATTCTGGCCTAAAAAATGGGAGCATAAATGCACTCATTATTTTGTAAGCTAATATTTTTATATCAAACCCCTGAAAGAAATGGGCTTTCTGTATAATTCCTTTATTCCAATTAGGATACTCTTTGTTTCTTTTAGATTCCAATGTACCATTACACATTTTGTACTAAGCCTTGAACCTCTAGTCTAAGGCTGTGTATCAGTATCAGCTTTAATAGCAAAACTTTGTCAAACATACATACTTTTGTTCTCAGGACAGTGATCACTTCAGAAAACCATTGTCAAACCTATATACTTTTGTACTCAGGACAGTGGATCACTTCAGAAAACCATTAGCGAGCTTTCGATTTGCACGTCGACTGGTACGATCGAACCACATTTTGAAGCTCTGCGCATGCATCACGTCGTCTCCCTTGTCCCCTAGCCGAATCGAGGACGCGTGCACCCTGGTTTTGCCGTCGTCCTAGATTCAGCACGAACGTTCATATATATGACGTCATACAAGCTCCAAATATGGATGAAAGTGCGGCCCACACCGTCATGAGAGATCGAAAGCGTAAAACGCGAAGTGAACGGACTTGGCCTGTGCGACGTCTCCACGCTCTGGTGACTCGTCGCAGAAGTCGTTCGGAGCAGAAATCGAAAGCTCGCTAATGTCAAACTTATAACACACATATAGACTGCTGTCAAGCCAAAGTTTACCAATAAAAAGAAGTGTTGTCACCTGTCAGCCATAGATCCTACTACTAGGTTCCATGTGTAAGCCATTGGATTGCATTGTTGTCACTCTATTAACAGGTAGCCTATGGTGTTAACAGGTCTATAAATCAGCTGTATTAGACGGGTGATGATAACACCTGTCTGGGGACTCATTTGGGTTATAACCTCCTGTTATGACTATACTCTCTTGACAAAATGAGACAGGCTGGTAGAAATCTGTGTTGGTAGCTTCATGGTAGAACCAAGGATTTCTACACAGCCAGATTTGTTGTGAAACGGATCTCTTTAAGCTTAAAGGAGAATGAAACCCTGGGGAAAAATCGGTTTTAATGAAAAGAGAGGATAGAGAGAAGCAATTTTTAAAAAGTTCCATCGAAATCGGTTATGAAAGTTTGAAAAGTCTCCATTTACTTTCTACGGTGATCCTCAAATTGGCAATGTTGCTCCAAAGTGAAATTGCTTCTCTCTATCCTCTCTTTTCATAACTGATTTTTCCCCAGGGTTTCATTCTCCTTTAAGTTAAATATTCAGCACAATAAAAGCCAGACATTTGCTGCATAGTATAATTCCTAGAAAAACAAAACTACAGATTCGTTGTGATATTGAAGTCTCAATAGCTTTTGTTTAAATATATAGCACTATAAAAGCTAGTCATTAGCTTCACAAAAGAATCCTAATTCCTAGAAAAGACTACCTTTCAGTTGGCTGAGAATTTCTTGTTCAATCCTCTGAATATATTTTAATTGATAGCATCAATCTATATCCAGAGATTAAGATATATCCAGAGATATACATGTATACATAAGTATTTCTATGTGAGAGATATAAAAATGTGCATAAATTTGTCCTGGAATTAATGTTGAATTCCATTAACGCTGTTGAATTCCATTAATGCTAAGTTAACAAATTGTCCAGAGTGACAGAGACAAAAATACGGTGTTAGAAACCTCCTGAATTTTGTCAAATATTTGGTGTCACAAATTGTTAGTTCTCACAAGAACCATTTCACATAAAGAGACACTGGTTCAGAGTCCACACTCTTGGTGTAAATAGATTTTCGTCCTCTTTACACAACAAACTTGTGCATAATGTCCAAGTATATACATGTACCAAGTAAACTCTTTAGGAAACTCTGCTACTATTCCTTTAACTTCAAATCTAGGTTAAATTCCCTTCACACATCAGGCTGTGCGACACATTATTGAATTTGCCATGTCAAAAAACTCTTACTAATAACATTTGCAGCATATTTTGATGTATTAGAATGTTTCTTTGACTCCCGCCCACACGCCAACTCTTTGGCAAAGGGAATGTTTTTCTCTTTCCCACAATACAAGGCACAGTTCTGGTATAATGTCGATACTTATTACATTTAAAATTCTAGTAGGATCCATACTGTTTTTGAAGCAACTACACTTGCATTCCTTCATTGTTGCACTTTGCAAAAAGCAACAAAATTGGAACAAAAAAAAATGTCTTTTCTTTCAAATGAAGTGTCACATTTTGTGCACATGTAGGTTCTTTGCAGACCAAAAAAAAATGAGTATACTACACCTGTACCCTTTATAAAATGAAAATTGGGGTTAACTACTTAAAATTGCATCACTTAACTGAGATAAATCAAACCAATTCAAATAATTCTAATAAATATTGAAAGGGTTTCATTATTTTTCTTTTTACATCTAATATTGAAAATGTACACCTACAGTAATATGTACTGTACAATCACTCAAAAAAATAATGCTGAACATGACTTCCAGTTTTCCATTTGAGAAGCAGACAGATGATAACTCATGGTATTCCCTTGGAGTATGGGATACCACATTTTTGGAATTGCAGTTTTGGACCTGAGGAAGAGATATTTCACAAGCCTGGATGTCAGTCTTAAAAACATGTACTGAACCTGTATTAGTCTAAAAGCACAGACCATAAATTAAGATTATTTGCATATGATTATCATCATACCTAACCAATACTATAAATAGTTTGAAGATGTTGTGTGACCAACTTCAAACGTCGGTGTATGATTGAAGAGAAGGGTGGGGATAACAAAACGTAACCATTCATAATAACTAATAAAAATCATCTGATACTATTCTCTCATGTCAATATGCATAAACACGTATACATACATGTGGCCACAATTGCAGAAAGATACCCAACCATTCATTCTACAGAGAGTATAAACATGTCAACTTTACGCATAACAGGCAAGACTTGGGTATTATGCCATCTTTTGCAGACAATGCTTTCAAAGAAACAGGCGTGCAAGTACATGTAATACTCTACTCAAGTGTAAACAGCAGAAAGATTATCGCTCTCCTGCTGCTAATACCTACATTTGTTCATGTATACTAAGCACTGAATAAATAGCCTACTTTCCCCCATTTCTTCTAATGCGGAATAATTTTCCATAATGGACAAATGCCAAATGTCTATAGGAGCTTTTAAAGGTAAGAGATAGTTTTGGGAAGCTCTCAAAAACTTTTCGTGAGATTTCTTTGATTTTACTTAATAAATAGCAGGGTACTAACATAACTAAGATGCTGTGAAGTTTTTTCCTCCTCAAGTGAAGTATTTATCCAATGAAAGGTGAAAAGTAATAAAAATCCCTGGCCCAAAAAAGAGGGGATGTAAATTCAAACAACGGCCACACACATTACGTACATGGGGATTGCCGTGTGTTATAGAATACGCTACACACAGTGCGAAGCGCTGGGTTTATTGTGCGGGGAACCTTCGGGTGGATATGGTCTTAGCGTGAGGCAGTGAAAAGCCATTACCAAGCGTTTCTTACAGATATTTACACTAAAATTCGTTCGAAATCGTGAACGGAATGTTAAAATAATCTCTTACATGTGTCTTATGATAAAAGGAGAATAGTATGTGACTATGTTAGATAAGTTTCTTGCCAGTATCTTTTTTGCTACCGAGACTGTCTGTGAGCTTTAACTGTACAGAGTATAGTGAGTATACATGTTGGCTTACCGAGTCTGCTAGACTGCATAATGCCTCGAATTAGGTAGGATATTAGTAGGTGGTTTGTCTTATTTGTAGCTGGGTGTAATTTCATGCTCGAATTGCTGAGCAATTAATATCTGGGACTCTGTATGACCTTCATCTTCACCAAAGACAAACAAGTATGTGACTATGAGAAGATATATTACATGATGTGTTTGTGGTTTAACATGATATTCTTAGGCTTCACTTCTTTACAACCATCTTCCTCTCTTTCTCCCCTTATTGGTATTCTGTCTGTCTATCTCTCCATCTGTCTACCTGACTCTTATCCTTTGACTATCTTTTCCTTACTCTCAGTCTTCATCTGACTCCACTAATCTCTCTCTCTCTCTCTCTCTCTATCTGTCACTTCTCTTGATCTTGACATCACTTCTTGTGTTTCACCTTTCATTTGAGCTCATTTCCAAACATGCACAATTTTCTGCCTCTTGGCTTACAGCCATTTCACTTTCTTTCCACAAGCAATATATTTACTTTCTCTTTTAATCCTTTCATTACAGCCTAAACTTTACAAAATATAAGTCGATTACATTTCAACCTTGAAATAATCAGGGGTTAACAGTTAAGAAGTTATTCATTTGGAAAGAAAAGGTATTTTGAAGGGCCTGACTACCAGACTACTGACTGTTATTTCTACCATCTCCAGCTGAAACGAAAGCCGAAGTCCAAGAATATAATCCCACATTTCATTTCATTGCGGTGGACCGCCATCATAAAAATGTGTATGGTATGATGTATGGTTGATATACAAGTTTATTTGTGGAGGGGTTGACATCATCATTCCATCTTTCCCATCTCATAAAATTGTGATGTCTTGATGGAACCAAGGATTGCCATCTAAGGTCATACTACTGTCAACTATCTACTTTGAATCCAACTCAATATGAGAGAGATACTGAACAGGTTTTATCAGCTTGTCATGAGGTAGCAATTCCAACAAAGTGAAGTGGAAAGATATATTATGAGTTCAGGCTTTTAGGTGGGTGTTGGGTGTCTCTAGTGTCTACTTGACACCGCTAAAAAATGTAAAAATATATGTATGCATGTTCTGGCATTCCTGCCCCCAGTAAGCACTACTGAAATGCTCCCCACAGCCTTTATCTTTAGAACATTCATTTTCCTTCTTTATTACAAATTTTACTGTCTAAATAAAAAAGAGCCCCCCCCCCCCCCTACACAATTGATAAAGACAAAATATTTGAGTTGCTACACAGAGAGCTAACAATTTAAAAAGTGGGAGAGATTGAAAGAAACTGAGAGAACTGCAGTGGTCAAACAGGGAAAGAGACGTTGATAGTGACAAAAATCACCTTGGGAAATATCAAGCTAAATGAAAATGTTGCATCTGATGTTTTGTGAGAGGATTTCTTTTCATTCTACTAAAGCTTTCTTTTCTTTCTTTTTAAAAGAATTACTCATACTAGTCAATGTCTGGAATGCAAAATATAAAGGAACCAGCAGACATCTCTATACAATCCCAGAGAAAAGGTACCACTCTTTGAAATCTGATGAGGCTACAATTGAAGTACAGTCAAGTGTGTATGACTCATCCTAGATAGGCATGAATACCACACCTGCAACCCTTTCCATCACTTTCATAAGCAAAAAGAGTTTTGAGTAATAATTTCTATTCTAATTTCTCTTCTGCCAATCCCTTTTAAATACTTTTTGTTCAGTTACTAGCACTCCTTTCAATATAAAATACTTTTTTCTATTCAAAGCAAAATTCGTAGTTAATCTGATTGATAATACAGCATGACGTCAACACCTGATGGTTGCCGGCGCTATAAACATCCATATTGATTATTTTTATGATTTTATGTCCACAAACCAAAATCTACAATATTGTTTTCAGATTCAAAGAAGAAAATTAAAGAGATATTGGTGTTGATCAAACAGCATGACTTTATATCTTTAACCTTGGAGTAAAGTCTCAAATAATATTTTCCAATTCATAGAAAAACTGAACATACAGTCAACCTCGATTAAGACGACGTCACATGTGTAGAATAGTCGCTTAAGTCAATGAAAATAGAAAGTTGACTGTATATTCTTCTTGATCATACAGCATGACCACTATGTCCTTAACCTTGGAATAAAATAGAGGGAGTGTCTTGAAGAAGGTTAGCTACGATATGAAGTGAAGTGGATAAGTGGTCGAGGTATCGACGATGCTGGTCCATCAGTCAGAGTGTGCAGTACTCAGGGCGCTTCTATTTTGTATGGATGACTGCCTACGATTGGACAGTCGCTGCATAATATTACAGCATCTACAAATCCATATTACATGCACTATTCACATACAAGTCTTTTATGGATATACATGTAAGAAGGGTATGCAGCAGACTAGAGTATTAAAACACAGATGTCACAGTTTTAGCTTGATGAAATCATTGACTAAACTTTCAGTGTTGCATTGCACCACTTTGTTGTGAATTATCCAACAGCAAAAGCCACGCCTTATCAAATAATAATAATAATAATAATAATAATAATGATGGCTTCTTGTACAGCACTAAGGTGCGTCATGCTGCGACGCTCATGGCGCTCCAATTTTATTACCCTGGTCATAGCAAAAGCCACACCTTTTTCGTGTGAGGATGATTCTGTAAAGCCATCGTGTAGTACCATCTAAATGGAAAAATGAATTGAAATTCAAAGTGCCATTCACGGTTTTCACTGAGATGAAATTGAGGACATTTTCCCCGACTGCTATGTATGTATACAGCTGAATCAAATGAACATTTCATTTTCATATTTCATACAATAGGAGTGATTTATAAATTTATCAGACATTTGAAAACAGTGTACTTACTCTTCATTTGTTTCTTCAACTCTTTTACAGGATCGACCCAATTCTGCAAAATAAAATAACATAAAACAACACCTAAACAAATACTATTCATGGGAAATACTATTCATAATAAAGGTTAATGAATAGTGCATACACATCTTTCTTTCTACCTCACATTTTTACAAAAATAAAACTGACATGGGCACTAAAGAGCATAAAAGAATAACCCTATAATTGTATTTGATCTCAGCAAGGAGTTATAACTCCTTGATCTCACAACATACAAGATTTGTAGTGGGTGACTGTGGGTAAAGGGATGAAAGAGAAAGTAAATGAATATTTGATGACTCAGGCAAGGTTTTATCACTTGGTATCTAGCCATATTTATTACTACACAGGAATAGAGATTGAGATCTACACTAGAGTACAAACAATACAATTTCATTTGACATTCAACATCATACTGAACACCAGTATGATATATTTGGTTATCTTACAAAAGTCAAATATTTTCATCAGCTAGGAATGCATACAGACAACCAATGAGTTATGTGTGTTAGTATGTAAGCTTTTTCTCATGATGAATAATTTGCAATTTCTCTTCTCTAAATAGACCGGTTATGTAATGTATTCAAATTTATGCACATTTCTTCTCTGAGCATCTAGTGATGAGCTGGTCGATTAACCTGCTTTTTATAAATGAGCCTCAATGCTTGGAATCCAGTTTGCATACATCACTTGTTGCTATGTCCGGCAAACCTCAGGCAAGCTTTCAGGTTGTCAAGAACCTTTGTTTGAAAGCTATGTATAAAATTTGAATACATTACCGAACCGGTCTATTCATTTGCTGTGTTGTTGCAATAGGGGATCTTAATGTAAATTACTTTTCTTTTTTAAGATGGAAACTTCTTCCTTCCTTAACATAAAACTTTTGTAGTATTGGAGTATTTTAGTTGTGAATGTGCTCCTACATATGGAAATAATACTACCCTTAACCCATACCATGCCACAAACTTGTGTACTGACCTCCGTAGCGGTGCCATGTACATGTGCACTAGCACGTGCCTGCGTGCTACAACCTTGCATAGTAGCCTCCGTAGCTGTGCCACGTACACGTTTAGTCACATTATTTGTTCACGCTTGAGCACCCCAAAACTAAACCTGGCACAGAGGGGATTAGTGGCTGGCACAATAGGGATTAGCACTGTGGGACTGGGGTTGGTACATCATGGGGGGGGGGGGGGCAGATTAAAGATTAAGGACGAGGTTGAGTTCTGGTAAAGGCGACAAATAATTGATGAGGTTTCTCATTCTCTACATGTCAGCTTGGAAGAACATCATAGTAGAAATGTTCCTGAAAAAGGATTGTTATTCAAATGCCCTCATATTCGAAATATGACAAGAAATAGCTTTTTAAGTGTTCAGGACAAGCATTCATGCCACATGTGTATAGTCCCATATACCCATTTCTGCGTGCAGTGCATGTGCTTTTCAGAAAGATTGAGTAAATTTCTTATTATTTTGATGCTTCCAAAACCTCACGGTATACACAAATATTTATTTTCAACATCATCAACCTTTTCCATTTGCTTCGAGAAAGTTTCTTTCATAATGTAACTGCATGACTAGAACTCAACCTTATCTTTAAGACATGTCCACAAGCATAAATTATCCTCTGAACCTCTAGGTGCAAATCAAGAGATGACAGCCGAAGGAAGCAACCTAACAAGCTATGCTCCTACTTCCGTCATGGCCAATTTGCAGCTCTCAGGGTTACTAGAATTATGCTGATAGCTTCAATTTTCAAGGAGGGGAAAGTGACATGACATTTCAAGACTGCATCTCAATGATTAGAAACCTTTGATGGGATGTAGTCAGGTTTCATATCAATTCATCCTTCATCAGGCTATCATCTTTCCTTCCTTCTGTCATTCCTAATTCATCACATGCTCCTCTTACATTCTGCTTTCATTAATTATTATATCTTCTCTTCTGACTTATACTCATCTCAAGCACACTACTAGATGTTGTTGGGTATTTTCCTTCTATCACATAAACTTGCACCTGGTATGTCTTAGCTGGAATCTTGATGGTATTGGGCTCTAAAATTTTCATTCTAACTTATACAACTTCATACTTTATTTAGATTGTTTGGAAATTTTTAAATTTCTTACCATGTGGACTTATCTATCATTTCTTTCTCTTCTTCAAATTACAAATAAAAGCCTTTACTTCTTCAATTTTTTGTGTCTTTTTCAACATTCTTCTTTTGTTCTGTTTTCCTCAATAAGAATTTTAAAAACTGAGAGTCATATTCCTACCCTAAGTCTGTGGCTTTGTACTAATAAGTGATGACACTGAAGTAATTCTGTGCAAAATGTACTTACCCATTACCCTACAATCTTGTGAGTCACTAAAGTAAGGCCAAAGTAATTTTACTTACCCTAGAATCTTGTGAGTCTCTAAAAGTAAGGCCAAAGTAATCTTTTTCCTCAATGTCCAAGTGATCACATACCAGGTCCGACAGCTGCTCCCCTTTGGCACGTTTCTATTAAAAAAAAAACAAGTTACATGAATATTTCCAGGCATATAAAAAAAGAGCACTTAAGGAATAAAAACTTACATAAAATACCACCATAAATATGTGGAAAATCCGTATGTATAACTTTTGGAGATCTAACATCCTGAGGTTGGACTTAGGGTGAAGTGAGCTTGTCTTGATTATTTAATAGTTTGGGGTTTTACTAGAAAAAAACTTATCACACACAAAAGGTAATTACTATACATGTACGATTCTTTTTGCCATAAATGCAAAGTTAATCAAAATAATTCTAAACATTTCGAATGCATTAATTCCCTCTAACATCAGTTGACATACATGTACATAAAAAGAATATTCACCCTTTCGTTTAATCTAGGAATATGCAGACAGTAAACAGAGAAAACACAAAAAAACAAATCACTAACAGGTCACATGATTATCAAAATCTAAACATGGCTCTGCTACATATGTTCCCCATGATCAAGACAGTTTACCCTAGAACCCTAGATAAAAACCGAATGTGGAGCTTTGCAGTAGGGGAGTAAGAAACAATATTCAACAATGGAAAAGCAGTAAATCGTCCTGTCTATTACCCCCAATATTCACATCTACCATAGATTACAATTAACAACATTTATCACTACAAAATAAGTATGTTTTCTTCAAGGGGAGGCCTTTTTAAATCTTCAACAAAAATATGATATTTCCTGGGGGCAGCTTTCATCATTTCAACTTTTCTTGCCCTCTTTTGTAGCTTCCCAGAGTTAAATCACTTTTACTCCACTGTGTACACATTATCAGTACAGTGAGGTCTGGTAGTAAGCCTAGGAGTTCAGTCTGCTACCAGTTCTCAATATGTCCGCATGATTGCTTAGTGAGCTCATTATATCCCCCATGCCTTGTAACATTCACACACAGCTTGATAGCAGGTTGAGAGTAGGTTGAGAGACATGCTAGCCAGTAAGCAGTTAATATTTGTAAGCCATTGCACTAACCACTATTATTACCATGTTATGTATGTACTGTAGGTACATGCAAGGAGTTATAACTCCTTGGTACATGTATGTACATGTATGTACTGTAGGTCAAGGGTACACGTTTCAAAATGTTTCTGGGTAATTTTGTAAATAATTCAGAGCATGTCCATCAATCGTGTACAGATGTTTGATCATACCCAAGCGAAATAAAAATATTTCAGATGTTCCGAAAATCAAAAAGGCCGGCCGAACCCCGGTGTAATTGATACACTGCTTCAAAACCATGCCAATTTTATCCAAAAATTTTCAAGCTTCTGAACATGACGGCTGGCCTACAATACATGAACATCAAGTTTGAAACAATTTTAATGAGAAGCATACATGTATATACTCAAGGGTAGTTTGCATGATATCACATGGACAAAGTGCAAACATGTGGTACATGTAGATATTCTCACCAATCATTTCAAAAAGAGAGTACATATCAAAGTTCTTGGTGGAAATTTGCTTTGATTGATTGAGCACTGATGTTAACGGTGCACAGGTGCCTACACAATAAAAGATGTGTAGCAGAGAATGGCATGAAGACAAGGAGCTGTGAGTTACATGTCAGCAGCTCTCTATGAAAGCACTAAAGCCTAGATAGCAATCATATGTTACAGCTTCTAACTACTGATTGACCTGCCATCTGCTTTTCCTTTCATCTCACCAATACAGATGGTATACAACTTCATCTTCATATACCTCAAGACTCAAATACATACTGTACCAAAAATATCTCAAGTCAGAGATAGCCTACATACACAGGTACATGTACACTTTACATGTGGCCGGTACTACAGGCAACCTCTCCTATTATCATAAGAGTAGTACATCATATTGAATAATTGCAACACATCGCCAATGGTTTCACAAACAGGCTTACATGTACATAAACACGTAAGTGCATGGGCTTTAAAGCAGTGCATTTAAGCCGCTTCACAAAACCGCCTATGAAATAAAGAAGAATAATTTTTTGTGCCATTTATATTTTTTTTAATTGCAATAAATGATAGCATGAAACATTTTGTGGCAGAGGAATATGAAAGAATAATAATCAAAATTCATACAAGGGAATGAAATGCTGATTAATTGCATAAATTCTTCTTCTAATCCCTAAAAAATTCAAAGATGGAAAGAGCATCATGTATGCCTACATGTTTATGTGAATAAACAGGGCCTGCATTGCAACTCTTGAAACTAGCATAAACATTTTAAAATGGCAATGTGGAAAAGTTATGTAAATGACAATATCACCATACATTTGTGTCATTTTCAATTCTCAAGGCAGTGAGCACCTCTGTCTCCCCATGCCAATACAATTGTTATTCCAATCACATGATCCCCAGTAAGGTAAATCCTTATTTTCACAGGCATGAGCATTTCATATTGTAATTACAATTTGTCTCCTGAAATAAGAAGCAGTGGAAACAGCCCCGTCTACCCATGCAAAAAATATGATTTCACACCTATGATAAAGACCTGGTGTGCAATGCTAAGAATACAAAAACCTACCATTAACAACATAATAACACACATATGATTGGAAAAAATAGGGTAATTGGGGACACTCCCCTTTCATAGGATGAAATCTGTTGTGTATGGAGAATACTGGAAGAGAGTTTTATAGAAGAACAAAGTAACTAGAGATGAGAAAGAAAATATTTGGACAGCCTTCACTTGATAAAGATGTGAGGGTAAATCTTGGCCTACATGTAATTAGGCAGGATAGTTGTGAAAAGACCTGAGTGGTTTCCCAGGGAGTTGTCTTCTTGTAACATGCGGAAGCGAAATGATCCAAACTAAACAAATCTGATCAAACTTGAGTGGAACCACACAATAAATGTACTCTGCAACTTATAACAAACCTTACAATTATCAAGGACATTAACATCATGCCTTGCCTGTGACTACATGTACCAAATAAATGAGTTTCTTAAAGGAATACACACATAAGACTGATAACATAATTGAAGAGATCAAACAATACTAGTAAGTAGTGCCTGGTAGTGTCTTTCAGATTATCTATCATTGGAGAGAATCCACTCCCATTCCGCACCTATACTCTGCACTCAACCCTCTCCTAGGACTGAGTGCATATTAGCTATATAGACAAGAATGAGCCCAGATTCCACCTTCTTTTGCCATGTCATATGAAAAAGGTATGAGTGGGTAAATTACAAACATGTACACGTACATGTACACCATGTGGCAAAAAGTAATGGAGCTCATTTGGAAAAGTAAATTTAATCAAAACCCATGACAAATGGACGATATCCAATTTTCATTCAATCACCAATCTTCATATTTATGACAAATTAATCAAACTGAAAGTATTCTAAAAGGCATGAATAGGCCCTATCTCATTAATTTCCTTCATGCATCATTGACATTTTGATTACTGCATTTTAAAGGGCTTTATGAGCATTTAATTTGAGGATACAAATATTGAATGAATTTACTTAGTGAAATTAAATCTAGGTCCTATTTCTTTTCTTTTTTCCTTCTTCTTGAGCACAGCAATTCAATATTAGCAATGATTCATTAATTCCGATATTACCTATCCATTTGTCGATTCTGCTCTAATCCCTCACAAATTACACTTTTCTACTAAATGGCTTATTCAAAAAGTCACCATGAATAAAAAAAAAAAAAAACTGACAGTTAAAACCATTTTGTGAATGGGTTGTACACAAGGAATCTCTGAACAAGACAGTAAATTTTTTATTTACATTATACTGTATGTTCAATTGTAGTAGTCATTTATATTTTGTTGAATTTGTTCACTTACTTAAAATCTATACATTTACATTATACTAGTGAAGTGCTGTATTCAGTTACTGGAAGAGAGAGCTCTATATAAATGCCTATACTGTATTGTATTGGAATGAACTGAAATGTAAAATTCCTTGATGGGTTTGAGAAATAATGAAGGTCTTAAAGGAGATATTCAAAGCAAATCACAAATATGCTCAATAATGTATCTCTAGAATCTAGAAAGCTTGCAGATGGTAATCGTATAAGTTTTACGTTAACTGCGTGTTTGATGATTGAAAAATGGCACAAATAAAAATGCTTCTCAGCATCTGGGATATCCGAGCGATTCGCCAGAAATATACCCATGTTTTCATGACGTCACATCAGGTACCAATCCTGCCTAAGCAGACGACGTCCTATATCAAGTGAACGTAACTGCAATGCAATTATTTTTAAATTATAAAGAGTTTGGTGTGTTTCACCATGACCGTATTTCACATCATTCTAAAAGGGAAGTGAAACCGTTTCTAGTAACTAAAATCTTTTGTTTGTAAAAAGTCATGATAAGGGTCAATGATCAATCAAAGAAATCACACTTTCGAATTGTAAAGCCCGCTGAATTATAGCATGGATGGTATTCGTTCCCTCTTGAAACGCCGACATGCCGCGGTGCATGCAGCTGAAAATACAATGGCATCTTATTTTGTTTACAAGCGATTGATTCCTTTATTTTTTTAACGCTGCATTTTTCATCAAAATAATACCATGCAGGAAATTTAGAGTGAGGCAACAAATAAACATTTATACTGACGCTAGCGAAGTAAGAGAAATAAGTGAAGATGAGATGACAAAACAGGCACTGAAAATGTGTAAGATGTTATGGGGCATCGTCTGCTTAGGAAGGATTGCTCCCCGGTATGACGTCACATATCTCAGCAGCGTTCAAAGAGCTCTATAGGTGCTATAGCGGGGCTGTGTTATATCATTTTATAATTGATAATAATCATTACTTCAAATGTTTCCAAGCGTTGAATTTTGATGAACCTTGTTCAATCTAAGCTTCACCTATGCAATAATAAAAATTAAATCAATATTCAAAATCAATGAAATTCTACTTTAAGCTTCTCACCTCAATATCACAGTAAAATTCTGTTTCATCCAATAATACAATGGTGACTTTCTGAAGCTTTCCTTTCTGTGTAGCAGGTTTTCTAGGTGAGTTAGATGAGGGGTTCTTGGGAGGGGCGGAGCGAGAACTAGGCATAGGCTCTGGTATCCTCTCCTCATCCTGAAATATAACAAAACCAAATCTCCATCATTAGGACCGGGGTAGTGCTGAGTCAAGGTGGTTTCATCTTGGGCTTAGTTAAACCCTTGTGTAACCATTGATATCCTACATTTATTATCAAGCTTAAAGGGTACCAATCACCAAAAATAATTTTGCTCTGTATGTTTCATGTCGTTATACTATATTCAAAATATGGGCTTCAAATATTAATTCTATAAAGAGATATTGCAATTTCAATTACACTCTCTATAAGCGTAAAAGCGACTCGTGGGTAGACTACTCGACGCACCCGCACGCGCTCACCAAGATAAAGGCTCGCGCGGAACCAAACTCGGAGTTCGGTTAAGCGCGAGCATTTTTATGTTATCCTTTATTTCCTTCATACTCATTAACTGTTGACCTATAGAATACCAGACAAAGTTCTTTGAGATTGATTTTATACTTTCTAGCTGTACACAAATTATTTTTTCAGGTGATTGGTACACTTTAATGGAGTTATTTGAATTTTTGGCGTTTCAGTCAAAATTGAATAATTACACTTAATGGACAACCAACACTGACATTTTGAGTGACAATACTTGGTTTAACATGTACATCAATACATGTGTTATAAAACCAAGTCTAATCCTATCTGGTTTACAAAAGTAATAAACTTAGAATATGACAAATTATATATTAAAAAGCAATATTCATGATATTGAAAGCAGTAACCCATTAAATAAGATATGTTTTCTTACCCTTAATTCCCCTGGGTCAGGTTCCCTATATCCCTCTTCTTGAGCTGGTTCACTCATTATGAGTTAGATATCTGTCAAAAAAAATAAAGATACAACAAGTTCAGAATACATATGTTCATAACCCAAGCACACTTGTATCTCTTCTTGAGCTGGTTCACACATTACGAGTAAGATATCTGTAACAGAAAACAAAGATTGTACAACTAGTTTAGCATACATGTGTTTATAAACAAATGATTCTATGTACAAACAACAAAGACACGTCCTTTATGGCTTACAATTCAATATTAGAACTTTTTTTTTTAAAGAGAATCAACTTATCAATATGTCTCAACAATATACAGGTACATTGTATGTTCTAAACAGGAATACCACCACCAATAAGATCACTGATGAACTGATGACTTTCAATAATAAATACATGTACATGTACATTGTTCAGAGAGTAAGCAAGCAGATACAAAGATGATATTGTGCATGGATGCAATTCATAATAGAATGCTTACAAGCACTGACAGATGAACATCAACTATGACTTAATACTCTTTTGAGTATTTAAACTGAGCTCCCTTTGTGTGACGCTTTGTAATTCTCCTGGACTTGTGTACAATGTAAGTTGTATACAACATGTACTTCAATTTCCATTAAGTCAACAGAAAGACCATAATCAATAAGGACCCTCCACACAATAGAAGAGTGCTTGATAGAGAGTGTTTATAACACAATCAGGAGAGAATACAATAGGAGGATTACATCATCATTGTCCACATGTTGACTTTCATCTATTGTGTATCATGATTGGTTAACTCTAATCTGTAAGTGGGCTGGAAGAGAATAAAAGCACTTGATACACTGACAAGGGAGGGGGGTGTGGGAGAGGAAGGGGGGTTCAAGTATGCTCAAATAATAACCTCTATAGAGACTATTTTTAATGTCAATTAATAATCTTTTCTTTTTGCACAACTATCATTGTATTTATATCATATCAGTCGGGGACTAGCCCTATAATTAGAGAGCGATTGTCCATTGAGTTGACCCCCTTTGACCTCACCAGTTCTTGCATTTTCCCACGATTTACGTAAAGTTGTTTACAAATGCAAGCTGAAAAATAATGTATTAAACACCACTTTTTGTAAACATAAAGTTCAAAAAATTATTAAATATACATGTAGATGTATCTTTCACAACAATACTGCAAAATCAAAGCTCGACCAACGGAAAATATGAAATTTTAGCGATATTTCTTCGGTTACAAACAGAAAATTTTACCTGTTAAACTTCTCCTAAAATTCCACATTTCGGCTAGATTCGCAAGAAAATCACTGTCATGAATCATTTTATTGTATATTTTTCTACAATCGTATGGTATTTACTTGAGGTGAATTTTCTGCATAGAGTTGTGTCAGAAAAAAAGGATCTCGGTGTCAGATCGCCGAGGCTGACATAACAGAAAAATATTACAACCACGTCCCATGCGTTGAAATCTGTGTAGGGCTGAGCTTTGTGCGCGGGTGCCCGAAGTGCTCCATGGGCCATGCGCATGCGCAATCTATGAATGAGCTTACTACGGCTCACTCATGAATATCGTATGTGCAGATCGTGAATTTGGCATCACTACGCACAATTTGCTGCTCTAAATTGCTGCAAGATATCGTGTGAAAAAGACGTAGTATCTCTGCAAAGAAAGAAGTCGCATCAGCGAAACTTTGTCTAAATAAGGAATATACACCCTCGAATAAGGAAATGAAGTTTCATAAATATTTATGCAGGGGTAGACTCGTGTCAGAAAAAAATAGACACATAGTTTTTTGACGTTTTCATTTCAAAATGTTCCTATAACTCGACAAAACAGTCATCATATTTCAGGATTTTTGCAGACAATCATTTATAACTACAAATTAGTTCATGTGGGAAGTGTCAGCTCATAAATCGCCAAAATAGAGGCGCAAATTAAAGTTCCTTGTTTTGCCATTGTGATGACCGCACGCACGCACTGAGCTAGAAGTCCGTTGGTAATTCAAAACAAACCAGGGGTTAATGAGATGCAAATTGTACCGTAGCGCTAGGCCTGATATAAGAGAAGCAGAACAGATGAAAGGTGAATTCTTTTAGTTGGAAAGACCAAGGCTGACACTGCTCTTCCTTTTGCTGAGGAGCAAGATATAAAGGGCAGTACATTTCTAATATGTCTTCAACATGCATAACAAAATGGAAATGATAATACCAATACCAATACACCACAATGCTTATTACATGTAAATGTGAAGCTTTCTTTGATTTTTTTTTTTCAATCAAGGCATTGGTTGCCAAGTAAAAACCATAGAGCAACATCTCTTCTTATGACAACAAAAACAAAACTGGATTTGCAGAAACCACTTTTAATGACTTCAGCAGATCTGTTCTTTGTTGCTTACAATTGAATGATCCCACAAAGGAGAAAGGGATGTTATCATTGACATAATAACAACCTACACAATGTATACATGTTGGTATTATAGTAGTCAGGTTCACACGAAGGGAGCTTAACTTTTAAGTTTCGCTTGCAGTTTCAAAACTTTAAGTTTACTAGTAGTTCCAGGACCACAAGCGAGCTTGTGGTTAACACAGAAACCACGAGCAGCAGGTGGTCCTCCTTGTAGTTACGGACCGTGTGGACAGAATAAACTTTAAGTTTTGCAATCTCTTGGTTAACAATGACCTCTCCGCTCATCTTAAATGACTAATGTTCGACTTGTAGTCTCAGAACAACAAGCATCGTTGTTTCGGGTCCGTGTGACCCTTCGTCGTTGTTAGTGAGCCATTGTTTCGTTAACTTAAAACTACAAGTCCTGTATGAACATAGCTAATGATATGGGTATTCAATTTCTTTGGTTTCCTGGGACACCAAATAAAACATACCAAGGTTAGTTATACAATGGGTGGCTGTGGGCGACCGAGCCCACCACTAACCAGCAATTTTGACACTAGAGCCCACCTGTTAAATTCATCCCAAAACTGAAAGCATGGAACAGAAAACAACAAAATACATGTGTATGTAAATTGTCATCAAATGCCAATGACCAGGCCGTAAAAAATGAAACATACACCTGTACAATGCACTGCATAGGTAAGCCTATTTACTCTACATATTGCTACACTGACCTGTCATTAACTTTATTTCACATGTATAAGTAGGCCTATTGTTTCAGCAGCCACTCCTCTTACAGTCATAGCCTCCCCATCATATCACATATTACATTATACATGAATAAAAATGTACAATGTACTACACTGCCATGTCCATGTACAATGTATAGAAACGGGCAATATGACTCATTCCATTGACCTACATTACAATATAATATTAAACAATTTCATTAAAATGTAAATGTACATGTATGTACATTTAATGTAATTTTACATTGTACCCTGCACAAAATGAATATTTATATGGTCAGCATCGTGTTGAATTGTCTAAACATCAATGTACATCCACTCCCCTACAATTTTTTAAATAAAATCCAGGCCTTAAATTTCATCATTTTTAGGGCAAGGCCAGTTTGGCCTTAAATGCCTCATAATTTTTAAGGGCACTAAGGCCACTACAAAGGGCACCAAGGCCGAAGTCATTTTTCAAAAAGGGCATCGAAGGCCAACTTAGTTTGTTTTCCGCTTATTTTTTAGTGTGTTTCAAATGTCAAATATCTCAAAATATGTTATATATTTCATATACCAATCATTTTTAACCGTTTCCTTTCTGCCTGTTTTTGAAAATGGAAAGACTTGGTTTTGACTGTTTTTTTATCCCTCCCCCCCCCCCCCTGTAATTAGGCCTACTGTTCATTTGGTTATTGTGTTGATGATTTGAATCTCTTTATTATTTGTGAAGTAAACAAGAAAAATGATATTTAGGCCTAAGTCATGGTGATGTTTTAAAATCCACAAGCTCATAATGATCAAATCCTGATTTCATTTTCTTCCCTTCGACACCACACAACGATTTCTATATCGTTTTTTTTTTTTATTATTTTATTTTATATTTTACACAAATCCCGCGGGTGTCCCTTCCTTTCTACATTCCTTCCAACACCACAAATTCCTTTCTGTTTTAGAGGAATTCACACATCAATTTTAAGCTTGCGTTTAATGTGCACATAAATTTTACTACGTAAAAGTTGGTTAGACACTTCAAAAATTGGCTTGAATTTAACTTTTATTTTAGTCAAAGCTAAAATCTCATGATGCTACAACTCATCCTCCAGTAAAAGACAGTTATATTCTTCCATTTAATATTATTTTTTATTGGATTCCTGGTTCAAGAACTCTGTTTTTGGTGTTAATTTATTGAATTTCTCCGATTATTCTTACTTTTCAAACATGTATAGTCACATGACTCATGCTCGCGATCGCGATCGTAAAATCTGCGATCGCGATCGCAAACATGAGTTACATGACTATAGTATAAGAGTTTGAGAAGGAAGGATATTCGGAGAAATTCAATAATTTGACACCAAAACAGACTTTTTGAAGCTGGAATCCAATAAAAAATCATATTAAATGGAAGAATATAACTACATGTTTCTTTTACTGGAGGATGAGTTGTACATGTATCATGAGATTTTAGCGTTGACTAAAATAAAAGTTGAATTCAAGCCAATTTCTGAAGTGTCTAACCAACTTTTACGTAGCAAGATTTATGGATAAATTCAATGCTAGCATGAAATTCTTAAATGAAATAAATATAATGTGGTGTTGAATGGCCTGAGAGTAGGTGAAAAACTGGGCTTAGAGCATCACAATCCCAGGTCCAGAACGGGTTTTCAAGAGGAAGCAGCCCGCTAGGCTTCACTTCTTAAGCGCGGCTCAACTTAATGCAGTCAATACATTGAGTCAAAATCAGGTTGCGATATTTTCGCGAGCTGCGTTTTGACTATGGTTTTAAATCAGTGACAGCGATCGCGAACGCATGGCGTGTGCGCGCAGATTTCATTTACTTTTGATGATGAAACAAACCTGATGTATTATACCTTACATGTACTTGCAGAGCATATTATAAATCATGGAAAAGGGCACGACGGCCGGTTTGAAAAAAGGGGCACTGCCTTTTTGGCCGTGAATTTATCATTTTGGGGGAGGGCATCTCGGCCATTAATAGGGGCATCGAAGGCCTGGCCGCCGATGGCCGTCGATTAATTTATGCCCTGAAAATCACCATTTAAACAGTCTGGTATGTACAGTGTGTACATACAATGTATACATGTAGGCCTACAACATCACTAGACATACCAATATTTCTATGCCTACATGTACATGTACATGTATTCCTCTGGCACTACATACATGTACCTCTTCCAAATCTTATCATAATGTATATGTGGGCCTACAACATGCCCTAGCTAGCTACATGTAGCTCCTCCCTCCCTCTCTCTCTCTCTCTCTCTCTCTCTCCCTCTCTCTCTCTCTCTCGGTCTCTCGGTCTCTCTCTCTCTAGGTCTCTCTCTCTCTCTCGGTGTCTCTCTCTCTCTCTCTCTCTCATTCCCTATATCTCTCTATTCCAACTGTCCTTGCCCTCCTCCATCCCATCCCTGGTAGTCCACTGCTTGGACTGTTCACGCATGACCGCGATCCATTGAAAAAAATAAAACACCCTCAACGCTAAACTGAGATGGTCCTTCCAAATCGACCCTTGACGGGTGAAATTTGGGGGGTCACGCGATTAGTGAAGAGTCGCGCTCTGTGTGGGATATGCGTGTAGAAAAAGAGCAGCGTATAGGGGAATAAACCAAATATTAAAAAACGGATAGAATCTAGACTACATCCCTGGCTGCAGAGAGAATGAAGAGAAAGCCTCTCTAAACCCATGGTGAATTGAAGATGTACATAATGCACCTCCAATTATATTCATAACAGTTAACACACAATTACTTCCAGCACAGATCGCATTGCACGTATGCCTACACTGTACATCTGCATGTACATGTATTGTAGTGTGTATGTAAACTGTTGTAAACAGAAGAGTAGAATGAATATGAGGTTAAAGATACAGTTGAGATGTGGGCCCTCTTGTATTTAAAGTGGCATTAAATTGGCAGAACATGAACAGTGCCCTCTTACAGTGATTGCTAAATTAAGATTAATTTGAAAATTAATTACATTTTATTTTGAAGTTTGACAAACAGCTTGTTGGATAACAGGCAAACTTTCTATTTCAAATTATTATTCTTGACTTGGCATTGTGGAAAGTTGTGTGCAAGTACATTTTAAGCTTTTACAAACTAGAATGGGGCATGATGGGAAAGTCAGAGGCACAGACACTTATCAAATCCTGTTGAACGATGGCGCTATTTAAGAGCTCCAGTTTACTGTCATTTCAAACAGAACTCAGCGATTAAACACAATTCTAAAAATTCAACGCAAGTTCAAAATACATGTATGCAATCCTGAATTGGTCGAAAATCAAGTTGCATTTATTTTTTTGAGTTGTGTTTAATCACAACTTTTTTATGCAAGAGGGACCCTGGTCATGCAATTACATGTACATTGTGAAAGAAACTGTCTCAAAGAAATTGGGAAAGGTTGATCAGGTCTACATGCATGCATTGTAAGAATTGGTGTATACAGTATAGTAGTATCATTCGCTCATACAGAGCAAAATTGCAATCCAGCACATATAGTGTAGCTGTGTAATGCTTGGAGGCTAAGTGCAAAAAAGTAATCTTGCAAGCTACTACATACTAAAATAGAACAGCTTTCGTACAAGGACATACATGTACGGTATTTGATATATTGCTAGGACTATAGGCAAAATATTAAAGAACTTCAAACAGTCCATAACACACAATAATGGTATGTTATAAAATAACCCCAAGGACCTCTGTTAACACATATTGACTGTAGGCTGCGCTTCCAACACACTAACGTCATACGATATATATTACATGTTCATACTTGTACATCTGTTAAAGTCATTCAAATGTTCAATTAGAACCTGAAGTACACTTCCTACATGTATGTGCTTCCTACTTCCGCTTTAATCAAAAGTAATGAATTTTGTCAAACTTCTGGAATTACAAAACATTTCTCTGACCGACATTTGTAAAGCAATATACAGGAGTACATGCACACTTGATATTAAAATCTTGTGAAGTAAAACTTCTCAGACTTGGTGTAAATACAGCTAATGCACAACCACAATACAATACAATATGTACAAGGGATAAAGATTACCATAATGTAGTAACTGTAGAAAAAAAAAACTATACCAATATGCTCATGGAATGAGTAAAGTCAATCATGTAAAGGAATTTAGACCTTTAAACTTTTGATAAGATAAAAATTTATCTTTCTTCCTTTATGTATCCGGCAATTTTCTGGACATTTGCACCTGTACTGCACATGTATGTGTACCTTTAACCAGGGAAAAGAACTTTATGCATTTATAACAAAGATAACATTTCATTTGTTTGTCTTCGTCAGTGTCTGGCATTCTATAAAACTCATATAAAATCATGAGTACATGTACATGTAGGCATATAATGTGAGAAATGTGTGCAAAGAGTAAATATGAATTCGTATTCAATGAATAACAAATATCTGAAACACATATTTCTCATAGCTCAAGGGGATCAGTAATTCAGTATACATGGACCGATCTCCCCCCCCAACAAAAAAAAAATAAAATAAAAAATAAAAAATAATAGTAATAATAATTATCTAATTAATAAACTATTAAAAAACAAACCAAAATATTTTGCTCAATTACAGGTACATGTAGACCCCGATTAAAAGCCAAAATGTAGTAGCCCTGGAACATAATGAGGATTTAAATATTAATTTAATAATTAAATTTTCATTCTGCAAATACATGACTTCAGTTGTCTTGTACATTAGAATTTTATGCCACAGTCATACTGATTTCAAATACCAGGATATGTACACCAATTTCATTTTATTTCCCTTGAATTAAGATAATCAAAAGTTATTAAATAATTAATAAATACCATATTTCATTGATTTAAAGGCTGAAAACAGGATGTGCACACAAACTAATGTACACAAAGAGGAATAAGGATAGAGCTGACCCAAATGTGATTCCCAACTTCAGAACACAACTGGAACTAACATGGAAAGCCAAAGCCCATTAAAATGGCATTAAACTGGCAAAACTTGAACAGCGCCACCTTACAGTAACTGCCAAATTGAGATTATAATTTGAAAATTGCATTTTATTTTGAATTTCGACAAACAGCTGTTTGGAAAATAGCCACATTTTATATTTCAAACTATTATTTTTTGACGTTGCACATGTGGAAAATTGCCTACAGATACATTCTTAGCTTCTACAAACTAGAATGGGGCATGATGGGAAAATTAGAGGCACAGACACTTATCAAATCCTGTTGAAAGATGGCGCCATTAGGAGTTTCAATTTACTGTCACTTTAAACAGAGCAATAAATCTTGAATATCTTGAGAACTTTATTTGAAGAGGTTACCCACCCATGTGTACCCAGACACAAATGTTTGTCAGATGACTCAGGGCGTCTCTTTCATATTGACATACATGTCATAGAGGTCTGAAGGTTCCAACAAGGAAAGGGGGCTATTAATATATGCTATATCTTCTTGTACCTGTGACAACAAGCATTGAACAGTGTATCTTTCTTCAAAGGTACACATATTACGTACATGTTATATAGATAAACGCAATGTACCATTACATGGTGGTCTACAAATTTTGCGTTTAGCTTACAACTTACACATGTAGTCATTTGTTCACTTAATAAGAGTTCAAAATATCTATTAGCTTGCTATGGGGCTCCACAGCAAACCTATATATTTGTATCTTTTTTTCTTTTTTTTCATTTTGTAATAAGAGATGTCTACCTAGACTTTTTGAAAATCTGGAATAATATGCTTTAATATAAGAGTATGTGTTAAAAACTTCATGTGAAATGCTACAGTGCCAATTTGTAAACATCTGTTTCACAAATTTTCCAGACAGACTGGTGTAGACACGAAACCACACATTTCAAGGGAAAATGTGCAGCTGCAAAAGTCTCAAAAATAGAACAGTGCTCACAAAATTGTCTGCACAAGTGCATGTATGCACATACACAATCACAATTTGTCTAAATACAATGCACATGTTGTACATGCATATCCTATAGACGCTGCATAAGAACAATAGCAAGAAAACCTCAATCTTGATCATCATTGTGCACATGGTGACATGCTGTGCATGAAACTTAAGTACATCTGGGAGAGAAGCCTTGGGAAAACAATACCAAATCAATGCCATGGTAATAACACGCTCCTTTTCAAACAAGTAGTCTAAAATACTCAGACTCTCTATCATCATTAATTATCAAGATCATTCTGAAACATAAATAAATACAATTTGAGCTAAATAATAAGCTATTTACTTTGGCCAGAATATAATGCACTAACTGGTGCATTATCAGGTAAACCTCATAAAATTGTTGGGATTTATTATTCTAAGAAATCTTTGTCTGAGGACTCTGAGATGGTAAACTAGTGATCAAGTAGTTGTTGATGCAAACATTCATGTACAAGTATTTCCAAGGGTAGTAACAAAATGAAACCTAATCTTTAGAAAATATTTCTACACGTTTCAAGTCTATATTTCAGACTGGATTATCTTTTTCTGCACATCATTTGTATGAAGTAAGAGAATGGACCTACATGTATACTAAAGAGTAATTATGTAAGAATTTTTAAAATAACATTAATACCTGAATATCTTTAGGTTTAAAGAGAAACTGAAAGCATCATGCAATACCATTTTTATTTCAAAGTTATGAATTTGTTACATTGAAAGGAAATTTTTGTATGCAAAAAGAATTACATCATTCATGCTATTGACCAGTGTTTGCTTGTTCTAAATTTCCATTACAGTGTATTTCTTGTACCACAAAATCATCTCAAAATACACATTTTTGTTATGTTAATAATGAATATGGATATGAGTAATCCTGTAGCCCTTGGCTGTGAATGAGACTATGGTGTGTGTATGAGTCATAGGATTTCATTGACTGGACTCACTACCATGTCTTCCCACACTTGAGCTGATTTCAAGGGAAATAAGAGTAGTAAGCTGCTAATTGATGGGTATACATGTAGGTCGGCCTGGCTTCAGATGTACAGGGTCTCAATGTTTGCATGTCATTATGCATCATGTATTCTTGTGTGCATGTGTGCTTGTGGAGAAGGCAGGGAGATAAAACAAAGTATGGACAAAAGAATACCCTAGTAAGGAACTCATGAACCTGTACATGTATCTCAGCAAAACACATATTATAGCAGTAATTTCTTTACAAATAAATAATTGGCCTCTACAAAGTATGTAGAACTTGATGCATACAGTTTTTTAGGTAATTAGACCTATGGAAAATAACGGTAAAAACTTGCATGAATAACATAATAAAAACATTTAAAAAGCTTGAGAGTCTCTCCCTCTTTAAATTGTTTTCCTTTCAGCAATAATCCTGTTTCTCACAAGTTTCTTCATTCCTTACTTGATTTGTACATGTACATCTCCAGTCACTGGTGCTTCCTGTATTTTTCTATTGACTAAGATACATACTTTCAAACAATACTGCTTCTTCTCCAACCCTCCTCTCCTCTTCTCTAGAGGAGTTGGCTGAGAAACAGTAGGAGACCTTTTCACATGTTTGACACCTGCCTGACCTCAAAACCAGGTCAACTACTCACTAATTCTGACAGACACCTGATCCAATCCTGATTATGACTGAAAGCTACACACCCTCTTCACACTGCTAAGAAGCACAACATTGAAAGTTCCTCCATATACATGCAGTGACCAACTTGCTGTAAACCAAGGAGTTATCACAGAACCTTGTATGAACTACATTGTACATACATGTATATGTTAATATTTTTGTATGTGTACATGTATGCAGGCTTATGTACGGAGCATATGTCCACTACAGTGTATGTGCATTGATGTAATAGTGAAGAAAGTCGAAGCTGGACCACTTCTAATGATGCAGTGTGTACAGGCCAATGGTGCTCACTGTGATGTAAATGAGATTGGACTTCATACTGCCAATGGGTAGGTGATTACATTATTGGTGGATGGGTGATACAGCATTACCCTGATTACATTACTACTAGTAAGGATGTGTAGATTGGAATAGTTTCTTTACATGTAGACAGCATGTAATGATTACTACATGTTCACAATGAGCATATTAACTACATGTACTTAGAAGTATGGAAGTGGATCGTATTACCAAACACTTTTCAGAAAATCAACCACAGCAAATAAAATATCAAATGAATATCTGTCAAACTAATATTTAATGAATGCTTAAAGTCCTACAGAATAAGAAGTTGGTGGAATTTGAAAAAGACAAGGTAGATTTAATACAATATTCCCTTCCGAGCGAACCCCTTGAAAAAGGTATTGTCTTACCGATTGTGTGCCCCCTATGGGAAAAAGACACACAACCTACCCCAATTTGGGGCCAACGGGGACACGATTGGGGGTGACAAGAGCAGGTCATAAGATATTACTTTTGTTTTTTTGCCTCATTTTATGATCTTCTGCCCCGTGTTCTCTGGTTCTCTGTGTCAAATAGTGTGGAGAACATACGTGTAGTTCCATGCATATGAAAGCCATTTTAGGCACTTTACTGTACACATTCGCTAATACAAATAAAATGCTGTTCAGTAATACAATCCATGACTATAATAGTAAGTAAGTATGGTACTATGGTGTAAGCATTCTCACTAAATAATAAATATGATGGTCCATAACATACATGTACATGTAGCCCTTGATCTGGTACAGGGCACCAAATGACCAAATTGCCCCTAAACAAAAAAGACAAAAAGGAAAAGAAAAAGAAAGGAGTTTAACTCCATTCTGTTGTTTCTTTTTTCATTCCATTATTTACATGTACATGTATGTCATACACTTGTAAATTTACATCATAATAGAATGTTTCTGTACATTTACCTATATTTCTGTTCTTTCTCAGATATACGTTATCTCTGAATAATAATGCAGTTGATATGAAATCAATGATGTATTGTAGTTTTATACTCATGGTAGACCATACACATGGTTTTTCTTCAAACTTTCAAAAGATTTCTCTGCCAATTTAATTTTATATTAACATAAATTAAAATTTTATCTAATTCAATACAATTACACCAGGGGCGGTATTCTGAGATTCATTTTATCTAAGATAAAAAAATTTATTTTATCTAGGTAAGATAAAACGCGCATAAATTTTTTTTTTTTTAGCGGCATTTTATCTCATTAGGACCCGCCCATTTTATATCCGTTATCCAATTAAAACTGTTGTTAGTTCTCACCTTTAGCATGCTCAACCAATAGAATCTCTCCCCTTGGTACAGAGCGTATTGCCCCTTTACTTCATAATGCATGTTTTAAAGCGCAAAATGTGTTAAAGCGCAAAACACGTTTTTGCTACAAGCGCTGGAAGAGTGGGTTAAAGCAAGGAGTTCTGTGATAACTCCTTGGTTAAAGTGACACTGCTGTCCGCGTATCACGCGTATCAAAGTGCAAGGCACGCAAGAGGTAAGAGCCTGGATAAAATATGAGATAAAATCCGAGATAAAATGTGGTCTCAGAATACAAAAGGATGAAATAAAATATTTTAGAGATAAAATGGTGCTCAGAATACCACCCCTGGTTAACAAATACAAGAAACTCATTGCCTCCTGTTGGTATTGATAAATGTACATGTACACATGGTTTTCAATGCACTGGTTGTGTGCTAGGCCTAGATGCATTCCTTGAACTAGATACAATCCTAGATACAGTACTTGAAGTGAATTGTATACATCTGTGTACTTTTGTCCAAAACAACATTTCAGTTTATGAAATAACTGATATATCAATATCACCACCACCACCATATTACGCAAACATACAGAGTGAATGTTCATAAAGTTACATACAGGTACATGTGTGTAGGCCTACAAATCTATGACTAACACAGATTTACATACACACTATACTGTATACAGTATATCAAAGGTACAATCCGAAACTATTCACATGAAAGAAACTTCACCAATTTGAATTTCACAAGTGATCTAAAATGACATAATAGTCAAATGAAAAAAATCTGTGCAATTTGAAAACATTTCTGGTGGTGAAAATGGCAATCATTAATGATTCACAAACATTTCATCTTGCAAAATATCTGGTTCTATAGTGTACATGTACATGTAGGCTTGCTGGCTCGTTCATACCTCCAGTGTGAAAAGGCCCCTTTGAATGTTGTTTTCACCTGCATTCCTTCACTTTCCAATCCCATTGTGTCTGAGCTACTTATGAACATTCTCACTAAGTGGGCAATCCTGCATGCATGCTGAATGCCTTCAAGCCATCACACACCTCTTTGATTCATTAGGGCTTCCATAATACCAACGGCTTACTTCAGCCTATTAAACTTGTACCAAGCCAAGAATGTGAACCTTTCAGTCAGCAGTATCCCAAGGAGGGTTGGTGGGGGTCAAGATACTTTCTACACTGCACTTGACCTGAACCAGGACACAGGCTGCATTCACACTGAACATCCTCTAACTCGTATGCTGTTTAACAGTAGGGGCACAACCTCAACACAGCCATTCCTCATTTCATGCATTACTTTTTGCCAGTGTTCAAGTTATTTAAAATTGTAGTTGTGTATTTCAGTGTTATTTTATAAATATATTATATTTTTGTTCTTAAAGAGCACATACCACGTTATGATATAACATCAATGCACTTCCAAAGAGCTTTGTAAATGATTACCTTTTATTGCTTTAGCTATGGTAACCCTTACCAGCACACAGTGCGTTTCAAGGAATAATCCTAACACACATAAATGTACCCATTTACCACACCTGGGTCGAGTGTGGCAAATGTACATGTAGATGAAATGTCTTGCCAAAAGATGTTAGTATTGAAGAATGGATACAAACCTTAATGGTTCACAGTCTGGGGACTTATCCACAACACCTCTACATGAAGTGATAAGATAAAGGTCAATCATGATGGAACAATAGAATGTCAGAGAGAAGGAAGTTGTACATATGTAAAGAGGTGTATCCGATATCCTGTGGATGTCCTGACCTACATTCATAACAGGAGGCTTATGGTCAACAATCCAACATCCCCCAGTCACATGCCTTGCCGATTGCAGTTATCTGTAGGCTTGTTCTTTTCTAAATGACACTGTTCAATCAATGAAAACTGGATTTACATACATGTAGGCCTACATGAAACCATCTCATCATCTTTCCCAGATCATTTCCTGCCCTCATCATAGTACACATAACTTATAGCAGCGCTTCACACTAACCTCTTTTTCACTAGGAGTTTGGATTGAAATTTGTATGAATGGGCCCCCTGTTGAAATTTTGGAATTTGGGGAAATCCTGAATTAGAATTTGGGGGCTCATGTGTACCGGGCACCTGTTACTCAGCCTTGCTCCTGGTACAAATTCTAAAACAGATCATCCAAACAGATATATCTCCATGATACAATCAATAATAAAGTAGGAGCCAAAGGTTAGACATACATGTGCAAGTAGCCTCTCACATAAAATGTTGGATCTTTATTAATGCTGTGACATACATACTTACATGTACATGTACCTACAAAAGACCTGTTCACAAAGTTATTCAAATTTATGGATGTTTCTTTCCTCACGACCTAATAACGAGGTATTCTATTAACCTGTTATTAATGAATGAACTACAATACTTGGAATCCAATTTGCATTACTTGCATTACATTACTTGTTGCTATGTCTGACAAGCCTCTGACAAGCTTTCAGGCTGTCAAGAACAACTGTTTTAAAAGTATGCATAAAATTTGAATATATTTATGAACAGGTCTATTCATTTACTGTATTAGCATATCTTCCTCTTCTTTTTATGCAATTCAATTCAATTCATGAAAGTGTTCATTCAACAATGGTAAGTTCTTTGAGGTTTATCAATTATCGCCATCTTCTGCAAGTTTCCTGATGGGCCCTCTTGCATAAAAAGTTGCAATTAAACGCAACTCAAAAAATAAACACAACTCAATTTTCAACCAATCAGGTTGGGACTTGCGTTTAATCTTTTTGAGTTGCATTTAATCGTAACTTTTTATGCAATAGGGCCATATCAGTAACATGAATCAGTATCATATTTTACATGAACATGAACCAGCATTCAGAATTTATGACCAGCATAATGCTCAAATTGGCCAATTTGTCACTTGTACCCTACAACTGGTGGTAGGCACGAGTGATCAAATTATAGACAGTTGTCCCTTTACTTGTACTTTTATACTAGTTGATAACATTTCTGAACATTTACTATTGTACATACAGCTGGGCTTCAGGATGTTCAGGTTCTTTTATTGTCAGTACTCATCATATTTATAAAAAAAACATTGCAGCACTTAAACTACAAGTTGCAGCATTGTAAATCTACTAAAATGTAACGCTTCTCAGCCTTACACATTATCTTCAGGACATATGAGTATGTATGTAAGCTACTGCTTGGAGAGGAGTAATCTAGATGCATGTAAATTAGGACACTAGCAGGGTAAAGACTAACTCCAGGGAGCTCCACCATTATAGCTAGAGTGCCCAATTCTGCGCAGTGCCCTTGTCTGCGCACACGCGTAACTGCGCGATTCTACTGAAACAAAACAAGCACGAACACAAACTTTTCATCTTTATTATAGCGATAGATATTCATTTGAAAAACGAGTCAAAATACTGAAAAAAGGTCTTATTCAGACATTTTATGCACAGGCCTCAAAATATTGTCTTTCTCATCAAAATTTCTGAACTGCGTGTAAAATGACGAGTGTGCAGACATGGGCACCATTGTTTTTTCAATGTCAAAATGACACGGCCGCTGTTTCTTGTGAAAATTGCATAGTTCTTGCTCTAATTTTGATGAGATTTTTTGCACACTTACTCTTTAGAATATCAGGAATAATATGAAATTAAGCATTAGTGGAATATTAAAGAAATTCTTGTTAAATTTTAGGTCGAATCTTAGGTGCGCAGACATAGGGCTCCCCATCATACTGCCCACCAGGCCGTGCACACTGAAAATTGCACAAAAATAATTTCCCAGCATGAGAAATTCTTTCATGAAATGACATAAAATGAAAAATTAAAATATTATTTTTCAATTTCATCAAATAATTATCTATACCATAAATTAGATGCAGAGGCCAGTTTCTAAAAACTGCCGGCATGGACATCTCAACTCTACACAATAATTTTGTAACACACATTCTGCAAAACTGAGTTTCGCCTCGAAACGCGCAGAGAGGACGGTTCGTGATGCGGGCGACGACTGGGACATATCTATATATAGTATAAGTATATGTATATAATTCTTTTAATGGCTCTTTTTCTCATCACCTTACACTACTTGTACATAATCTGATAATTTATATTTCATGAAAGAGCATGTCTAGTTGATCAATTATGAGTATTTTTGTTTGTTTGTTTTGAATGCTATACTCACGATATATTGTTCTGTTTTTGTCATGACTACATTGTAAGTTACTCCTATTATTATTATTATTATTATTATTATTATTGTTCTATTAATGTTATATTCGAGCAAAATATTGATGGATATGTCAATGAAGTTCAATGAATAAATACATACATACACATGCATTTCAACGCAATCAACAAAAACGACTTTAGGTCAAAAATATTGACAAACATGAAAAACAAGTTACTACGATTTACATGTTTTTATCAGCCTTCAAATTTCATCATAAAATGATTTGAAATAGGGTATAAATGCACTGACAGACTGATGACAGTGACATCAACAACACTGCCAAGTGCATGCATGCATGAAAATTGTTGTCTGATTTTTTTCATGTTAGAGCCTCAACAGACCGAAAATTCTGTCTCTCGTTCATTATAGCCTCTTATTATTTTGACAGGGTCGGCCATAAGTGAATGGCCGACCCTGTCAAAATAATAAAGAGGCTAATGAACGAGAGACAGAATTTTCGGTCTAGAGCCTCAATAGGTCCATCTTTCATCTAACGGTCAGCTGTTACATTATGTCCTCGGTGTCTTTCAAAATTACCGCTATAATCCAATCCCTATTCATGTCTCATGTTTGTGTAATCTCAAGTCTAGACCTTCCATTGTCATCCCTGCATTATCGAACGGGTGATGAAACTTGAAAGGCCCCCATAAAAGGACGCACTGGACTGTAGAACAGTCAGTGAGTAATGCGTACATACATCTACCGCCAATACTCGAATATGACAGCGGGAGATGCTCATGTTCGACGGTATAAATTCACCAAATGGTTACTTACGGTAAATCTGAAAGACTCTATCGAACATCAATAGTAGCAATCCAACAGTGATCAACTGTTTTTCTTAAATATATCCAGTATAATATCCACAAATTACGCAAAATGACTCCCACTAAAATACAGTGCAACTACGGCCCAGCAACCCACACGTACACACTATACGATCGAGTGCGGGGGCGCGCCGCAGCGACTGAGTGATAAATGCACGGATATACATGTACATGCGGAGGTTGAGCGCGCGAGCGAACCAACAGAGTATAATGTCAACAAACTGGCTGACCGCACCTGTCTTGCCAGGGGCCTGGATAGAGCGCACTCACTCGTGGCCTGGCTTGCAGTTTCTCACGTTGAAAAATAAATAAAAGACGAATTGAATAAAAAGGAAGTTTTCGTCGGAAAAAATACAGAAACAAACGTCCAAACTTCTGTTTCGAGTTTAGTGTGAAGAGAAATGGCAAAATATCAGTGATTTTAAAAAATGTACAGAAACAAAGAAAGACAAAAAAAAAAAAAAAAACTTGAACGCATTGACATGACATTTTTTGTTATTTTTTTTGTATATTTAATTTGTAGTTGATTATTCTCACGGTCAACTTTGAATGACGACGTGCAACTATCCCTTCAAACTTGGAGTCAGTGGCGTTGGTTCTTACGTGAAAATTAATACAAGAAAGTAATTTCATAATCTACATTAGGAGTCGTTTTTGTATAAATTGTTTATTATTAATAATACCAAGCATTTACCAGTACATTCGGTTATGTCCTTTTTCTTTCACTCCTTTTTTGCAAGTACGGTGTGATCAATAAAGTGATCACATAGATTTTTTTAAAATAACTTCTATCGTGTTATCTCACCAGAATATTTGACTACAAAACTGATTTTCAAAGCATTGAAAGTAAACGAAGTTTATTCTTTTATTCTTGTTTGACTAAAGCTCAAACTGCCGGAGGGAAATCCCATACTTTCTCTACTCTTTTAAAAGGTACGAGGTAGTTGAATTTGAAACGGCATTAATTAATTGACCTACAAATGATCAGCTTTGTTTACATAGTGTGCGCAGGAGATGCATTCCATAGCGCGTACAACAATCACTTTATTGTTATACCCGCGCGTACATAGATCGTTCATTGTTATACGCGCGCGTATTTATCAAAGTGCGTTGACCCTACAATGGTTGGCCTAGAAACCACAAATCAAATTTTACGGCCTAAAACTATGTGGGTCCGAATGCTGCCCAAAAAAAAGCAATCTGTATTTTCCTATAGAATAAACTGAGCACTATCCTTGCTCGCAGATAGGTATTCTTTTTACGGCTATAATTGAGCAGCGTTTCTTCTTTGAGTTGGCATTAATGGGATTTTACTTTCATTGCTTAATTTTTTCTTTAATTTTGTGTCTCTGAAAAGTGGTGAAAATGACAGTAATGATGATAACTTTTTACCAATTTATGCGGAAGAGCAGTGTTTTCACAATTTTTGATGTGTTACCAAGCAAAACATTTTAATGCTTATTTTCCTTTAAATCTATAAACATCAAAGAACATAATATTGAAATGAAAGTGAGCACAGAAAGGGCAGATCTTTTCCCTTCTGCTTGTGCAATTACAATATTTTTCAGTATTCTGAATCAAATGTGAATGCATCAAACTGCCAAATTATGGGTTAAAATAATGAAAGATTTTTTTAAAAACCCATCCAAATGGCTGCAAAATATTTTTATTTTTTTAATTCAGCTTAATGAAATTAGGAAGGACACTTTTCATCCTCTCTATCCAAAAGTTCCTATCTTTTGCTCCTAAAACATAATCTTCATAATAATTTATGCAAAAGATGAATGAGCATTTGATCCAACATTAATAACTCTTCTGGAATCCAAGACATTGCCATCTAGCTCCAGTCATGTCATCACTTGGTGATGTTGAAAGGGACACCTAGCAACAGTTGCTATGATGACACAACAGAGAAGTCATCCAATGGGATGAGTTGAATTCAGATGAAGGACCGGGGCATATAAATCATGTAAATTCTGGTAGGTAAGACTGAGAGACCTACATGGGCAAGTCCAAGTGATTTATTAATTTGCTATCCTATATGTTAAGGATTTTTTTTTTAATAAAAAATTAAATAGCAAGGGTCATTTTCCTTGCTATTTGGTGTGATCCAATCTCTGGCAGGCTATCAGTGCCAACATGACAGAATTCTTGAGTAAAGATAAAATTTGAATACTATTTTCTATATTATGTATAAGTATATTTTTTGTTATATTTGTTATATTATATACTGCAAAGTCAAGGGCAATATCTAATCAAGAAGAAGGGCAGATCCGGGGGGGGGGGGGTGAATCGGCTGCACAGCCCCCTCCCCCTTTGAAACCCAACTGGCATACCTTAAGTACACAATAAAAATATTGCCTCCTTAATTGTGTGCTTTTCCGGCTCTGTGCCCCCTCTTTTACGAAATCCTCTGATCTGCCCCTGAAGATGTTTCTATAAAGAAAATAATATGTTGGTAATGGTATTTTGTATGGAACAAAATATGCTGAATTTGCCCGAACAGTCTTTCAATATAAACCCAAAGCAAATTTCAGCAGTCACCTTGTGACTTGTTCTTCGTGAGATAGACTTAAACATGGTAGGTCAATTAATTTTAATAAGCCTAATATAAGATCAAAGTATGCAATTAACCTTCACCATAGCTCAATTAGTATCACTTCACAAACCTATTATATTGTGTTCATCGATATACCAGCATTATCATCTCTAGGATATCATGACCATATCTGGTATCAACATAATGTGCACGCCTTCCATTGTTTGTGATGGTCATTAACTCTTACTGCATGTTCTATAAGGTCATGTTCATACTATCTTTTATAACTTGGCTCGATCAGGTTTCAATTTAATCATATTTCACTGGCTGAATAGTGTGAGATCTCATGAAACTGCTTATAGATAGCATGCAAATTGAGATGTCATTTTGCTTTCCATACAATGTGGGATGTCTCAGTTGTTCTGGGGAACAAGGCAGAGGATCTCAAGTTTGGATAGCAAATTATGAGATAACCAATGTTTTAATATGGTCTGTTACAACCTGATTTGATTGGTTTCAATTTAAAAATCATGTTTTATTGACCTTTACATTGTGAAATCCCACAGCATCAGGGTTTGAAATTAACTGTGGTTCTATGGCAGATGGGGCTTCTATGGGCCTTTAAATTTTCAGTCCGGACCCCCCCCCCCCAAAAAAAAAAAAAACCAAAAAAAAAATGAAATTCAAAGGGCACATGCAATGACAGTACATATTTAATCCAGACCACCTGTGAGGAAAAAATGAAATTAGTTTGGTGCCCTGCATGCTATGCTACTCTTATGCTTTACATCTTCCACCACCGTATGGACAGCACAACTTGATTAAAAATTAAACTTGATCACCTATAAGGTTATCAAAGGTAGTATAGACAATCTCTGTGACTTTATTTCATTGTTCCAAGCTATCTATCCACATTTCCGGTGTTAGGTTAAACTGTCTCTCATTATTTCCTTTATTGATGACCACATGTAAGAATTTCTACCTGTCCTACAATGAGTTATTATTCTGCTATCAGCTGCCACAAAATTTGAAAATAGTAATATTTTGGTACACTTACTGTGAGATATGTTCTTATCAAATAAGTCTAACATTCTTTGTTTCAATTGTCTTGATACAGCCGTGAAATGTAATCTCATGTATAAACATGTTGACACTAATGATAGCAGCTTTCCCTAAGTTATTTATGGAATGAAAAATAAGAAAATTGCTAACAAAAATGAATGAACATATATTTATTTTGTTACATTATACAAAATTCCCAGAAGAGAACATAGGCATATAGAGTTATGAGTACCAGTAGTCACTATATAATCCATGACCATTTGCATTAGATTTCTTTCCCAAGATCACTTTCATACATCATAACCACATCCAAACTCTCCTGCATCACTAATTCAATTTGGTCCCAAATATATCTATCCTATGAAGGGCGCAAATGGTATCATTTCTCTTCTTTATGAGTTAATTTTATTTAGAGTTCACTTTATATACAGAGCTGTGAATTGCTTGGTGGAAAAAATGATCAAGGTCTGCATTTTTTTTCTTCTAAATTTTGCCAATTAAAATCTGTAATAAACAAAGATAGACACTGATCTACATATGGAAAGTATATGATGTGAAGCAAATAAAGCATATAAAGCCAATCTAGCATTGGGTGTACCAGTAATGTAATGTTGCTCTTGAATACCACAAGATGGAGTCTGATCTTTAGAGAAGCCCTGATAAAGCTTGGCTGGCTGGCTGGCTGGCTGGCTGGCTGGCTGGCTGGCTTTCTACTGAGCTAGAAATAGACAGCGACCTTAGCTATTCCACCTGGTTAACATCAGCTATGCCTGTAGGTAGGATGCTAGGGGGATGCACTTTTCATACTAGCATTCAGATGGAAGCTTCAGTGCTTTGTACCTGTTCCTAATTCAAGAGGACGTAAAATTAAACTAAACCAATTTAATCACAACAGTCAGTTGTATCATTGTAAAGCATTTTGTAAATCATTTTTTACAATGCTTGTCTGGCATTTCCTGCTTCTAGTTCTATGAGACTAAAACCTAGAAGTGTTAGTCTATCATGAATAAGGTAAATAAAATAGCAACAAAGCGAGAATGTGGATTAAAACAACAGTTGGTATCACTTTAAAAAATGACATATCGGCATTTATAGTTGTACTTCAGGCATTTTACTTGCATGTAGTAGCATTTCTGAGCCATTTCTCATCTATAGTGAATTTAGCATACACCCTGTACTAGTCTATTACATTTGTCCTTCATTAAATAAATTTTTGCATAAATCATACATGTAAATGTAGATTCACCAACATTCAGAAAACCGTAAAAAAATTGTTGTGAAGTGATATTTTTGAGAAACATATTGGGATCCCTATACATCCTAATGTGAATGGAACAGTTCCCATTACATTTCCTTACCAATTATTCTATATTTCATACATATGATGCATCTAGCAGCCTATATACGTATATAATCTATACTATATTTACATAGAATTTCATATTATACATTCTTAATCTTGATAGTACTTCACATATTCATGGGCATTTCTGCAGTACTTACTATCAAGCATAGATTTAATTTTAGAAGAATATTTGTTACAGTGGAGAATTTATATAAAGCATATAAGAGATATGTAAAGACAAGAGTTTGTGCATGATGGAGTTGTGTTGATACACTAATTTTGCGCCTGTTTTGATTCAAATTTGAATATGAGGGTTACAGCGAGACTGTTAAACAAACCCAATCTTCCATGATCAATCAAGTTACATTGCGAATCATGAACAAGTGCAAACATCCCTCTCTCTCTGATCAAACAACACAAGACAAATAATTGCTTGGACGCTATGAAAACCATCCATCATGGTAGGTCTATTTAGAAAGGTTAACGGTTTCTTCTGCGTTCCAGTGCAACATTTAGCTACCATTATACCAACAAAAATTATTATATTTAAAGCTTTCCTTTATACAGGAAACTTGCTATGAATAGATATTTCTGCATTCTTCATCCTTGCATTTTATTGAAAGCTTCATTCATTGAAATAGGTGTGGAGGACATCACCATATTTTTGTAAAGAAATGTTTGGTTGGCTCATTATCTTTCTTTAATACAGCGAGACACGATGCAAACATTTTTTCACCTCTTTCCATACATCTCGCCCACACACTAGACAAAACTTTTGAATTTGTGTTTCTCATGCCGTCAGTCCCACATTTGATTCAGAATCACCTTTGAACCCAACCGTTACAAAGTCCTTCATCAGTCTTGATTAATTAAATAAGGAACGATTCATCTTCCATTGATATCTGATAGGGTTCAACAAGGCTCATAAAGCTCATACTTAATTCAATTTAAAAGAAATGATCATAAGATCACAGAGTAAGAATATCACATGTGTTTACATAAAACTGAATGTGGGAATTACAGGAAAGAGTAGAAAGAATAACTGTAGAGTACATATAGATAGTGTATGTGAGATATACATTTGTCATTAGGTTGTATGCCATTAATACACAAAGTTGGCAATATTCACGTTAATGTATTTTAGTTTTGACATCTGAATTAGAGTAACTATGTCATCCTGTTACATTATATGTGCTGGTGCTTTTGTTCAAGTACTGTACCACTGCAGAATGATGAAGTCACATCAATGTACCTAGGGAAATGGGGGAAATGTTACTAATATTCCCCTGATGATACCACATCTGGTTTTCCTGTTGTTCCAAAATCTGCAAAAACATGGGGGAACAAGCTTTTGTCCACACTGGTCCTGCTTTAAGGAATAACCTACCTTTTATTAGTTATTAGAAATTGCAATTCTCCATATTCATTCAAAAACAATCTAAAAACTTACTTGTTTAATGCTTCCCTTTGACTATTATATTCTTCTCTTGTATTTCTACTTTCTTCTGTCTGTACTTCTTTAACCTACTCCATGCCTAGAGCACTCTACAGAGTGGATTTGACGCATTATAAATCATATAAATTTATAATCATTTTTACTATTATTATTAAAACAGAGAAATGCTACTAAGATTGTTTTCTCCAGGATTGTATTGTAATGAATATGCATGTCACCTGATACAAACAAATACATCTTTAATAAAGAAATGTCTTCTGTAGTTCATGACTGTAATTAAATGCCTTACATACAGTTCACTATGTGGGTCATTTCTGGGAAAGAAGCTGATACTACTTATGTCGCTCAATATCCATAAAGTTGACCGCTTATCATGGAAGCCATTTTGCTTTACATGTTAATCATTAACCCTTAGAGTGCCATGAACCACATAAATGTTTATATTGTATCTCATATTTCAGGGTATAAGCTTTTCATCCAGCTTGAAATTTTTGCAATGGTTATGAACTGTGAAGTTATTTATTGTAGAATAATGTTTGTATTAAAATTATCAATGGCAAGAAAAACTATTTTAAAAAATTGCCTCACAAATGATATTTGTATACTTGTGCTACATTCCTGTACACTCTTTGGATTTAATAATCAATTTATCAATTATTGCAATTGAAGCTTGGATTTCATACAGGAAAAAGGAACATTCTATAAATCAAGGAATACTGTGAATGTAGGACAGCAAAAAAGCAAAGCTAGCATCTAGTTTTGAGGATGAGAAAACAAAAATGCTTTCTTGAAATGTTTCCTTAAATTGAATTGTTTTCTTGAATGTTCAAATGTTGTTGACTGTGAATGTTGGCATGATGGATACACAATGGTAGCATAGTCTGACACTTCAAATTGAAATTCTATTATTTACAATGTCTGGTGCAGACCCAACAGCCCACACAAAGATAGGTGGGGTTCTCTACATAATAGAACGATCCCACGAACAGGTGGGCAACTCTATTTACCTCTTTATAAAGCCAAAGGACAAAAAACTGATTGGTCGTTGTGCCATTATGCTTCAGAGTAAAAGAAAGCAAAACAAAAGTGCACATAATTGTGGCAACAGAATCCTTTTTTTTTTTTTTTTTTTACACATCTTCAGCATCATGAAAACTTGACAAGCAAATATAAGAAGCAAAAGAACACTAAGCCAATGTGTATTTCAAAATGCTATTGCATATAAATAAAGATGATCTGTTTTAATGCAGTGGGTGAAGTAGGTGAATGTGGTTGGCTAATAACATTGCCACATCATGTTTGTATGATGGATCTATTTATAGACTAAACACTGAAAATGCACGTAAGCCGAGATGCCACTTAGGCTATCTGTATAGTGTGGTAGCATTTCTAACTAGATTTCATCACTGTAAATGGGAGAATGCAATATGCTGTCTGCTACTGATGTATTTCTGGAGTGATCAGACTGTAAACCTACCCTGTCCTTCACTTCTATTTACATTTAGTCTCCTTTCATTCCAGCAGTATGTATATCACTTATCATAAATTACAATTAGCTATCAATTGGCTCTGTCAGTGCAGCCGAATAGCAATTGTAATAAAAATAGAGTGCACAGAAGATAAAAATTAGGACTACATGCATATTGAATGATTATTTAAAGGTATCGTACAGTAGTGGGAAAGGTGGCGCTTTGGATATTTAACTACTGTACGTTGTCAGCTGGAATGGAAATTATTACATGTACTGTTGTGAAGTGATTAATTTCAAACATAGGTGACGTTTGTTTGAAGAAAAATGGTTTAGAAATGGCTAAAATGTCAAAAAAAATAAACATTGAATTACAAGCGCGGTACCGCGCTTGTAATTTGATGTGAAAACAGTGTGTGTAACAAGTGTGTGCAAACCGCTATGCGCCGTTGAGCCGGGAGCGTCGGGGTAGGTGGTCCTTAGCGAGGGTATTATAAGGTAACCGTTGATATTCGATCATTTGAATTATTTTACTGAAAAACACCGGAAATCATGAATAGAATACCGGATTATCTCACTCATGTATCTTTTTATTGAAGCCGAACAATATGAGACTATATTTGAGCAGTTTCATGCCAACTTTCATTTTGCTACCACTACTGTTTATTACCTTTAAAGTTACAATTTTTTCTTCATCATGGTAAAAAACTAAAAATGCATATTTTAGTAGAAAATTTTAAAAGCTGAACATTTACATCCACAGGTTGCTTATCTACAAACATACACTTGCTTTCTTTCAATCAGGTGTAATAGAACAATTATGATCTTCATTATCATCATGAATTCTATACAAAAGAAAATCATAATAAATTGAGAAAAATTTGTCAAAGACATCTACATTTACTGTACACTCTAGGAAGTAATGTTTATATTCCCTGACATCCCCTTCAAATACAGACAGCAAATGCATCTGAACACAACAGATCAAAACAAAGTAATATGATCAATTAATATATTATTTGAACTTGACTATCAATTGAAGAGATCTAACATAGAAGGGTGTAAGAATACTATTCCTGGTTTGGCCTCCATAGGCAGCATAATATAAGACCGTGACATGAATTCAAATTAACTTTGAATGCACAACTATGTCCTTAATCTTCAGATTTATAGCATAAGAAAAGTGCAAATAACCAGAAGCTATATGACGCCTTTCAATATTGAAAACCCACAAAGTGGTTTAGATTTTTCATGAAATAAGCTCTATCCAGTGCTGTCACTCAATTGTTCATGAACAATGCTGTCATACATGTATTTGGGCTTCTGTGTATTCGTTAGGGTTTGACAGTTTCAAAATTAATCAGGAATATACTTATCATGCATGCACATTCTTTTACATACACTGTACATGTAGATTCTACATCATTAAATTATATTTTGTATTCCAAATACATTAATGAAATGAAAATGAAGTAATTTTTGCCCTATATCAATTTAACATACATTTTAAACTGAAAAGTAAATAACTGTGTTATTGGTACCACTACTAGTAATTCAAGTATCTCTGTTTGATTTGAAATTAATGTCATAAACAAGAGGCACTTTGGCACTCTTTAAATATCTACTGTACATGTACTAATAAATAATAAGATTACGTGGGTTGTGTACATATAGGCCTATATATACGTTGTTAATGGTAACAAAATTAATTTAAAATACATGCAGTGGGGTATATACATGTACATGTATGTATACATGTATTCAGCTAACTCTGTATATTAGAATACATTGGTTGTGTTTATTGTGATTGTAGACAGATCACACAAAGCATAATGTACATGTATGCTGGAACCTTCAAGTATTTCTTACATGTTATCATCTCCAAGATTTATCTACTGATTCCCTTCCCACTGACTGAGTGTCAAGCAGTATAACCTGTACTAATCAATAGATGGGGTGGCCTTGTTTGTTTAGAAATTCAATTTCCAGTCCCCTAAGCTTAGAGATCTTAAGCAAGATCTCTTTCTCTTCTCATGTCAAACATTGGATGATATGTAATAGATCACTATTAGCTTCCCTTAAAACCATTCAAGGTGCAGCCCACATTGAGTGGGATGAGAACATGCTGCCTGCAATCCTAAAAATACAAATGAGTCAAAGGCATTTTCCCACGGAAATGAAAAATTGACAAAGAAAAAAATATTTAATATCCTAATATGAAATAAAACTAAAATGACCCCTGTCTTTCAAGCAGCCCCCTCCATCTTCCCCCCCCCCCCCCATATGTGACAACTAGGTACATCAAATTTGACAAGACGACCTTGAATATGACATTAATTTTTTTTCACTGGCTGACTTGATGTAACATTGAAAGTTTCATGAATATTCATATTGTAATCTGGGCATTGTGTAGTCATCATTTTACTATGTACCAGTACCAACGGTTTCTAACATTTTTGGTCCCATAACCCAACTGAACTGTTTTGTGCCATGACTCCTGAAAGCACTTCATTGGAGGCAAACCTGACAAAGAAAAACAGCCTGCCCTGGTATATAAGCCAAGATGTAGGTCAATGTATAAAATCATGTCTCTCAATATAATGAGTCAATGGGATGGCTCAATAAATGTATGTTGATGTGTTCTCTAACATTTCTTTTCATCAAATTTAAATGAACTTGTTTCATTTATGACCCTCCTATTTACAATTCTCACAAAATCCAAAACAACCCCAAGATGAAGAGCTACTGCTATGCCTCATTGTGAACTGCACTCTCATTCACTCTCCTCTCTGTCCCATTCACTCTCCTCTCTGTAGCCTCATGAAGAGCATACATGTACATACTTGTATATCTGTACTGCAGGCTAATTAGCGGCGACTAGATAAGCCTTGTCTAACATTTTGAACCTTTGAGAGTCATCATAACATGGACAATGTAAATAGACATTTATGAGCAGACTAGCGGAGACTCTAGGAACACTAGTCTGGCTCTTTGCCACGGCTGCCTTCACTCTCAATGATACTTGAGACATCAAATTGGCAATACTCCTTCCAAACCGCACTCCGAAGCATCAACATCATTCGCTAGTCTGCTAACAGGTACAACTGGTTAAGTGCACATGTAATGTACCTCAGCAAACAACATTCAAGCCAAAAGTTCAAGCAATTTACAAGTATTGGTAAAAAGTAATTGATCATTAAAATAGTCAATGACTGAGCATATGATCAGAAATCGTCACACAGAATTAGTTTATTATTACCATAACAGCAGAATGACTGTCATGAGCTACAAGTATTGTTGATGCTAATGTTTCTGATTGCTGATAGACAAGTAGGCCTATAGTACACTATGCAGACTATAGTATCTTACCGACATTGAAAGTCTGTTGGTAGGTCCCCTTGTTTTCAACATACAGGTTTAAGTTATATGTAGAAAATAAGTGTACCTAAATATACCAATGGACTTGGTTTGAATTTGAGGACTCCCAGTTTCAGGAATACTGCACTATCCAATGGGCCACATACATGTAATAAGCCTCCTTTTTTTTTTTTAAATGAGGCTATATAGCAGGCACTGTGTCTTGTTTTTCTCCTACATATACATCTTGCAAGATGGCACATAATGTTTTGATTTTTTTTTTTTTTTGCAAGAAACTATTGTAAAACCAGGAACTTTCACAAATTGTTAACAATAAACCATGATTTTCATGAAATGCAAAGTTTTGTAAGCATGATGAATCAATTATTTTGCAGCATGAAACATTTGTGGATCTGGCTACTCCCAAAAGTCTTGAAATCTTCTTGCATGCAAAAAGTTTCTGGACGCACATAAAAATGCTGTAAAACCAGTGCTTTCACATTCAGACATTAAAAAACTTCCATGAATTGCAAAATTTTAGTGTTAATTTTGTGTATCAACTGCTCTCATCATTCATAAAAGGTTCTTGTACATGAAAATTTTCCATTAAGAAATCCCTTCTTCCCTCCACCCCACTCTCCTCCACCTCAACCCCTCCCCCCTTAATCTCTCTGCCAGGGTTCATCTAATTCAGACAGATCTCATTCATCACATGCCTGTTGAGGTGTGTTATTACACACTGCTAGAATCAACATGCATGAAATTAAAAAATGGAAGATGACTGCCAGATAATTGTTGAACGACCCTTATTACAGGGATCATGACAATTTTTCTTTGTCTACCATTTAATCTGAATGTCTTTCACCTGAACAAATCAGGGGCGCTCTTTATAGTATTTGCAATGTTTAATCCTGTGATATGCTTGATCTCATACAAACATCTTTTGATACAAGGAGAACAACATGAGACTCTATTAAACATGTTTCTCTCCAATTTCCTTTTATGCTATCAAAGCTGTAAATAAGCTGTAAATGAGCTTTAATCAGGTGATATACTGTACTTGATGTACATGTACGTATATTGGGGTTTCCTATTTCATACCTGCATTGTAAATTTGTTTTCTTCACAAATTAATATAGTGCATCTTTTCTGTTTGTTTGTTTTTTGTGGGTTTTTTTTTTAATCTCTCTCTTTCAGTATTCAACAATACAAAAAAATAGCCTAATTACAAACATTTGGGTGAATAGGAACAAAAATTGAAAAGCATTTTTGGAGATAATTTTTCATTCCCAGGAATGACCTTTTCAAATTCTTTTTTTTTGTTGTTGTTGTTATTATTATCATGAATTTAAAAAAAAAAAAAAAGTATCCACCACTCCTAGGAGAAAGTATAATGCCATCAATGCCTTTCCTCTGTTCCTATTATCCCTTTTATATATGTTTCTCTTCACCCTGTTTTGCGTGCACGCATACTTTTTTAACTGCACATTACAGAGCATTACCTTACACTACGTATATGTATATAACACATATACTGTATGTTTGTATAACATTTTGGCAGATAAGCTGAAGGCCAAAGAAGATATTAATCTCCAATTGTGAACAGAATAACATTTGAAATATCCTTGATGTATATTGTGATCATACAGAAGATATTACATATAGTACTGAACCATGAATAATGCATGTCATGAAGTACAGAGGCCTGCCTACATATCAGTCATGCATACAAACAGTTTATAGGCCTACATTGTACATGTAGGTTGCCAAGGTTGAAAAATAAAATTAAGTGGTAATGGGGTTTATCTAAAATTCACATAAAGTTGACTCAATCCACTGGCATTTTTTGATGTGCCAGGGACATGTGATGTCTACACTGTACAACCGTGGTTTAAGGGTTTTCTGTTCAACCAAAATATCAAGTTACATGTACTTTGATCCAGCAGCTGAGTCGACCCAGAGATTCATTCCATGTGTAAACAGAACATAATAGTTTACCACCCAGGCAACAAAAGCAGTACTTAATGGTTGCCACACAGGAGTTTGGTTAATGGCAACCAAGCAACAGCTCATTTCAAGCCATGTACAATGTTGGGTTGCATGAATTACCATAAGTGCATACAGCCCAGATATACATGTACTTCTATAATCAACTGCTAGATAAAATTGTGTCTCAAGTATGGGTTCAGGTCCATTATGATCTGACGCTTGGCTACATGTAGATAATATGAACTTCAATTGAACTGCTTTACCCTATACTGAAACTGGGTTTTAATCAGTCTAAATACTCTGGATTAATTGCATATATAATCTCCAGTAATGAGTCATATCATTTCATGCACCTGCTCTGCAATTATTGTTTCCCAACCACTCTGAGGAATCCTCATATATTAAACATGCCATTGGAGGTGGTAATCATAATGGATGGCTAGCATACAATTCACATATTAAAGGTACAGTAGTGCATATACAAAGCATATTTCAAATGGAAGAAAAATGAGTAAAAGGGAATTTTGCCCTTTCAAACAAACAACAGTACCTGTTAATTCTCCTAGTATCCAAGATGAAATGAACAGATCCGAAAACTGTAACTAACATTTGCTCTAGAAACATTTTCTCCAGGATTTATTTCATAAAAGATACAGGGTTAGACTTAGTGCTTGGGTTTCTACATGTATTAGGTTTTCAATGGCTGGTCACAAATTAATGATAAAGACAAATATCAAGGGCAACAATGAAATCGGTCAATATAGAAAATATATACATGTATTGGATATCAGTGTTACTCTCAGATTTTTGCTTGTGAGATTTTGTCATCAATTTTCTTGGACTCACTACCTTTCTTCCACAGACTGATGATATCAGCTACATTTGTACCTTCATACGGTAACGGGACTTGTGGTTTCGAAACTTTAAGATAGCAAAACTTTAAATTAACGAAACCACGACTCCCTAACCGCAACAAGGATTCACACGAGCCCGAAACAACGAGCTGAAACTACAAGCCGAGCGATTGTTGTGGTTAACCCCAGAAGTAGATACTACAGATTGTGTGTACAGTATACAGATCCTGTGTTCATAATTCGCGCGAAGTGTATGACCGGAAGTTTAACATGAACAGAGAGGTCATCCTTAACCACAAGCTTGCGAAACTGAAAGTTTATTCCATTCACATGGGCCAAAACTGCGACGGAGGACCCAACCCCCCCCCCCCCCCCCCACTGCTCATGGTTTCAGCCTTGGTTCTAGAACTAAAAGTACATGTAAACTTAAAGTTTCGAAACTACAAGTCCGTTCATCGTTCATACCGTCTGAAACTACAAGATAACTACAAGTTAAATTTTTTAAACTACAAGTGAAACTTTAAAGTTTAGCTCCCATGGTGTGAATGTAACTATTGTTATTGTTATTGTCATTGGTATCATTGATTTATGTGACCAACCATTAGGTTACATTTAGGTTAAGGTCAGCGTTAAGTAGAAGTATAATATTGGATCCAAGGTGGAAGTGATAAATTTGATTATTGACATAAACTGACTGCAGAGCATCTGTGGCCAGAGCACATGTCATACCAAGGAGTTATCACAGAACTGGAGTTACAGCAGAAGCGAGCTTCTTTGAACCGGGTTCGATGCCACGGCAATAAACTCAGTGGGTGTTCTTCCGTGATTTACGACAGCTGTGTACCCGGGTCTCGTGCCGAGGCTGGATCTGCACATGCGCATTTTCGGCCGATCGAGTAAGATGACGTCATCTTGCTTTTTATTTAAAAATCGCAAACCCAGGGTATACACACGAGGATAATTTCGCTTTAGACGAGGAATTACTGTTCTTGTCCGAAATCGACAGATTGGGATTACAACTAGATGAACGGGAAATTGAAAAGAGTGGGGAGACAAATTTCTTAATTCTAGATATCTTCGAAAAGAAGAGTAGACTACAGTACCTCCTCCTTGATGTAGCTCTGCCGGACTGGACAGCTCTTTCAGCGGAGCTGCCCCGCGCCGCCAGTCCTGCCGGTGCGGTGGAGTGGCTGCGCGGCGCGAGGTCCGTGTGAAAGCTGCCATTTTGTTACTCTGTTCTCAGATCTCTATTCACATTTTGTTGTTTAACCAAGGAGCTATAATTATACATGGGGCTCCCCCCAAAAAGAATCTGTAACTTGTCATGCTGGGGGTAGGGGCAAATCTGGCAAACTTGTTAATAACACACTTATGTAGACCTACCGGTACATGATAGATCTACATGTAAGTGATTAATAATAGATACTAGCTGGAGCATCACTAGGTGTTACCCCCCCCCCCCCCTTGATTACTTTTTTTTTTTTTGCTTGCTTGCTTGTTGAAAAAAATTTTGATCATCTCTCGTCAAATTTGGATATTCGACATCATGTTTTTCCCTTGTCGGCAAATTTTAAAAATCTGAAGATCTTTTTTTACATATATCATTTAGATCTATTTTATTTTTCATTTTGCTTCTTGGGGAATTTTCATAATGGTATCCCCATTCAGAATGTTCTACTAGTGATGCCACTGAATACAAACTAAGAGGCCAAGTGAATTCGATTATCTTATTCAGATTTCTTGATAAAGAGGAGGGTTCCATGTTATCTAAAATTTTATATTTTTCCTGAATTAGTCGGCATAGACTAGACTAGACTAAATTTCAACAATATTTTCTCTTAAATTAAAAAAATTGTCTTAATTTCATAACATTTAGGCTGACATATAGGCCTACTGCAGGCCTTCTGTGATAACTCCTTGGTCATACAATCTGAAAACTATGAAACAAGCAGGGTGTAAAGTAGACCTGTCATCTACATGTACTGGTAGCAAGACAGAGCATGGACCTACTAGAGACCTACATGTACTAGGTCCATGGACAGAGAGACATCATTGCGTGTCAAACTGCGACAAGTGTTACCAAAGACTTGGACACAAAATACATGTATAAAAGTCTCTTTTTTTACTATCTCTACATGTAATTGAGTCCCCAGTAGGATCATGTTTGAAATGAATGTGTGCATGGCTCTGATCTAGGGTACACTAGTGTTACATATGAGGTAAAGTTTCAAACTCACTGAGAGAAGGAGAAAGTGTTATGAAGTTGATGTTCAAACATTGCAGTACAGACACCTGGAGTAATAGACCTCCAGACTTCATCAGCAATCGGAAACAAGTCACCAAAGTTCATCGTTCCAAAAATCTTAAGTTCATAACTAGTTGTCAGGTGTATGCAATTATCACTTGGTTAATTTCACTTGTGCAAAACAAAATTAATTGTGAAGTAAAATATACCTAAAAAATAACCAATATCAAACTGCCCTACTGAAAATATGCACTTGCAGTGAGGATATGGCAAAACCCAATACTGACACCGAGTTATGAACATAAGATTTCACTCTCTACAACTCAAACATTCTTCCACATTCCAAACCTAGGACCAAATTACTTCTAAAGCAGTCTCAACTGAAAGAGGATGATCCAAGACACTCTACATGTAGGTAGGCCTTCAATTCATGTGAACAAAGAGGCATTAAATATGCAAACACAATTAAGATGCGGCAAAACCCCAAACTGACCCCAAGTTATGATCGTAAGATTTGTTGCTCTATCAGACAATGTTTCTTCCTCGTCCCAGACCAAGGAACAAATTACTTCAAAAGCTGTCTTAGCAGAAAGAGAACTAGAATATCAATGAAGGTGATTAATACCCCCGCCCCAATGTGTGTGCCAAATTTCCTGAGCATTGCTCGAAAAATGAGGAAGTGGTTTGATGTGCAATATTTTCCTGTTTTATTGCCATATGTTGTTACCATGGTAACGCAGTTCCGACACATTCAAAACATTTGTCTTGCACATCTCCATCTCAAGACAAATGTGTGTGCCAAATTTCATGAGCATTGCTCGAAAAATGAGGAAGTAGTCCAATGCGCAAGATTTCAACATGATTTATTGCCATGATATACCATGCTACAATGTTATGCAAAATTTTGTGTCAGGGTTTAGCCCTTTGACAAGGCCTCGCATCTTAGATTATATTCCACGCCGCCCACAACTTAGACGAGACTAGCTGTTGATACGGTGACTTGGCCAGATTCCGAGGAATGCGCGAGCGAGCGGCGAAGCCGCGAGGCCTTTTTCGATATTCTTTTTTTTTTCCCTCTCGGCTTCCTCGCTAGCTCATGAATCATGCATAGCTATATGCAAATATATCAGCTGGGGCTCAATAGAGCAATCAAAACCTACGGCTTCGTTGGCGATTCGTTCATTCTCGACACAGGTGAGTACTAGTGAAAGAATTGTTTTTGTTTGTTTTAGTAACGGAGTTAATAATTAAATAATGGACGTAAAATGAAGAAAAATGTTTTTGAATGTAAAGTACGCTTAATAACTTGACTTATCAGCTTAGGAAATAGGAATTACAAAAAATATAGAGGGATAATTTATTAAACACCCATGTCAAAGTCTCAACTTGGTTCTTCATGAGAGACACAAGCGGGGATATGATGACCACAATGCTGCGGCTTTCCGCGGTACCAGAGGATGGGCCCACGTTCTTCTCGGCCGCAAAAATATTGGTGTTTTTTTTTGGGGGGGGGGGGTTTTAAGGAGGCGGGCACAAAAAAAAGTGCAGGCGGGGACGAGAAACTAGGAATAATTTTTATTTGGCCCTATCTCAAGCTCAAGCTTGCTAGGAATAATAGAAAAGCATCTTTGTAAGGGTTTCCCTTTAACATGATATGATGTCACTGTACTACCCTCCTCTCTCTCTCTAGACCCTCCAGGGATGATGTCTTGGTTACCCCTGGTAACACGCAAAGTGCCATCCACGTCACTCCTCCATACCACTCCAATAATATCTGACCTGCCCTGTCCATTCCTAGCTCTCTGCCCATTCACCCACACCCCACCTCTATCTCTATCTCTCTCTCTCTCTCTCTCTTTTCTTTCTCTCCAACTTTTTTTTACTCGCTCTCTCTCTCTCTCTTTTCTTTCTCTCCAACTTTTTTTTACTCGCTCTCTCTCTCTCTCTCTCTAATTTTTCGCAATAACCCATCCTTCCAAACTTGAAACTTGTTGTAGTTATACACACTGCACATTAAACAGATGAAATGCAATCGACAACAACCGAAAGAGGTTTACCCTATTAATATGTACAGCAGGTATCACATCAGAATCGTACAAGTTCAATGCATTTTCATCCTAATGCAATAAATTGCAATCGGGAAGACATGGCATAATTTAAACGATTGTCACCTTCCAATGGTTCATAGAGCTAGATGCGGCAGCATAAACACCTCGCTATTTCCACTTGATTTGTGATATGAGGGGAGCGGGTTCCTTGAAGCATGGTTGGCTGGCATCATCCCTGGGGAGCTTGTCTTGCTGGGGATAGGGGGACTGCTTGGGGGGAGGGGGGGCTCAGAGAGAGGGAGAAGAGATACCGGTAAACACCCATCCATCAAACTCCCTTTATCCTGTCTCAGGAGAAGGCACATGAATGTAGCATAGCATTGTGGATTTTCGTTCAATCAGTCACTCTACATTTATGCAGCTTCACGTTTGCACATTTTAATCAACTTTATCCAGTCTTTAACTGATGTGTAACCAATCAAATTGATAGACCTTGCATGTTACTGGATTATAACATCTCTGAAATTCAACAATTTAGAAAAAGGTAACATGGCGAGGTACATACTCAAATCCGATACAGTTTGTGTACAGTGTTTATTATGGCCTTTATGGGTACTTGTTTATATCATTACATGCATATTGTAGATCAAGCTAACTTGAAAGGAAAGGAGTGAGGAAAAAATCAGAGATGGAAAAATAAGTGATATGGAACTTACAGGTACAAATTTTATGCTAAATATCAATGACCATGCATTCATTATATCTGTTGGTGAATGGTGTGCCGCTGCAATGTACTTACCCTCAGACAGCTTATAGAACAAGAGAAAAGAGACTTGATGGGGGGAAGTGTTGAGCTAGCACCACGGTTTCCTGACTCTGTAAATTGAGAATAACAACAACAGAATGGATTAAGAATATTCTCATGACACCATATGGAATGAAAATGATTATAAAGCTCAATATTAGATCTCAGCAACCGTCAGACGGGTATTTTTAGTAGTAGTAGTGTATGGAATTAGTTTTAATTTCAGGTCAATGGGCAATTATAACTGTTTCCCATATCCTCAGGGAAATGAGTGGTCTTTTGATTGTCTATCCAGTCTTTATTATGCAGCTTAGTTTTCACTGCCTAATTATCTTCGTCTGTAGCCTTCTGTATACACATTATTACTGTGTAAGAAAATGTGAACTTATTCTCCATGTTTTCATCATACTTCCCCCTCCCCATTCTTTGCTCTATCTCTCACTCGCACAGAATTACATCAAGGAATGTATTTGAAGCTCCTTGATTACATCGTCGCTCATTTCACGAAGTGGCACGATCGACCACAGATATTTCAAAACGCATTCTGAGAAAAAAATGATCTCAATTTTTGCATGTTTAAAACAGTCAATTGACGTGTTGATATGAGTTAAATTTGATAAATTATTTTTATTTATTTTATTATTTTATTTTATGAAAGGTAGAACTGATGAAACACAAGTTTTATTTGCTCCACGATCATCTTGATTCAAAACACGTCCGCCAAATGCACAGCGGAACACCACTGGTTTGCTACCCCGATCCAGCCCGGTGCTGGCGCATGGCCGGGAGAACACAACGGCCCATATGCACATACGGAGCTCGCGTATATGTACATATGTATATTCTCCATCGTTTCGCTGATCCCACAAAATGTTAATGTGTGCATTAGACCTTCTCATTCATACAGCCGGCCCAACGAAAGTTTGTTTGTTTGTTTTTTATTTCTATTCAGGTTCCCCCAACGCGCACAGGCAGAAGGCAGAAAATTTAATTTCAATATTGAATACAGAATATGAGGGGCAAAAGAAAACTAAATTTAATGATTTGGAAAAATTATTCTCACAAATCTTGATTCTTAATCTAACATGAAATGTTCAAAAATAGGGCTAGATTGCACCAGAGAGCATCTAGAAACCCCGGCCGCAAGGACTTCGCGCTTCACGCTCGTGTTGTGCGCTTTGCGCACATGTTTACATGTTTAAATTTTCGATTGTGGAAAACCCTGCCAGCACGTAATAAAAAAAATTGCACGAACATTTGTGTCACTTCATGAAGTAAATGGTTGGCCTTTTTGAGGTACATGTATGTGTCATTTTGATAATACTGTTTTTTTGCAGATTAAATCAAAATTGATACTTGAAACTTCGTTATGTGATAAATGATAGATAAAAAAATGCTAAAAATGAAAAAAAATGAAAACTGGTATTTTATGCTATTTGGGGGATTTGTGCCACTTCATGGAATGAACGATGACATGTACATACAGTATAATGTAGTTGTCCGTATTTCTCCTCTCCAAATCTCTTTCTCTCTCTCTCTCTCTCTTTCTCTCTCTCTCTACCTGTAATGTACACATGTACCCCCACTTTCTCTCCTTCTGACTCTCTATTTCTCTCTACATCTTTCTTCCTCTACATGTATATTCACCATTCTAGCCCCCCTCCCCCCCCCCTCCCCTCCCACACACATACACACACCTACACACACCATAACACATCCCATCTTATCTCCATTCTCCCATAACATAAATGCCCTCACTCTATTGAACATTGTAATGGAGATGAAATCAAACAAACAGCTCATGTATAAAATAAGGAAATGATTTTTTCCCACAGGCTTGGAATCCTGTCTGATTGGAGATGTCAGGTGTAAGAAGCCTGAGTAGCCTTCTCATATTTTATATCAAGGGATCACAAACTACGCTCTGGCCTTATACATGTACAGTACTGGTAGAAGCCCACTTCTTGATATTGTCATTCTTATTGTAGATACTTGTTCTTAAATTTTCTCAATCTATACAAATGTATTGTCCATATTTTCCATAAACTGGAGGATAAAAACAAACCAATATATCATAGAGCTACAAATACAGATAAAGAACAAGTGTAGGCCTATTTACATGTATGTGTAGGCAGGACTGTATGTCTACATATTTTTCAAGATTTTGTTCAAATGAATATACAAATATGTACTTCTCCATAGCATTTCATCAATTGCTACTTGCATAGTATACAAGTAGCATTCAATGAATTTCGCCCCAAAATAACCCCCCCCCCCCCCCCTGCTGCCCCTCCTTATTCACATACATCTGAATAGAAAGCAGTACTGAGAAGAAATAAGCCTTTGGGTGTTTCTGACTGAGCAGATAGGCCTAATGAAAAGCATCTCCTATTTTTCTTCTTGTTCAGATACATTTTTTGTTGTAAATCTGGAAAGAACTTTTGGCAAGTACATGTATTTTGAGGATTGGCTTGGTAGAGAAAATGAGAACTAAAAAAAAATGCTTTAGCATCAGCCCTTGATTTAAACGTGCAACCTCTACAACGAAAGTCAAAAGGCTACACCCCTCTTTACACCAAACAGCACTTTTTATGCACTCTGCATAATGTAAGGCAGGGAGGAGAATGTGTACTGTACATTATCTAGGTAGATGCGAGTCTCATAGGGCTTTCACTACTTCCTTACTAGAAGTGAGAAAGAGAGAGAAAGAGAACTGAAAGCACACACCAGCCTTTACTTAGAACCTTCAAAAGGCCACACCCCTCTTTCCAACAAATTCCACATGTTCTAGATGCACCCTACATCATGTTAGTAGGGAGGACGTATATCATAGAAGTCTCATGTGTTTATATTTAGGGCTCACCTATTACAGTCTGCTTCATTACGAGAAGTGAGAAATAAGTCCATTGACCCTGAAAACTACACATGGGCCTCACAGCATGACAGGAGAGGGTGTCACAGGCTGAGTTCATACTCTTACATTATTCATCATGCATCTTCTAGAAAATAAGTTATCCAGAAGGCACAGAGCAGAAAATTCCTGCATCTTTCCCACTACATTGTAGCAAGTACTGTACTTTAGAAGTTCTTAATCCCTGCATACAGCTCATATACTGTAGATCAAAACTATTGGCTACAGAATACTCCTACTTACATGAGGGGCTACCCCTTGCAGTGGGAAGATTTTAGGGCCCCACTGTAATAGTGTGAGGGGTAGTTGAATTTTGGATGGAACATCCCTCCTAAAATTCATTTGCAATATCCCTCTTAACAATCACACCGCAAAGAAGATGCTCTATCTGAACTTTAAAAAAATCCCCCTTTATTGTAGCAGTATTTGGTGAAATTTGTTGGGACAATAAGCCAGTTCGTAATTACAACATGCGCATGCGCAGACAAAGGTCATTTGTACCAAGTACAAATGACCTTTATACGCTATCAAAGAGTGCACACCATGAAGCACACACCAATGTGATATTAGTTGTTATAAAATGGGTTCAAGAATGTAGCCAATCAGATGCACTGAAATGAGTCATGTGTGCGCTCTTTTTTTTGTTGCTAACATGCACGGGAGTGCAAAAAGTGCGCAGCAAAAAGTGATAATGCACGGCTGAGATGCGCGTATGCATACCGCTAGGGCGTACAAACTTAAGACGCAATGAAATGCGCGTAGTTTCATATGGCCATGGGAAGGCAGTAGCAGGACTTTGATGCGCACACTGACTTTACACGCTCAATGTGATGTCATAAAGGAAAGCAAATTGCGGCCTCCTTGACCGTGTGATTCTTTGCATTTTGTAGGGGTTTGTAACTATTCTTTGGGGACTTTAAATTCAATATTGTTGACCCATTTTATAAAACAAATAATTCATATTTTGTGGCTCGAGCATTAGTGATATGCACTGCACTCAGTTAAGTCACAATGGGACGGATAATGAACCCCACAAGTCTCGTTCATTATCCCATTGTGACTTAACATTCGTGCAGTGCATATTCACCAACGCACTCGCAAACACGCATTATGTGTACATGTATATCAAACAAGTAGTGTATCCACCATAACAGATTGGGGGAATTTGTACCATCTACTATAAATTACAAACTGGTTTATTGGTGGCTATTTCTCTTCAGACAAACATTCTTATATCTTCAAGAAGATGAACATGTAGCCTATACATTCTTGTTACACTTCATCACAAAAACTACAATCCATCTATAGCCTACACTGTACATGTATACTTATTACCAGGTCAGTGACAACCCTATTACAACCTGTATTAGTTCATGTAATACTTAGGTATAAAATCTATGCCAAATTGTTCTGAGAATAGTGTGGCCGACGAAGCAAACATTTATGATTGAAATAAAGCCTGGTGTGTCTGATGAGTGACTCATACATGCACGCTGTGCTTTGATATCAACATCTTCTCTCTATCTCCCACTGCGTCCCTCCATTCTCACACTCACTAGGGAACAACATCTAAATTACCCCCATTCAGACAAGGAAAACAGTACAATGTTCCTTATGAAAACTCTACAGGTACATAATAAGTACACATGTATTTAAATTTTTCCTTGTCTGAATGTCAAAACGTTGTTTAGCATTCAAGCATCGTTTTCAATGAAAACTCTCTAGTAATACAATAAGAAATAAACAATTTCCAGTTTGAACTTTGCTAATGAGTCAATGTACATGTATAGCAAAACAGTGCTTTGAGCATTATTTTTAACAAAACTATTGATAAAGAATCAGGGTCCATCACCATTGTGAAAATTGTATTGAACAAAGAAGTACAACTTGGCAGGAGCTTATCATGAACATAATTATGCTGATATGACAAGCCAGCTGTAATTTTATATGCTCAAGGCTTGCAAATTTGACCTACATGTACATGTATATGTATGTTTTAAGCTCACATTAAAATATAAGCTGAGGCCACCCCTTGACAATAATAGCTTCACTTTACATTGTTCTTGTCCTCTGAATACACTCTTTTGCTCTAAAGTGTTTCTTTACATGACCTTTCTGTATGTCCATGTATACATGTACCTCTTCAGGGTCTTGTGTAAAAAGGCTATATAAGCCATAAATAGTACACCAACAGATGCACAATACAACCACAAGTACAAATGTCAGGACAACTGCTTCCAATGTTATTCTCAAGAGAAGATTTTTAATGACAATAGTGCTGACAATGTCATTCAGATGGCAATCAACACAAAGTCCTTGTCCCTGATTATGATGACCTTCCTATTCAAGTCTACTTGTAAAGCAATAGTATGGAGATGAATATGATATACTAGTACATGTACATGTAGTGCCCATTTCATACAGGAAAAAGTGCTAGAGTGCTAGAGCTGTACAAAGAATAACGATTAATCCAAATCTCTCCTCTTACTAGAGCTCTCTATGGACAGGAGTGACTTGGACCCCGTTCTCATTACGAGATAGGAAAGTGGATCGTGCTATCGTGGGGCGACCCACGGCATGCACCAGGGAGGTACACTGGCACGCCAAGAGTTCACACTTACGCTTGGCATTCTCTGCACAGCAAACTGCGAATTGACGCGCTCTAGATCGCGCTACATGTATCTCTAGTGAACCACCCCCTAGAGGTGGTCCAGTTTGGGATCACCGTGGACCTCCGTGGATCATGCCAAAACGACGTTGCCACGTTCTCACCTTAGTAATGAGAACGGGGTCCATGATCAGTCTACAGTACATACATGTACATGCCAACAGGTAGTTAACCCTTTCGAGACAATTGACCACATTTTGTGGTTTGGCTCAATAACTTTTTATTCAGAGCTCTAAAAAATATACCAGATACATGAGTAGAAAGAGCAAAAATTTCTGCACACACTATGTCCATTTTTGTTGCATTACCATATTGCGTTTGATGCCAGGAATTTTGAATAGGAGAATAAGTTTTAAAATCCTTAAATTGGCAACACATTGAGAGATTCAAAATCCTTATTTTTTATCCAAATTGGCAATTTTTTCAACTTTTGGACAAAATTCCTAACCATGTGTATTATTTTCAAAGACATTACACCATATTAGAACCATGTAGCACTGAAAGAAAAATATTATTGTTGCCAATTTGAAGATCAAAATGTGATCAATTTAGCCCTGAAATAATTCCTGTCCTGAAAGGGTTAATACATTTAAACCAGTGGTCCCAATCAGAATCTAACTAACTAGGGCAAATATGTGCCTAGAGGTTTCTTTAGAACCCTCCAAACAAAAACCTCAGAGAATTTTTTAGAAAGAGCAAGTGTTTCTGAATAAAATACAACTAGGCCTTGATGTACATGTAGTACCAGAATCCAGAATTTATGAAGAGCATAAACAACAGGTCCACTAAAATAATTATATTTTAATAAAGAAAAGGTGTAATTAATCTTAACATCAATAATTAAACGCAGATGATATCAAACAACAACATTCAAAATGGTTCCAAGCAGGGAAACAGAGTCCCAAACGTACATGTACATGTATTGCACCATGCTGTAAAGCAGCTGTTTGTATTACATGTATTTTGTGGTTTTGATGTAGTGTAAACAAGTCTATGTTCCAAGTGACCAGAGAAATGAAAATGAATATTCTAGTAAAAAAGTGGCAAAGCAGTTATCATAGCACCATGCTGTAAAGCAGCTGTTTGTATTACATGTATTCTCTACCTGACGGTTGACCTACACGTAAATCCTTGGCTTACTCACACTATGGCCCTACTACTCAGCTTGATACAACAGTTTTAATCCTTCCAAACTATATCTACAAGTGTCAAACATCAAATATTAACACAGCATTGCTTTCACACAATCCCCTTCCAATGGTACTGTAAAATGTCCATCAATTTTTGTCAGATTAGTGTACTTTTTCTCAAATTCATAGTGAATTTGTCAGAATCAATTCCTAAGAAAGCAGATTTGTTGTCACCATTTTTTGACTCATATACATGTACAGAACATTTTTGGAAGGTAAATGGCAAAATATCCAAGCATTTGGAACATCAGGATAACCAATTAACATGTGCAAAACTGCACTATAGCTGCTTTCACAACAGACGTGTAATTTTAACAGAAATGTATTTTCATTCAGTATGTATTGCTATTCATACAATGTAACGTAATATGTTATTTAGGTCTTAAATGTAAAGCATGATCAATTACATCAACACAATATTAATTATCACTATCATTATCATCATCATTACACTAGATCTCATTATGTAATACTATCAGGGTAACCTTGCTAGTCATAAGGACCGCTATTCATAAGGAGCACTTATTCATAAGGACCGCTATCCACAACGCATGACTAAATGAATAGCTGTTTTGTACGAATAGCGGTCCTTCTGAATAACGAGTAAATCAGAGACAAAATACCTCGCTATTCATAAGGACAACCATTCATAAGGACCACTATTCATAACTACTCATAAGGCCCGCTATTCATTTGCATGTTAAATAAATAGCAGTTTTCTATGAATACACTGTAGCGGTTCTTATGAATAGCGAGCAGACCCCATACTATCAATATCATTATTAAAATATCACTATCAATATATCATCAATATTATTGTTGTGGTGTTGTAATATCATCGTGCTTTTTGAAGCAGTTAAAGAATATAGATTTATCATTTAGATATAACTAGCAACAGTACCCGTGGAAAAATTCCACGGGTGCTAGCCAGGGAAGTATGGATTGATTTTTGCGAACCCATCTTCTTTGGAACAATGTTGAAATTATTACTGTTTTAAATTGTGGCTTATTAAACTTATATTGAATGGGATAAACATATTACAATGTTTTTGTTACCAAATAATCATATTCAAACTATGTTTTCAAATGATAGGTTAATATGTGTACACTGTGAATATCATGTATTGTTTTAATTAATAAGACGTTCAATGCTTAATAATTATGAGATATGGGTAATGGTTTCTAAAAGAAATATTTTGTAATTTTTGTTTTTCATCTAAGTTAATTTTTAGTTTCTCTTGTATTTATCTTAGATTCTTTTAGTGTTGTTTCATTAGTTCAAGAGAATAATACATGAAGTATTAAGAGAAAATAAGTTTAAGATTACAACATGTCATTCTTACTATAGAATATGTCACATGCTTTTTTTGAAAGTTAAAAGTCTGTTGGGTTTTTTTTTTTATTTGGTTTTGGGCTAAAATAATTTATCATTTATAGAAAAGTTCCAATTTCTTTGGGGGTGATTTCATTTTTTCTACAATGAACATAAACAAATTAATGCCCCCCCCCCCCTCCGCTTTTTACGCCCATGAATCCAGTGATTACATTTTTTGTACAATAATATAAAACTAGCAGCAGTACCCGTGGAAAAATTCCACGGGTGCTAGCCAGGGAAGTATGGATTGATTTTTGCGAACACATCTTCTTTGGAACAATGTTGAAATTATTACTGTTTTAAATTGTGGCTTATTAAAATTATATTGAATGGGATAAACATATTACAATGTTTTTGTTACCAAATAATCATATTCAAACTATATGTTTTCAAATGATAGGTTAATATGTGTACATGAATATCATGTATTTTTGTAATTAATAAGACAAATGCTTAATAATTATGGTTCTATGGGTAATGGTTTCTAAAAGAAATATTTTGTAATTTTTGTTTTTCATCTAAGTTAATTTTTAGTTTCTCTTGTATTTATCTTAGATTCTTTTAGTATTGTTTTATTAGTTCAAGTGAATAATACATGAAATATTAAGAGAAAAATAAGTTTAAGATTACAACATGTCATTCTTACTATAGAATATGTCACATGCTTTTTTTGAAAGGTAAAAGTCTGTTTGTTTGTCTTTTTATTTGGTTTTGGGCTAAAATAATTTATCATTTTTATGTCTTATAGTGGTAATTATGTATAATACACTTTTGCTGATGAGAGAGATTGCATATCTACTGTTTTTATGTAGGAAATAACAATATAATTATTTCAAAACTTGTTTCCATGTGAAAATCACTGGCCATATAATACTGTGAAATTAATCTTATTTTATTTGAGCTAATGCCTTTTAACTTCCATGAAGATTGTTTTATGTTTGTGTGTTTATTGAAGCAAATTTTTTACCTGTCCTTTCCCACCCCGTTCTCACAATATCACCTAAGGAGAAACGTGAGCGAAGGTGCCTGATGCCTAAACATATGAAATTCTACCGTGCCATCCATTACATTTTTTTGTAATGAAACATGATTTGCAAAAGTCATAATCCAATTTACTCACGTACCCCTGCAATATTTGAAACCCCAGATAAAATTGTGAATCCACCACTTAATAATAATCTGTGGACAATTATGGATGGTGAGTGCAGGCTCTATCCCCTTATCATGCCCCCTCCCCTCCCTTCACTCCAGCCAGTGGCGTATAGAAAGGTTCCACTTTCTTTGGGGGTGATTTCGTTTTTTCTACAATGAACATAAACTGTTAATTAATGCCCACCCCCCCCCCTCCGCTTTTTACGCCCATGAATCCAGTGATTACATTTTTTGTACAATAAAATAAAATTGATGCACTCACATATGCCCCATCAGTGGCGGATCCAGGGGGGGGGGCCTGGCCCCCTCCCCTGGGGGAAAAAAAGACAGCCCAAAATGCTGATTTTTTTTTTTTGTTGCTTGTGAGAATAATGAGGGAAAACTGGAACCCATAAAATCTGGTAACCCCCCCCCCCCCATGAGCGACTTTTGGAGAGTTGGAGAAACAAAAAAAAATTCTTGGAGGGCTGGCGAATTTTTTTTTTTCACTTACACCCCCCTCCCCCCCACCCCCCACCCCGCTGAGGGACTTTTGGAGGGCTGGCGAAAAAAAATTCATGGAGGGCTGGCCAATTTTTTTTTTTTTTCACTTACCCCCATCCCCCCCCCCCCCAGCTATCTATGAACATGACTCCAGTGATTTCATTCAAATTTTTCTACAATGAAGTTAATCATATCCCCCATCAACCACTGCACACCCCCCATCCCCACCCCGCTATCTATGCCCATGACTCCAGCATACTCTATTATTTCTTCAATGGATTAACCGTTAAAACGCCCCTAGCACATGTTTTCCCCTGAAACTGAAAGAGTGAATATTGTGGCCAACTTTCATCAGCACTATTATTAACGAATTAAGCTTGATCTATAGTCTTAAGCCTCTTTCACACCGGGCCTGCGTAGGGTTGCGTTGTGCGGCGTACCAAGTATGCCAAAATTACGCGCAGGACCGGCGTAGTCCCTGCATATGTTTTGCATAGGCTGCATTAAGGTGGCGTATGGTTGCGTACCCTGTGCATAGGCACCGCGTACCTATGGCATATGCAATTGGCGTACCTCCGCGTAGGATTGCGTATAACATGCGTATGGTTGCGTTCGAATACGTATAGGTCTGGCGTAAAGGGTACGTAGGTTTGCTTATGCTGAACCCACACTAAGCAAAAGTACGCAACACTACGCCCTTCCTTACCTAACTCTACGGTAGTGTTGCGTAGACTTGCGTAAAACTGCGTACTTTCTGCGTGACGCGTCCAGTGCTCTTTAAACAGGTTTAATTTTTTGCGTCCATCTCGCGTACTCCTTTGCGTCCCTCGGCCACGTAGGCTAACGGAGGCACTGCTTGGGGCAGAGTAAGCTCGGCGTAGTCAGTACGCCACACTACGCAACTCTACGCAGGCCCGGTGTGAAAGCCCCTTTATTACGCGCAGGATCGGCGTAGGCTGGCGTATTGTTGCGTACCCTGTGCATAGGTACCGCGTACCTACAACATATGCAATTGGCGTACCTACGCGTAGGATTGCGTATAACAGGCGTAGGGTTGCGTACGTATACGTAGGTCTGGCGTATATGGTACGAAAGTTTGCTTATGCTGAACTTACACTAAGCAAAAGTACGCAACACTACGCCAGCCTCAAAGAATTTTTCGTCGGACTGGTGTAGGATAGCGTACGGTAGCGTAGTGTTTTATACTTGCATAAAAACTGCGTACTTTCTGCGTGCAGTGGTCTACGCCGAAAGTACGCGAAAAAAATAAACACGTTAATTTTTTTGGTCCATCTTGCGTACCCCTTTTCGTCCCTCGGCGTATTGCCACGTTGGCCAGCGTAGGCGATACTCCGCACTACGCAACTCTACGCAAGCCCGGTGTGAAAGCCCCTTTAGATCTATAGTCTACAGATCTACATCTAGACAGAAAAATCCGTCTGGTTTTAAAACACACATACTTAAAATAGACTCTGCTCTTGCTGAGCAGATTCCGGAATTACATTTTTAGAGTAATAAAATGGATGTAGAATCTACTCTAATATAGGGTATGATGAATTTAATACCATCTAAAAAAAAGGACGATATTCGACCTAAACTTTTTCCAATCTTGAAATAAGCAGCTCAGTATTTACTGGCGGACTCCTTCCCTCGAGTTCATCCAGCCATCCCTTACAACAGCTCAGCCTCAGAGAGCGGGCGCTGCCGTGACAGAGTACCGGCTTTGTAGAGAAGAATGTGATCAGTTTTTAACTAATTCATTACAGAGAAAATAGGGACAAACAAAGTCCATAAATACTACACTGCGACATTTTTGTTCCCAACAATACCACTCACGTCCAAAGGTAACCTTGGATATCTCAAAATACCCCTGGGTCTCACCGTTGTCTCCTCCCCCGGAGTTCATATCAGGCAGCCAAGGCTGCAGCGCTGGTACTGCTCAGCTCACAGCGCAGCGCCGCCGTGATGGAGTCCGCCGGCTAAAAAAAGAAGAATTTAATCAGTTCTGAGCTGTTAACTAAATACAGAAAAAATATGACAAAGGAAGTCCATAGATGCAGTTTCTAACAGTTTTTTTTTAGATCTAAATAATGTCACTCACCTCCAAAATCAACCTCAGAATGATTTGTAAGCTCGGGAAACCGTAGTCGACCCATGTTGATCGTGTATGCAGGTGTATACAGTATACAAATTGCATGTATGCAATATGCATCGTCGCGTCGCATGCATTGCATTGAAATCGCATCGCAGTACGTGGGTGCTACTCCTATGTTATACTAATCACAAAGTGTACTATGAAACAATTGAATACATAGTTACGTACATACCACGGAGCTCTATTGAGCCTGGAACACTGTGGGACATACCCATGCCATAATTGTTTTCTTACGGGGGTTCCCACCGGTTAGAGCAAGATTAGCAAGATGGCTAACGCGAGTCGTCTAACACGGTCGCACAATGCAAGTTGATACTCCTCGTGCACGACGTTGTTTGTCACTTGCCATGCCGTGCCTGTGATGGGCATAAAGGGAGGTTGCACGGCTGACAACACCGCCGTCGTGCGAGGTATCCACACGGAAAGCAGCCGTTCCTTCGGCCTGCCCGTCCTCCCAAATCCCCCAAATCACGTTTTGGGATGTCGACGGCGACGACGGGGTAGGCGTGGCACGCGGACTACGGGTTACACGACCTGTGGAATTATGCCACCGATCCCGCGCCACGGCGAGGGCGGACACGGCGGGGGGAAAGAGTTTTTGCTTCCACAAAAAACGGCCTTTTACGGTTTTGAGTATTAATATATAGATTCTACCACTTTTGTATTAAATGGGTAACAATGTGAATGCTTATGAATGTGTACATGTATATTTGTAGCACGGGCCTTTGCATTGCTATCTTCATCCCACATACATGTACCCTATCATGGATACTAATGTCCAGGACTCCAGGTGTGTCCTTCCCAAACTGTCAAGTAACGACCAACCAATACTACTGGGCATTAAGACGGGTCAAGTTAATCCATTTACCACATCTACATGGTAAGGAGTACTAGGCTTATTTTTCAGACCTCACTCAGTCAGTACATCACACGTCTGCAATGTACATACATGTACATGTAGCTTCAGCATATTGCACATGTATGTACATGTCCTGTCATCATTCTGACAATTAGCATTTACCCAAAGTGAAAGAGGCTTATACCCGGTACACAATATTTCACAATAGTATTTTTAGGTCATGAAGGCACATTTCCAATTATGGAAAAAGTAAAAAAAATATTATGCATTGATGTGTCATCATGTGTACAAAAAATATATACATGTAACAGGAAGTGCTCAGGACCAGGGATCAACATCAACATCTACAAGTACATCTACAAGTACATATACATGTACATGTAATCTATTTCTCACCTTTCTCTTGTACAGTACTCTACTTCAGAAGAAAAAAAAAAAATTACAGTGCTCAGCTTAATGAATAATTCATTTTTCACAGAAATATTTCTGTATGTGACATGAATACAATCAGAGGCTAAAAGATCAATATTTAACTTAATCCATTGCCTACAGGAACCAGGTGGTCCTTGTATTAAGCCTATGGGAATGAGATGGGGCCCGTTGCACAAAACTTGCGTTTGAACGCAACTCAGGAAAATCAAAAGCAACTTTATTTTCAGCCAATCAGAAGTGCGCATTAAGGATTTGCGTTTGATTTTTAGGAGTTGCAATCAAACGCAAGTTTTGTGCAACAGGCCCCAGGGGCCCCCTGGTTAACTTAACTTGACCACCATGTGAGCAGTACATAAGAGTGAATTTTTTTAGAAGGTGAATTGATAATCTAATCATACATACATGTAGAAGCATGGACCTAGGTCAAACAAAAGCCTCTCTGTCATTTATTCAGTACCTCTGAGTGAAAGGCTTTGAATAAAGAACTAGTTGATGGAGGGCAGTGAGTGGTATCCTAATTAGGGGTGTAGCCCTCAGGGGTGGTCTCCTGGCTATCAGACAATGGGGGTGTGGTATGTTTACAAACATGGTCCATTGGGTGTAGGATTGACCCTGACCTCAGTCAATGGTCACTCAAAGGTCAGTTAAGGACACCATGGTTATCATAATCAGCAATGGCACTGCCTGCAGGATGGATGTTAGTCTGCATTCCAGACACATATTTGCTGTATTTGTTGCAGATTTTACCCACACAACCATCCATATACACGTACGTGTACATGTACATGTTTTATGTACATGTACAAGTACAAGAACAATGTATGCTGCTTGATCATGTGCATACATGTACCTTGTTTCTGTCACTGGTACTTCTTAGAGACTGTCTCAAAATACATTTCAATGGAAAGGAACCACCAATATGAATTAGAGAAAAGAATAGAAGATTAAGAGTCTGGAGTGCAAACTGTTTGTAGAGATCTTTAGGAATTTTAAATGTCTCTCTCATAGAATAGATGGAATAGAGAGGGTGGGGAGCAGTGAAAAAAATAAGCGGGGGCTAAGGGCAATTAGCCCCCGAAATTCTTGAAAAATCCACTGTAAATAAAAAAGAGCCACTGTCAAATAATATTTCTGTCCATGGGTCGTAGTGCATTAAAATCTCTGAACACAATAGTAGGCTTTTTACACTTGATTTTTTTGAACCCGTACTATCCTTAACCCCGGACTATCCTTAACCCCGGAAGTATATTTTTTGCTGTTCTCATTGGTAGTTTTAGTCCCATACTATCACCCTAGCCAGAGCACATAAAATCCCCATCTTTTGACATTTAGCCCCACCTTCTTGGGGCTAACCTGCTTTTTTCCAGGGCTAAAATAGTCCCGTACTATCTTGGAGTTAGCCCACTTTGGTCAAACGCAATGTGAACAGAAAGTGGGCTAAGCTTAGTCCCGTACTATCGGTGGGGCTAAATCCTCGTTTAGCCCCACCGATAGTATGGGACTAAGCCAAATTTTGCAAGTGTAAAAAGCCTATAAGTGGACTTCGAAGTAGCCCTCGCGAATGAAATTTTATTTTTTACACTGGTGGGGAGATATATGGTATGCATGTAAGATTTTTATTGCCTATTGGCTGTTTTGTGGACTTTAAAATCACCATGGCTACTTGTTTGAATATTAGATGAAAATTCAGTGAATGAAGTACATGTGCAATTACATGTACAGTACTTTTCACTGTGTTCAGTCAGGAATTTTTATACCGATGCCTTCCAGTTTTCTGCATTCAATACATTTCATTCCTCCTGTATGTTTGCCAAATGGACAATTAGCAGATTACCAATCACCGGCAAGGGCAAAAGTCTTGCAGAGTTTGAACACACAGGTTGTAGACATTGTGTGATGATGCAACCTGTTTTGAACTGGAGCAGCAGATTAAAATGGAAGAGCAGATAGACTGGTTAATGTTCTATGAGTCTCACGTAACTCTCCCTTGAGGTTATATGAGAAACACCACATAACAAAACCTAGATTTCTCTGCTTGTGGATGCTCTCTCGATGGTAGAAAAACAAGTACATGTACATCCGACATACAATTTGTGCAAGAGAACAGTATCATAGAGGACTAAATTCTGCACTTATTTTTGTATTTTGCAATAATGTAATTAATGACACGATGTACACAGTGTACTTTACCTGCAAACTCCGTGGTAATCATGTTACTATTAAGTGGAAATATTCTCTAGTAGAATACAGGTACCGGTTGTAAAAATTTGGCAGTTCACATACATGTATTCCTAAGTTCTGAAATTCCATTGAAATCAACATCTTCCAGAGGTAATTTTTTGTCCCCCCCCCCCCCCACAAAAAAAAAATACATATGTAGACAAAATGAATAACATTTACATTGTAAAGATAAAAAATTTGACTGAAAAGACCACAATGTCATTTCAACATCCTCATTTTTTTAAAATGATGCATTCTACATTTGCATGTGTGCACTCATGTTTTAGTGTTCAATTAGTGCAGGAAGATGACATTTCAAAGCTAAAAAAAACAGGAGTACCGTATTGAAAGGTAAACTTTTGTGAATATGAAGAGTTAAAAGGAAAAATGTCTACATACTACTTTATTTATCAATATTTTACAATGAGGTTTTATGAGCATAGTGAAACAAAAAGTTTTCTTGTAGGGTGTCTGGCAGAGATTTGAGTTTGTGTACCAAAAGCATACTGAATTGTGTACCAAAAGTGGTCTGTTTTTTGTCCTTTACTCAATGCAGTTCTGCATGTTGATCTCCACATTTTTATATCAAATGTTTGGTACCATTTGATAGAGAAAGTTGTTGTCTACATTTCAATACTTGGATCCTTAAATGTTACTGAGAGGGAAAAGAAATAGAAGGTAAATAGGAAATGCTTGTCAAAATCTTATGAAACAACTGCATTTCCCATTCAATTACAATGTCAATGGAAAAAGTACTGATTTTTAGCCATTTTTGGCCATTTTTTTAATTTTGACAGTTGATCCCAATTTCAAATCAATATAAATCTTATATAATCTGAAAGAGGATACATTATGCTAACTTTTCATTGGTGGATCCCTGCATGAAAATGAAAATTGAAAAAGTAACGGCCTGATAAATGTCATTTTTTCAGGGTATCCCTGTCCATGTTTATATTACAGAGCAAATGGGCGAAAAGGGGCAGAAAATTACCTTGATTTTGAGGAACTCTATCTCTTGATAGGAAAGTCAGAAAATGATGAAATTTAAACCATGTGTCATCTGATTAATTATTCTTATCAAATATGTGAACAAAATTTCCAGAAAAAACCTGAAGCTTGAAATAAAAAATTTCTGTGGACACCCTATTTCTTGTATGTTATGAATAATCTATGAGGAATTCAATTTCACCTTGTACATGTACATGTACATGTATATTAGTTACCACTGAAAAATGAAATGGATTGATGCCAAAAAAGGAATGTCTGAAAACTAATCATTTACCTACAGGCAACACATGCTCCCCATGAACACAATGCACAAAAATTCATAAATATACTTGTAGCTAGCACAAATACTTATTCATGGATTTATTGTGTGTTTTTGATAAGCCCTGCATAGTGGTCACAGGTACCACCATGCATGGTAAAGGTTCATTATGATGCATAGATATATTGGAGAGGGATGCGTATATGTCTGCCTTCATGCATACCAAATGAAATGATGTGGCAAAGCATAGCTGTAGTCACACTACTGTAGGTCTACTAGTACCTAATTTCAAAAGGTATACTGTGCAGGTTTCTATAAACCTCCTAAAAATACTTGTGCTGACAGAATAATTCTGGAGACTTTAAATTCTTTTAACCACCTTGATTTTCAGGTTAACCCTTTCAAGACAACTGACCACATTTTGTGGTTTGGCTCAATAACTTTTGATTCAGAGCTCTAAAAAATATACCAGATGCAGGAGTAGAAAAAGCAAAAATTTCTACACACATTGTGTCCATTTTTGTTGCATGACCATATTGCGTTTGATGCTAGGAAATTAAAAAAGGAGAATAAGCTTCAAAATCCTTAAATTGGCAACACATTGAAAGGTTCAAAATCACTATTTTTTATCAAAATTGGCAATTATTTCACCTTTTCGACTAAGTTTCTAATGATGTATATTGTTTTCAAAGACATTGCATTTTGTTAGAACCATGTAGCACTAAAAGAAAAATATGATTGTTGCCAATTTGAAGAACGAAATGTGATCAATTTAGCCTTTAAATTATTCCTGTCCTGAAAGGGTTAACTTCTATTTTCAGTTTCTATCATGCCATTCACAGCCATTCCAAAATATGCTATTTGTACATCTACATGTACATGTACACATACATGTACATGCAGATATTTGGAAAAAGAAGATGCCTGCCATGCTAAACGTCTTCTTTCAGAAAAAAATAACAATAAAATACACAAAAATTATACAGTAATGATAAAGACGATACACTCTATATGTTATTACATATTTTCCAAAGGATATCATATAACTATTGAAATGTCAAATTTTAGGATAATCACTTGTAAATGTTACAATTTGTTTGATTGTTGTTATAATAAAAAGTTACAAATATAAAAAAAAAAAAAATTAGGATAATGATCCAAGGCTTACTGTATACATGTACAACTATCATAACAAACTGCTGTACAAAAAAAAGCATTATGCTAAATATGTTCATTGTACGTCAATATTTACATCTGATTCTAGTCTCGTCAGATACATTGCGGTACACATAAAATCTCAGTGTGAACATTCCCTTGCTGAGCATCTCAAGATATTCAATCTCAGCACTCCTTACCATGAATCATAAGAATGACTCACCCCCTCCCCCTTCCCTTCCCTCCCTCTATTCATCCATGCATGCCTCTCCTCTTTGCTAAGATGGTGCAGGTCTACTGGAATTAATTGCCATAATTCACCACCTGGGCATCACAGAGATCTGTGGTGGCAAGGTGTGGCTCAGCCAGGGTACAACCATAATTTATGCAAGGAGATTTATAGTCTGATAAAACAGACGGCATGCATTGCACTTACATTTGTAAACATTTGGATATCTGGAAAATACGCATGTATATACATGTATGTACATTGTACATGTAGATAGGGTGAATTTTAACACAAGTATATAAGTACATACATGTACATGTACCAGGGAAATGTGCAATCACCCATTTCTGCACTATACAGAGACCAGGGCCCTCTTGCATAAAAAGTTGCGTTAAATCGCAACTCAAAAAATTAAACGGAAGTCCCAAATACGCGATCCTGATTGGTTGAAAATCGAGATGCGTTTAATTTTTTGAGTTGCGTTTAATCGCAACTTTTTATGCAAGAGGGCCCAGAGGCCTATACTTACAAAGTATTTGTTTGAGAATGTTTATGGTTGTATCATCAGATTCACTCACCATCAAAAACCCTCATCTGGATTGACATGTTAATTGTTAAAAATGTACATTCTAACCTTACCAAGTTCCAGAAAGAAGAATAAAATGATGTGGAAACTTTCAATTTTTTGCAAACCTTTGACCTGTAAGTTTCTACAACATAAAATTACCTACATGAACATATACAAGTAGGCTTAAACATGGATGGGTACAGTTGATCAAAGTGCAGACTAAGATAAATATACAAATGTACTATAATGTACAGCATCATTCCAACCAATGCAGTAGGTCAGGGCATGCAAATTTAATGCAAAGCCATCATCCATCACATGTAACCAGTTGTCTGCATAGTAAATCTCAACTCCCAGAGTTGGGCAGGATAATTCAGGGAGAGGGGGACAAACAGAGAGAATCAGATACATGTATGAAGAAGGGGAGAGAAGGGGTTTAAATGGCCAGGGGCAGAACGAGGTATTAAGGTACATTATAGGCGCTTTCACACCTACCCGATCAGGAAAAATACCCGTAAATTACGAGAACTTGTTCAGGCCCCAAAATACCCGATAATTATTTCGCGCTTTCACACCTCCCCGAACCAGAGCTCTTCGAGGAAAGTTCTCGAAGTTATGAGCATGCGCAGTACAGTTTATTTTGCAGACGAGGCGCGCGCTTTCAAATTCACTGCTTCTGCAGCGGCGGACATGCGATGCGAGAGATGGCCATAATAGCTAGTTCTCGTAATTTGCTTTCACACTGCAAATATCCCCGCGACCTTGGAGAAAGTACGCGTAGTTTTGAGAAAGTACCTACTAAATTCCGGGTATTTTCTTGCGGGGATATTACGAGTACTTTCGTTTCACACTGGCAAAATACCAGGTATTTTTCCTGATCGGGTAGGTGTGAAAGCGCCTAATGTATATGTACAATGGTACATGTCAGTCTACATATGCACAAATAATTTGCATGGACATCATCATTTAAAATATCAATAGGCTTTCTTACATATTCATGTACTTGATGCGAGATGCTGAAAAATTTGGAATAAGGACGTAGGGTGTCAAAAATTAGTATTGTAAAATATGGATGAATAGGAGTTCATCATGCCAATTTCCAAAAAATATCATCAGTAGGGCATGTACAATGTACATGTACATGTATGCCTTACAATGTATGTACCTCAACATAAATTTAAGAATATTCTTTCCTTTTTCAATGAAAAATACACAAATAAGTAGAAAGAATACTTAAAATTACCAGGATGAACAAGACATGAATGTCAATGGCAAGCACGAAGATTCCTGGAGCCTGTCTGTGATCATGTGTACTCCTTCCAGTGAGGTGTACGTGACAGATGACACCCAACATGCAGTAAACATCACACTTGCAATCATTAGGCTACATTGTATAGACTTTAAGCCTTCATAGTAGAGGTGTCCTGGTCTAGTGGGCATGTTGTCAGACTGTGAATCAAACGTTTTGTGGTTGGAGTCCTAGGCGCTTCACTAATGTCTTTCGGCAAGACATCAATCTGTATTTCCCACTCTCCACCCAGGTGTAGTAAATGGGCACATTGTAGGAAGAAATTCCTCTGTTTTCAGCACCATAGGGCAGCCAGGACTAATAATAGTAATTTGTACTTATTGTAGGTGACTTGAAAGAAAATCTTTTAAAATTAGAGTGGAGAACATCTACCAACTACATATACAGTGTGTACATGTGCTAATCGCTATAAATGTTCATTATAATTGGGGTAGAAGGTTGAGCACAACACACAGTTAAAGGTTGTCTGACATTGAAGACTATATGTGAGGATGGTATTGGTTCCCTGTTAAACATTCCTGTGAAGCTGAGTAGGGTAGCAGACATACATGTATATGCCTGCTTGTCTCTCTGTGCCTGGCCACACCCACATCAACATACATGTACATGTACATGTATGTGGTCATATTATATCACATGTACATGTATATTAGTTTTACACTTTGTGCCTGGCCCAGTAAATTGGCTGAAAAGATAAAAGATGTTTTAATAGTCCTGTATGAATTAATATTAATGAAATTGCATGCAAAATGCAGATGTGGCGTTAAAGGAAAGGTACAAGTTGTGATTAAAAGTATATGAGCAAGTAAACATGTAACATAAAATGACATTTTGTAAGTCCTAGCACAGTGCAAATGTAGGTCCACATGTCAATGTCTGTCCTATAAAAAAAAAATTAAATTAGCTTAAAACTTGATACATGTATGTACATGTATAATGACTTTAAAATATGATTGAGTTGTACATGTACATACATGTACATGTACATGTATGAAATACATCTCACCAGGGCTTGCCTTTAACTTTTTTTAAGGTGGCCAGCAGGGCCACATACATGTAAGCATGAGATCCAGGTGGCTAAATGGATTCTCAGATGGCCTGGATGCTACATGTACATTTTATTTATTTGTACATGTACCTTACACTACATTTTCAGTGGCCAGCCGGGCCACCAATCCGACAGTTTTAGATGGCCTGATGCCATTTCAGGTGGCCATTGGCACGCGCACCCAGGCCACCGTTAAAGGTCATGTAAAGTTTTGGTAAGCCCTCAAAAACTGTTCGTCAGATTTCTTCAATTTTTGTTGATAAATAGCAAGATACTAGCACTACTAAGACACTGTGAAGATTTCGCCTCCTAAAGTTTAATATTAAACAAATAAGAGGCAAAAACTAATTTATGTGCCGGGACAGGCACGTAAAATCCCAACAAAGGCAGCATGTGCTATACACAGTACACACACACGTGTAAAACCAATAATGAGTAGCTACACACAGTGCACACACGCTGTCTCTAGGCGAAGCCCCAAGATTGCTGTGCGGGGAGCCGTCGGGGTGGAAGGGTCCTGGCATAATGGCATTGATCAAGCATTCCTTACAGATATTTACACTGAAATTCACCAGAAATCATAGATGGAATACCAAATGATTTCTTACAGACATCTTTTGATACAAGGAGAACAACATGAGACTATATTTAACATGTTTCTTTCCAATTTCCTTTTTGCTACCAATACTGTACATGAGCTTTAAAGTCAAGCCCTGCTCACTGTGAATTCTAACAAAAAGTTGCATAGAATGTTTAAGAAACTGTATTGTGGGTCAATGTAGTAGAAAAAGTACTACAATAAGTGGGGTATAATTCTAGGTACAGGTACAAGAACATGTCATGTAGGCTGATATTTAATATTTGGGGGCATTGGTGCAAGGTAATGTAGGCTAATGGACAGCAATTATTTAGCTAAGGTCCTAATGTAGGCTACTGCTTCATGACAAACGGAAAATCTGATGGACAGCAAGTAAAGGGCCTATCTCATTTGCGGAGATGTCACGGCAACTTTGGAGACCAAAAAACTAAAAACTAAAGGGCCTATCTCATTGGCCTGGAGACAATGTGGCGACCTGGCGGCGACTCGAGTCTCTGCTGGTTGCAGAGACGTCTCTGTGACGTCGCCGCATTGTCGCCGACTTGCCGCCACATCGCCGCAACGTCTCCTCAGTCTCCTTGGTCTCCAGCAGGTCTCGGAAACGGTGCGGATACCCTTTCCTTTCACTTATTAATGTAAAGATATGTCAAATCGTGCATTCAATCTTTTGAAAATTATTCTTTTAAAATGTTAAAAATCAAGATATCAAAACTTTTATCTAAATGTACAAAACTGTACATTAGCCACAGATCTACTAAGGGCCTATTTCATCAGCCTGGAGACTGGATGGCGACCGTCGCGAAGACGTCTCCCCAGTCATGGACAAAATTAGTCTCCCCGATGTCTCCAAGACCTCCTGGAGACTGGAAAAAGTTTCCAAAAAAATTGAACATGTTTGAATTGGATTGTTACTGTATGAAGGCCTACAATGCTAACAGATGAATGGTACAGAATGTCTTGAACATTATCAATCGAAATACAGGTTCATGACCAGAAAGTCAAGATTGTCTTTAAGTCGATCTGGACCATATGGCACCCAATCAAGATGAAATTACTCGAGGAACCCTAGTGGTCTACGGGTGCGTTTATGCTCCCATTTTCCAGGCCAGAATGAGCCTTTTGTTGAGCGTTTAGTTCAAAACACAGTTGCGTCCACATTCCACAATCATTTTTGTATAATTGCCAATTTAGAACAGCGATGTAAAACTCACAAAAAGGTGCATTTGAATCGGCGTTTCTCAAAAAAGACGGTTTCGGGGGAAGCACAAACACACAATCATTTGTAAACACGTTTTTATGACATCATATATAGACGTATTTCTGGTTCACGTGAAAATCCGTATGCCGCTTGCACAATGCTTGTTTGTTTGTCTTTCTCTATGCATGCATGCATAAGCAGTCGGCATCCGAGCAAGACCTACCTGTTTACTGAATACTTCTTTTATACCGGTAATTATATTATTTAGTTAAATTTACATGTATAGTGTCAAGGGCTCAAATTATAGTGAAGATGAACTACATGTACATGTACAAGCTCTTCTCTTTGCATGGTCAGAGACTGAAATGGATTGACAAAAAATAAATCCATCTACCACAAATTGGCGGACCAGCTTGTCGTTGTGCAGGTTTTGCAAGAAGAACAGGGCAAGCACTACATGTACCAGTAACTCAAAACTTTCAATAAAGCATGCGCCCCAACTTGACCAGCCTTCCCAAGGTCAACGTACAGTAGCATGCGCAGTGCAGGAATGCGAATTCAGCTGCAGAGCCTAAATTCGCTTGGAGAAGAGAAGCATAAACAGAGCCCAGTGAAATTGCGTTTTAGATGAGTGTTTCAAATCGCTCATCCTGCCTTCACAAAGGAAGCATGAACGCACCCTACATCAGATAGTATATCATGGCCTGAACCCAATTAGGATCAGCCAGTTGCATGGACAGCTGCCACATCTCAATGCCATGGCAGTCAATGATACATTCCTGATAATTTCAGGCTGTTACCCGTAATCTCTCTCTCTCTCTCTCTCTCTCTCTACAGATGTGCTTTTCACTTTCTGTGTGTATGTGTGTGTGTCTCTCTCGCTTGCCTTTATCTCTCTCTTACTTATTTTCCCTCTCCCCTATGCCTCTCAATATCCCCACCCCCTCCCCCCCCCCCCCCAACTCTCGGTCCTTCATCTTCTAAGATTACTGAAGACCACTGAGCAAATTAATGAACAGATGAAGGTTGGATAGTGGCAATGACCTGAGTATCTGGTAACATGTGTGCATGTTTTCTTGTTCAAAATCAAATACAAAGTTCTGCACTTGAACAACACTTTTCAAACCTTTCCTACGGACAACTTCATTGCCTAAAGTCTATTTACTGTAAAGTGATTTGATAAGAGAATTGTTCTTTGAGTCAATTATGATTATTGTACAATGATGGATGTGAACTCAATATTCTTACCCTTTATACACTGAACTTTGTGAAATATGTAGACCTTGGTACAATTTCAGTCCACGTACATGTAACTATGAGGATCGACCTACAAGTACTACAAGAAACTGTAATGATGGAATGGACCTATTTAAAATTCAAATTTTTCCTTTTCCTAGACCCCATTCTCATTACTGAGATAGCGTGCTCTAGCACGCACTAGATCACGCCATCTCTAAGGTGAGAACAAAGTGACATCATTTCTGTGCGATGCACGGAGGTCCACGGCGATCCAAAACGGCGGACCGTTGGATTACCTCTAGGGGGTGCTCCACGAGAGATAGCGCGATCAAGAGAGCACCAATGTGCATTCTCCTGTGCAGATAGATCGCGGAAACCTCTGAAGATATTAACACTCGCAGACTGAAGTGGTACCCATGCTTGTCCGAGCACCTCAAAATTGGACCCTACCTGTAAATGGTGTAATCTTTGGTGTCAAATTCTACCCCTAAATGGCGCAAATGGCATAAAGATTACATGTATGTAAAATATACCCCGAAATGGAGTAAATGGCGTAAGAGGCAATCCTGGGTTTTAGCGGTTAGGGTTAGGGAGGGTTAGGGTTAGGGTTAGACAAGCTGAAGTTAGCAACCTAAAATAATTTAGACCGCTAAAACCCAAGATTATACCCCTAAATGGCCTAAATGGCGTATGACAATGTAAACGACATAAATGGCGTAGAACAATGTAAAACGTACCCCTTGATGCATTTATACATGTACAAGCTTATCTGAAGATAACCTTGTACTCCAGACTAGCTTTTACGGGGGAATAGGCTTCAGTAGCTTTTGTGTGTATCAGCGGGCCTTTTTCCAGTCTACTGTAGATCATTCTTACATGAGAGGGAAATAATTACTTAAAATTTCTTTTTCAATTCTGAATCCCCAAATTCGTGGCACAGTAAGAGTTGAAGAGTCCCTAATCAAGTAATCTAGCAAATTTAAGAAAATTAAATCTTGCTTAGAGCAATTTTGTTGTCTGTTTTTGACTGCTGCAACAGTGAATGTTGGACAAATCCCACATAGGCAAGGGCCTACATGTATGAGTGCCCTTGATGGCATAATTGGTATGGCACAGTGTATAAATGTACTTCAAACAGTAGAGGCGCATGGCCAGTATCGGAGACTGTTTCCTATTTGGGAGACTGTCTCTATTGTCAGAGACTTTTGTCAACATTTTGGGTAGCCTATTTGGGAGACAGTCTCCCATTTAGAAAACCAATTTTCTTTGTTTACATTTGATTTGCGGCAAAGGGATTACCTCGGCTCAAAATGAAAATGTGACAAGCAGATTCCTCATGAAAAATTACCCCTTTTGACCATCTAGTCTAAAAATCCACCATCTACTTTTGTTTTCATAACATTTTTTGTTATGATCCACACACAAAACAAATGGGCTTCTGACCTCAATGAGGCAAAATTTTTGCTGAGAGAAACTTCCTTTTTGTTGGTGTTGATTCTTTTGTCCTTTTGTAAGCTAAGTCTCCAATATTGGAGACAGTCTCTCAAATCGGAAACAGTCTCCAACATCGGCCATGCGCCTCTACTGCCAAATGGTGTACATGGACAAAGATGCTGTAGATCTACATCATTCAATTGCATGACATACTTGAAATCATCTATACTTGAATGAAGCCAGTGTTGCAGAGTTGGAGAAAAACATTTTTTAAACATCGAAGAACCAGCTAACATTAATTGGTAGATCTAACCTTTTTCCTCAAAAACGTCAAATGCAAGACTGAAAAACAACCCTTTTTCCCAAAGACTTCGTCAACGCCGCCTTGGGTTGGAAATCCGACCCTTATTGATTTTATTGGATGTTTTTTTGACACGCATGGGTACCAACTTCAGTCTGCGAGTGACCCCCCCCCCCCCCCAGGGGCATATGCTGAAGGCAGGCGGAGAGGTATGATGGGGAGCCCTATGTCTGCGCACCTAAGATTTGACCTAAAATTTAACAAGAATTTCTTTAATATTCCACTAGGGTCTAATGCTTAAATTTCATATTAGACCTAGATCTAGATCTATTCCTGATATTCTTAAAGATTAAGTGTGCAAAAAATCTCATCAAAATTAGAGCAAGAACTAGATCTATGCAATTTTCACATGAAACGGAGGACGTGTCATTTTGACATTGAAAAACAATGGTGCCCATGCCATGTCTGCGTAGACCGAAAATTCTGTCTCTCATTCGTTAGCCTCTTATTTGGGTAGGGTCGGCTCTTCACTTAGAGACAGAAACGCTCCTATCACTCTGCTGTGCAAACATACTGATGGCCGACGAACAGTCGGCATGTAGTTGTAAAAATATGTATATTTCTAATTTTAAAAATATTTTTATAAATTAAACAGATTAGGCCTAGGCTCTATCCCAACACGGCAGCTGAATTTATAGCAACAAGTCAACGGACCGCTGACCAACATTATGCGGGACTACGCCCCGTCTGTGCACAGTCAGTAGCGACGCACGTAGCTTCACGGTCATGTTTTGACAAATTTCGTGTCTTTTTGCAAAACCAATTTTAATGAAATTTCACGTACCTATTAATATGACTGTATAGTAAATATCTAGTTTCTCAAAACGGCCTGAAATCCTACTGGAAAGGTGCAAAGATCATCCAACTTGCCCGTGGCTTGAAGGTTGCTTCGCGCCGGGATTTCAAGATGGACACAACAAATTTTTTCTAATTTTTTCTTGATTAAAAATTGAAAACGCTTTCAAACAGAGGTGGCGCTCTTGAGACCTATGCAGAGCTATCCATACAGAGAGTCCTGACACTGGAGGCCGCTTCTGATTGGTCAGTCATTTCATGGAGCTTCAAAAAGTTCCCTCTCATAGAGAATGTACGTGAAAGAGAACTATTGGGAGCTCCATGATCCGCCATGTTTTAAACAAAGAGCGCGTGCGCGCATGCTTATTATGCGCGTGTCACAACTCTCTCTATCAACGCGCTCTGGACCTATGCAGAGCTATGATATTTACGGTACTTCTTTTTCAGAGGACTGTCAAAACCACAGTTCAACTCTGATCAGGAAAAGACAGCTGTACTTGTTCTCTGTGGTCCAAGCAAGTAACTTGAGAGTGAAGTCATTAAAAGAAAGGGAAACCCATATATTCAAAAATCAATATATCAAGAACCAATCAAAATGCTCAAAACCAATTAGCTGGTATGAAAGCTTTAACTATTCCTTTCAAAAATATGATGTAAAAATTTGACCGCAATATAATAGCCATGATAACAAAGCATAAATTTAAAATCACGGGTTCATGATCATTATCAGAAATCAATTGAGTGTTTCTTTCTTATATGATCTATGGATTTACGTTTTTAATTTTGTATGAAAAATGTACCCTTTTTCAACCTTAGAAACACGATTTCTACGCTCATGTCCATGAGTGACTATTAATGGTAAGGCCTATATTATATTTTTTTAAAATGCCCATTTTGTACAATTTTTTTTTTTGGGGGGGGTCCTTTTTCTCTGCAAATCATTTTGACAATTTTTTTAAATTTTAGGTCACGATATTTTGGGGACCTCTTCATCTTTTCTTTGCCTTGAATTTTTTTTATTGGCCTAGGTATATTCACAGTGATAAGGTAATCTACATCTTTTTGTGGGCCGGTAAACTAGCAATTTAATTAAGTTTCAGTTTAAAGACATTTATTGCAAATTTTCCGATATAATAAAAATAAAATGATGTATATACGGTATATATTTTAACAAAAATATGACATAGGTCTGGAGTACATGAAGAAAAGGGAGAAGAAGAGGAAAAAGAAGAATTAACTTAAGAAGAAGAATAAGAAGAAGGAGGAAGAGGAGGAGGAGGAAGATGAAGGAGGAGAAGAAGAAGAAGAAGAAGAAGAAGAAGAAGAAGAAGAAGAAGAAGAGAAAGAAGAAGAGGAGGAAGAAGAAGAAGAAGAAGATGATGGTGATGATGATGATGATGATGATGATGATGGAGAAGAAGAAGCCAGGAGGAGGAGGAGGAGTGAGAAGAAGAAAATGATGATGGAGAGGAAGCAGGAAAATATTATGAAAAAGAAGGATCGAGAAGAAAAAAGAAAGAAGGAAGGTAGATGAGAGAAAGGTAACAGAAGATGATGACAAGACAACAAGAAAGCAGTATAAAGGTTAATAAGAAAAACAATCGATAAACCCTTGAAAAGGGAGAACTAATGCCTAATGAGAGGCATCGATAATAATTCAAATCTCCTGAAAGAAACATCGGCAATGGAAAACAAACTCAACAGTCCTTCAAATCAAACGAGAATGTTTAAACACAATTATGACATTGGTTGCAATAATTATTGACCTGGTATTTTCGTAGATTTTTAAATGAATTTTTAAAAAAACAAACAAAGATTTTTTGACAAAAAGGCGTTTATAATGTTAAAGACGTGAAAAATAGTCTAAAATTCAATCAGTATAAGTAAAAAAAAAAAAAAAAAAGATATAAATCCTACTATAGTTTATGGGTTTATATGCTTAAGTCAACTGTGATGTAGTTCTCGCCTTCAAATGTTTGTCTTAAAATTACTAGTTATACTTTTGCATTCATGAAGTTTGAAATTGAACATCTATTTTAATTTTTCAAGAAAATTTAATCGTATAATCCTAATTGCAAAATGATAAATGAATGTGTAATTATGAACTGTTCTAATCTTCTGGAGGGTAATGTTTCTCCTTTTCGTCTGAAAAAGTGAACACTCACCTAATTTCATATACTTGTATGGCCGCTCATATAATTTATGATTTGATTTTTAATGTAGTAAATTTGTTATTCAATCATTTTGTTTTTTCTCAAATCTTTTTCTCTGATGTATACATATGACCCTCATGAAAGAGTGTATAGACATTTTGATTTTTCGTGGTTTGCTCATTTATGCATGAGCTTTTTTGTATGTTTTTATATCAGTGTTTCAGTTTTCATAATATTATCTATTACATAGTTGCATTTTCCTATCCTCTTTTGCTGTAATCAAAGCATATAATGTTATCTATATGAACGTATGAACAACCCACTTAACGATCTTGATCCTGAACAACAAATCAATGGCTTATCAGACTTTCACGATTGTAATTGTTACACGCCTTTTGAGTTTAATGAACATTTCACAAGTTGTAACGAATTCAGTTTAATTCATTTCAACGCTAGGAGCCTTCATTAAAAAAAAACTCTTACAATATCTCTGATTGTTTGTCTACTCTAAATAACAGTTTTTCAGTAATAGCTATATTAGAAACCTGGATATCTGGGTCACCAGTAATTCCATTTCATTTAGATGGATATAATTTTTTTAAATTATCTGGTAGAGATGGAGGTGTTGGTTTTTTCATTAAAAATGATATACATTTCCATATAAGAAACAATATTCCTCACTCCGTATAGAAAGAGAAACCACTTGTGAATACTTATTGGTTGATTTATTTAGACATGACAGAGATAAGTTGACGGTTGGTATTTTTTTACAGAAAGCCTAGGACAGATATTAAATCATTTATCAATTCTTATTCGGAAACACTTAATAAACTGAGCACTGACAAAAGAGAATTAATTATGATTTTAATATCGACCTGTTGAAATTATATGATGAAAATACAAATTATTGCTTGAATATTAATTCTTAATTTGGTCTCACTCTTGTCATTAGTCATCCAACTCGTATCACTCTGAATACTGCATCTCTCATTGATAATATTTTTAACTCATTCGAGACAGATATTGACAGTGAAAGTTTCTTAGTTGATGTAACAGACCACTTACCATTTTCTTGTGTTAAAAAAGACTAATTTATTATCAAACAGACAGCAGGATTCCATTAATTTTAGACGTGTAATAACGATTGATGGTGTACAAAATTTACAAAAAGATCTGTAATACAGACTGGGCATCATTGTTTTCTTGTAATAATGTTAATACTGTATTGTTTTAAGTAAGTTTACTGTTTTGTATGATAATAATTTGCATTTGAGTACTTGTAAAAGAAAGAAATTGTGTATACGTAAACCTTGGATTACCCAACGACTATTTATACGTCAGAACAAAAAATAAGTTGTATAAGAAATTCCTTCACAATCGATCACCTTCAAATGAAGCAAAGTATAAAAAAGAATAAGGTTAATAATATATTACGTAATGATAAAAAGAAATATTTTTGTGACAAACTGACTAACACGCAAAACGATATCAAGAGTACTTGGTCTGTCATAAACCAATTACTTTGTAAACCAAAACATTGTTTACCGCAGTATATTTTATGTAATGAAAATTAAATAGATAACCCACAGTGTATAGCTAACGAATTTAATTCGTATTTTATAAATTGTTGTACCAATAATCTAAACTCTTCTGAGGATATAACAGGTAGTAATAAATTTAGAGGATATTTAAGTGAATCATTTACTAAGTCATTGCTATTTAAACCAATCACGGAAACTCTTGAAATAACTAAATCACTCAAGAAAAGTAATTCATGGGGATTTGAAAGTTTTAGTATAATCATCGTTAAGAAAATTATATATTCCAGTGTAAAACCTCTGTGTTATAAACTCAACAAAAAAAGTAACTCTCCCTTAATCAAATTGGCGTAACTTCTTAACGAAAAGGTTGTGAGCAAAATAACTTGGCATGAGTGTTCTTACACTTACTGACTAACTTCCCTGTAAAATTGAAATTGATCCATCGAGTAATGCATAATTGGGCAAACATTAAAGGCAAAAATGTCACTTTTCAAAAGTCACAAGGGTCATTTTTATGCTGTATTAACAGTACATTTTAGCATTTCGGGCGCGATTTTTGAAGTGTGCTCACTCAACCATGACACGATGACAACCTCTTATGTTCACATAACATGTCATGATACATTTGGGTAAAAATATCTGGAGTTTTTTTTTCAGTAAGCTGAATGGATTTTGCAATTTCAAATTCAGGAGGGCTAAAAAAAAATTAAATTGTGCTCACAAAACCATAATAATGAGGAAGTGTCAGCAGAGGAGGCGCTCCCCGGGGGGGGGGGGGGCAGGGGGAACTGTGCCCCCCCACTTTTTCAAGAACAATAAAAGTGCCCCTTTTTATCTATGAAAAGTGCCCCTTTTCATAGCTGATAAGTGCCCCCTTTTCTTCGTATAGTGCCCCTTTTTCTTTCTAATAAGTGCTCTTTTTACCTTCTGATAAGTGCCCCCTTTAATCTCAGACATTACTGCCCCTTTTGAAATCTAATAAGTGCCCCTTTTTCGTCTGCTTGGTGTCCATTTTCCGTTCTAATATGCAATTTTCCCTTCTTATAAGTGTCCTTTTTCACCTCTGATAAGTGACCCTTTTTCTTCGTATGACTGCCCCCTTCTTTCTAATAAGTGCGCTTTTCACCTTCTGATAAGTGCCCCTTTGAAATCCGATAAGTGTCCTTGTTTTCGTCTAATTAGTGTCCATTATATGATTATTATATCTTTTTAAGTGCCCCTTTTACTTCTGATCAGTGCCCCTTTTTCTTTCTAATAGTATTATTTTCCCGTTTGATAAGTGCCCCTTTTGTCTTCTGATAAGTGCCCAGCTATATATCTATATATATATATTTAATATATTTTACTTATATACCCCGATGTCGCTTACAAACTGTGCTTTAAAGTCCACAAAAGAGCTATATACCCAGCTCCAAATAATCAGAGAGACTTCATAATAATAGATTCCCCTACTGATATCAGCTCAATGTGAGGCAGTGGAACAGGGGGCAGGAGGGGCACAATTCCCTAAATTATACAAGAATGAGCAGTGCCCCTAAATCATAACAGGAAGGAGGACAAATGCTCAAAACCAATTAACAGGTATGATAGCTTTTACTATTCCTTTCAATATGATGCAAAATTATCAAAATTTGAAGGCAATATAATAGCCATAGATAAAGAAGCATGAATCTAAAATCACGGGTTCATGATCATTATCAGAAATTAAGTGAGTGTTTCTTTCTTATATGATCTATGAATTTACATTTTTAATTTTATTTGAAAAATGTCCCTTTGAATTAAATCTGAAGAGAAATCACTAAATGCTTGTAATAAGTATAAAATCTTTTTTGCCCTCAGTATTCAGCCAACCCAGCAATGTATTCAAGGAAGGAAATGAGAAGTAAAAAAAAAAATGACCTTATTTCTGATCAAAAGAGCAATAATCCCGTGAGTTACAAACATTTGACAATAATAAAATACCAACATTGTACAGGAGAAGAAAAAAAGATTCTGCCGAAACCCGGGACAGTTCAGAACTCATGCGAGTTCTCCGGGTGGTTTTGAACCAGGGACCTTCAGATCTTCAGTCTGACGCTCTCCCAACTGAGCTATTTCGGCTGTTGGAAAAAGATGGCGCTATATAGTATATAAACAAAAACTACGCATCTGACATACTTCCGGGTTGCTTTGCTGCGCTTCCGGGTCCTAAAATTGGATAGTTTTATTTTTAGTAGTTTTACTTTGTTATAGATTGTGAACCATGGAATGTGTTATGTATGTGTCTAACAAGTATTTACAACCACACAGGTTTTTAATGTTTTCTTAATTTTACAGCAAGAAAAGATCGTACAGTTACAGAAGCTAATTTATATTGCCAACAGTCCCGCATGAGCATTTTCATGCTAGCTGAGAAAGAGTGAACGTTGAATACACTGGATGGATAAGGCATATCTCTGATTAAGGCTTCAGGAATCCATATTTTCAATTCATAACACAGAAAAGTGATCTGAGCAAGGACAAAACAGTCAGAATATACAATTTTTTTTCCCCCACTAGCTCCCTCCCGCCTCCCGGAAGCGACCAAGAGAAAGACTGTTGTTGCCGTCGCGTCGATCTCTCGATGGGCTGAGTGCGCACACTGCATGAGCTGTACACATATTATTGTAATTTTTTGTTAAAAATGAGAAATAAAGAAATCATGAAAAATAAGTGCTAGCAATGGCACCATTCAAACTTGTGTCTTGACTAGTTCATACAATTTCCTTGACTTACTGAAAATATGAAGGGGTGTTTTTTCAGCATTTTTCTCTCTACACGCAGTGGCTGAAAGTTATGAGGTTTCTGAAATTGGGCTGCTAATAAAATCCCCATAAAATCCCACTCCTGCTCCCCACCTATGTTCGTTAACTACACAAAATTAACGAGTAGGCGCTTCGTGGGCTGCGACATTTTCAAACAGGAGACGCATGCATATTTGCTTTCCGGACTTTTGTTTTAGACCAGATGTTTGATGATATAAAATAATTCGAATGAATTTAGTCAGGTAGAAGTAATTCATATGTAGCCTATAGTTACCTACATTCACTCAAACTCTAGGAAAATCCCATTAATAACAGTCTAAGCTCCATTTACAGGTTTATTTTCCAGTTTCCACTCGAAAAATAATCAAATTATTCATAAAGTTTCATTATGTCATTTTTTCCTTTTAAACCATTTCTTATACCTTTCTTCCTGAAATATTGTCTATCACATGGACTGTGTTTGGCAAGAGGTATAAGATTTATATGGCTACAAAAGACAATAAACTGTTTTCACAACCAGCACTTCTTGCCGATCTCGACGCTAGAAGCAACACCCCCCTTTTTTTCACTCGCCAATACCCTTACATAGTAGGGGGTCGGGGTTGCTCGGCCGTAGTGCAGACTCGGCATCGCGCAGCTTCACAACAGACCTTCATAAAGTCTTGCTTTTTATGTTTTCTAGAGTTAAGCCTCATAAAATTTTATCATTATCTCCCCAGTAACTGTTTTACACATTCTAATCAACTTATCCTGAAAATTGTTGGTTTTAAAGATCACTCAATGCAAAAATTCTTACAAGTATTTGCGATCATTTCCATGGGCGCAAATCCTGGGGGGACAGGGGGACATGTCCCCCCCCCCCCCACCTTTTTGAAGATAGGCGAATGTCCCCCCCCCCCCCTCCCCACCTTTTTTAATAACTTTTTTTTTTTTTTTTTGGAGGCGAATGTCCCCCCCCCCCCCCCAAAAAAAAAAAAAAAAAAAAAACCCTGAAAAAAAAAATCATTTCAGCTCTCTTGGCTAACTCGATTTTGCACTGAGTGCGAAATATCCCAAGCGTAGTGCCGAGTTACCCTGGATCCTTTCAAAATGGCCCCGCTCTCGAAGTGAGCGGCACAAACATACGGTCCCTCATTTGACTGATGTGAACTTAATCCCTCTTAGCTCTATGCACATATGAAAAAAGTGCTGAAATAAGTGCCATGGTTTTATATTTTTAAAAAATTTCAACAAGTTACATCATCTTTGCTTCAGTTTTAGGAACTATCTTACACATTTCTATCAAATAACCTTAAATGTGGACTTTGTAAGAGATTTAATCAGCGCAAACTTTTCACGCGTCTTTGCGATCGGTTCTGCTCTTTTGCATAATCTCGGCCCATTTTCCACTGAGGCCGAGTTGTCTTTAGTGCCGAGTTAGCCCGGATCAACATAATTATACAGTAGGCATATACTATAGGGGCCTGTTTCTCGAAACCAACGACAAGACAGTCATAACTTTATCCGCCAACTACGGAGATGTCCATGATCTTCCTAAACTGTTTCACGAAGAGCTAACTAGCTAGACATCTCGTGATATCGATACTATCGACGAGAATAGGAGCCGACACCTAAGTTTTAATTTGTCTATGGCCGACACGTAGCCTTGGTTGCAATTACACTATATTTTTAAAAGCTAAATTTAACTCAACTGCAAATATTTGAATGAATTAGGGAATAAAAGAAAATAGAAAATGTAGAAGGGTATAATAGAAGCCAAATCATTTTTAAATTATGTAAATTACATGATGGATTCGCTTGTAAAATGAAAAATATGAGTGATTTATTTCATGATCGGTGAGCCAGTTTTACGTTGGATAGGTACCCCCCGGATGTCGTGATTTGATAGTTTATAAAAATAAACCCATATATTTTCATTGTAATAATAATATGCTTTGAATGTTTTACATAATGTTTTTGGGCTTGAGTATGATATGGAAATTACAAAAATATTCATATTATAAGTTTAAACAAGTATATTTCAAAGAATTCATTTTAAAAATCGTTGATATAATCTATGTTTACACTGATATGGGTCTGAAAACCAGAGAATATGCCGTTGACTATGGCTTGCCTACCGTGTCGCATTACAGTTCCCTCGTCGGATTTTTAGTTCACCAAAGAAATCTTTATAGAAATCATTTACGAAGATCGCCCAATTATTTGTTTTAACACAAAAAGCACTCTTGTATAATTATTGTATAAGACGTAACATGTGATTTTCAAGTTTATTATGGTAGCACATCGTTTTTCATGCTAATTGATCAGATATGAAGGACCCATATCGTAAAATAGCCTTGCAATCAGAAGTTAAGAGACTTACTAAATTCATTTTGACATAAAACATACCTAGCAACAGTTCTGATTATGATTTTATATTTTTTCTAGGTTATGATACTTCCCAAGTTCCCATTGCTTATCAGTAAGGCTTGTATTTTTTTCTTGCCCAATCACCCCAATGTTTATTTGTCAATAGTTTTTTTTCTTCTTCCAGTTTCCAGTGATGGGATTAATTTGACAAGTTTTGGTTTAACTTTTTTTTTTTCAAATCCCACCACATTTTGATACAGGCCTATCTCCTGTCAGTCTATTATTGTTATCGTTTTTATTATGGTTTTCTTTTTCATTTGAAAAAAGTTCCTTTCATATTGAAATGACCTCAATTAGACTGTTGTTTGTTTGTTTGTTTGTTTGTTGTTGTTTTTTATCCATTAGAATGTGGAAAGAGTGTTGATTCACTAGAGTTAAGTGGAGACAAGCCTTGAACAAAAACACTATGTATTTTCATATAATTTTCATAATATAAACATGGATAAATTCCAGATAAAGTGAATGCGTAGAAAGAGTTGCATAGAAGTATGTAGTGTCACTTTTTGCTTACCATAATCTACCCAATAAATAACATGTGATGGCGCTGTACGTCGACTAAAAAAGATATGACAGGGTTGGAGGCGTCATAAGTCCTTAGTCAGGAAGTTGTCATGCATCTTGGTAAAGACGGCTTCGTGAAACACGTAGCGGACAACTAGAGAACTAGCGCTGACTTAGTTAAGAACTTAGACATATGACGGTTTCGAGAAACAGGCCCTGGTTACCACCACCGCATCACCGCGATAACTTGGCTACCACGCTACAATACAGGGGGTCGTTTCATCAAATCAACTCCATGACAGTCATAACTTTGTCGGCGATCTACGGAAATGTCATGGACTTGACAAACTGTTTCACGAAGACATGATAAACGACAACTCAATGATATCGATACTCATTGGCTAAAAACATAGTCTATATCACAGTCGATTGGATTTATCGTCAATTACCCAAACAGACTTTGAGGCTCAGTTTTCTCCAAACTGTTCCAAAATGTCAAAAAAGGCAGCGAAAATTAATACTGGTGATACAAACATCTTGTTTACATGAAAAGATGTGTTACTTATGGCATCTTAGAATTTATAAAATTGAGAAAACTTGAGGATGCATTTGCGATGTACGAATCTAGATTTGTAAATAAGAGGATACCGTAATTTACTAATTATGGAAAGAAGACCCAAATCGTGTACACTTTAGAGAAAATAATTAAATAAAGATATTTTATGACCCAATTCTTAATATTCAGTTATAAAAAATACATTTCATATTGTTTATATCAAATTATTGCGTGAAAAGGGAAAAATAAAGGTAAAATACATACACGATAAATTGTCGTCGTTTAAATTGGTCTGTATATGAAGGCTGTTCCGTTTTAGACGCTTTTTCTATGGTAGACCGATGTGGGTATTTTTAATATTAATCTCACATACTTGTTGGGGGTCAAGAAGTCATAAAAACATAATGTCCGTCTGTAAAATATTATAATAAAAAGATTAGTAAAACTATTTGATAAAAAGAATGATAAAGAAATGTGCTTGGAGAGCAGGAAATAATTTTCCCTTAGCTTACATTTTTCATTTTTTCGCAGCCCATAGACTAACTAAAAGCTGGCTTGTGATGGCGTTCTAAAAAGATATGACATGTTTGGAGTACCGACAAGTCACTTGTCAGGGAAGTTGTCGCTGATCTTCGCAAATACGGCTTTGTGAAACGGTTAGCGGACAAGTTGAGCGACAGCGCCGAGATGTCGCTGATCTTGTCGTTATGACGGTTTGATGAAACGACCCCCTGTACTTTTTTGTGATAATAGAGAGCTTACGAAACGCACGTACATGGTAGGCAACATTTACAAGATAACTTGATGGCAAAAAAAAATCTGATTAAAGCAAGGCAGCCAGTCTGCTCGTGGACTTACTCTATGTTTTCATTTATTTTTTTCAGTTGGAAATGGAAGGGAGGAGGTAGGGTATCTGCCTTCTAAAAAATATTAATAGTATAAAGTACAAAGCACTAGCGTAGCTGAGGGGGGGGGCAGGGGGGCAAAGTGCCCCCCTGTCAACTTTACCTCGATTTTTTTTTGAGCTTTTTTTTTTTTTTTTTTTTTTTTTGCTTGCTTGCTTGTCAGAGAATTATGGAGAAAAAGATGTGATAACCCCCCCCCCCCCCCACTGAGCGACTTTTTTGAGGGCTGGCGAGAAAAAAAATTTGCCCATCCCCCCCCCCACGTGAAGTCTCGGGACTGTACAACATTCTCTAAAATGACAGTCTATCTATCACATCTTCTACAAGTTCATGAGTCTTCTTTCAGGATTCAGAATGACGCATCAACTCTTTAGAGAAATTTTAGGATTATTTAAAATCAGGCACTTTTTTGATAAGTGCCATTATCGTTCTTGATAAGGGTCCCTTTTTCTTGCTCCATAATTTGTGCCCCTAATTTATAGCGATTTAGAGCAACTTTACTTTAATTTCGTCAAGGCTTGCTCGCTGCGCTCGAACGCGCTCGCTCACATTTATATTTAATATAGTTATGTTACTTATTAGCGGTCTTTTAAGTCTCTCATGCCGAGACTGAAACTCAGAACTTCCGAACTTTTTTTTCTTTCTCTCTCTCTTTATAAGATGTTGTTGATCACCATGCAGCCTCACAGATCTTAAAAAATTGCTCGCTTCGCTCGCTTGCACATTAATATATAGGTCATCAAACCCAACTGCAAACTTTGATGCTTAAGTAAATTATATTAGAGCATGTAAGAGAGAAACATGATTGAAATCCTTATAAATGTAATCACAATGTAGGGTATATATGAAAATGTTTAGAGATTGTATATTTTTCCCGTTGTAGGTGCCCCTTTTTTCAGAAATAGCCCTTATCGGTGCCCCTAAACTTTGGAAATTTCCGCTCAATGTTGCGATCATACCCCCCCCCCCCCCCCCACTGCTTAAACTGAATATACGCGGGTGCATTAATGAGTGAAATCAGATCAGCCCCCCCCCCCCCCCCCCCCCACTTTCAAAAACGCTCCGCGGCCCCTGGGACAGTTGATATTCCGGCAAAAAGCCCCCTCGCGAAGTTGTACCCGTAAGCATATGTGTTCTTACAAATCGGAAAATATGGATGTGAACTGGGCATCTGATTGTATGGGCCGGCTACTTATAGAGCCGAAATCATTAATGTGCTCCTCCCCCAAATAAATACATAAATAAATAAATACAAAAATAAGGAAATGAATAAATAAACCCCCCAAACACATACTGGTAAATGAATATTTAAAAAAGAAATCACTGACCATCAACAACAAAAAAGATAAACTAATTAGCCACAGTGAACCCACACGGAGCCTGAAAAATAATGGGAAACCGCTCGGGAAGAAGGTCCGGGGGGGGGGGGGGTCGGGCTAACTCGGCACTAGGGCGAACTCGGCACTGCGCGGTGACTATGAAGTCCACGCTACGTACCGTACCATTTTTTTAGCCTTAAATTTCATGTTTTGTATAATTTTAGTACTTGAAATCGTCAACATTATTACTTCTTTGCTAATCATTTTTCACAGATTGATATCAAATCACTTGAATTTAAGTGTTTTGAAATGTGTAATTAAATGCGAAATTCAACACAAGTGTTTGCGATCAATTTAACTCTCTAGGCTCACTCAGCCGCGATTTTCCGCCAAGGCCGAGTTCGCCCTAGTGCCGAGTTCGCCCGCATCAATATATATAGATGTATATATATTTAGGGGGTGTGGTTATGAATCATTGAAGGGCAGCGGCACTGATGCACAGAGCATTCACAGACACATATTTGTTGTGGATTCTCTTTCTCAAACATTCTGACGCATTCTCATATTCTCACATTCTCTCCCTGCCCCCCCCCCCCCATGACCCCATTCTATATTAATTTTGTTCCGCCCATAATTATTGCTCCTGATTTTATTTTGTCATAGTGTAAGATAATGGTTGCAAGTGGGTTTTAGATTTTAGTGTTAGGTATGACCGCAGACCAATTGTCACCGGAACAAGTCGTAGACCCCCCCCCCCCTTCTCTCTCTCTCTGTCTTTCTCTTTCCCTCTAACCTCTGTCACTTTATTGCTACCCCTCTCTCTCTCTCTTACACTCTCTCCCTTATTCATCTTTTTCCATTCTATATGGGTGGGGGGCACATATCCGCTGGATCCACGTACGTTGCTGAATATTGAATACTTAATTACTCATTGATAAAGCCTATAATATGAAAAACAGGAGAAACGGATACACAAAGGGATAAAAAGATCTTTGCTATTTATTGAATATATCATTCCAGTCAAAGATATACATGAAGTTTACATTATTGCAGTGAATAAAACATTTCTATAAACACTGCAAACAAGATGTTAACATCAGGGGCCACAGAGCATTTTGAAAGTGGGGGGGGGGGCTGATCTGATTTCACTCATTAATGACAATTTTCGGACCTTTTTTCCGATATTTTATAACACGTGTCTACTCAAAAAAGTGAGGGGGCTGCAGCCCCCCAGCCCCCCCCCCCCCCGGTTCCGCGGCCCATGAACATTAAGCTTTGCCCTACATACAACCATTTGGTTATCCTCATCTTTGAATCCATATTCAATGTATTTTGATTTGTATTTAACTGACAGTCCGCTTAGTATAAAAACCTGCACCATTAATAAGTTGGCAATTGCCTAATAAATACTTTGAAATATTAATACCGTAACATCTATCTTTTCTTTATCTAAAGTTTGTAGAAAACTGAACGTGAAGGTGAATAACTTAGCATATCTTGAAACTACATACCAACTGATTGATAATAAGTAGTGGAACTATATGAAACCAGTTATTTAGAAACATCGATATGATTAAAATGTTGCAATCTGGAATAGTACATTCTGCAATAAAGTATACAGTTCAATATTTAAACAGAAGGGTGAATGAATACAGCTAAACTTATGGTTAGGAAGTTCAACACGTTGTTCTACAAGTTCTATGTATACACAAAAGGTGCAAGCTGGTTGACATTATTTACAAAGCTCTGCTGATGAACTTTATGATAAAATGCAAATAGTATACACACACACACAAGATATCAAATAAAATCGAACTCAGAGTTGCTTTATATATCATTTGCTAATCCCTTCTTCATCATGCTCCATTGTAAAGAAGACAGAAAAATGTCATGAAATATTTTACAATGACCAAATATCAGTACCATTAGTAACACTTCAAAAAATATGATCTGAAAATATGGTAATGAATTACAAAATCCAGGCACCGATGAAAAATATGAAACGTTTTTATATTGTCAGGTATAAAACTGATGCAATTTGGCACTGTTAATGATTTGAATGTGTCTTGTTTTATATGATAGAGGTCGTCGCAACTACACGTTTCTCTTCGGGGTCAAACGAGTAATTAGTTTAAAAACTTTCGAAATAACAGAAGTACAGACAGGAAAATCAGTACCTTAGGCAAACTTGTGCTCAAAATTGTGTTTTCATCGTCAGTTTTATGTACACAGGCTAATCTAACCAGGGAGAGGGGAGTTAACTCCCATCTCCCTGATTTAACCACTCGTTCAAAATTGAATAAACTTGAACAGGAATGGACGAAATACAAGAATTTTGGTACTGAAATTTTCGCCCTATTATGAAATTTTCCTTGAATGAAGTAAGGTATATACCTTATTTCATTCAAGGGTAATTCCATAATAAAATATGTTGAGTCTCTTTATCTGTTTATAGGATATTCATTGCCGTTTTCATAATCAACCAAATAACTAGAACCTCTTTAGCAAACAAGTAATTTAGTATTCTATATTCCCTTCATAAACCTTTTTTATATAGGCGTATCTCATTTACAAAGTTTCTGATGAGCAGCATAAAGTACATTCTCTTTTTAATAAGGCTATTCTTCTTTCCACATCATCAATATCATTATATGAGGCTGGAATGGATTCGTGGAAAACAAATGTTATTGTGTCCAATACATGTACCAGTTTGGAATATAGGCAGAGTAACAATTTCGTGATACATGTATATTATCTCCAAAAAATATCATTATATCCCACGTCACAAGATTCATGATATAAGCATGCAAACCTGAAGTGAAGAAATATTTCTAGATTATATCTAAAAATTGAAAATTTTTAAACAAGCTTGAAAGACTTTTTTCCAAAATAAAAACTCCACACTTCGGCAGGACCGCAGACAAATTACGTCAAAATGATAAGTCACGACGTCATCATTTAATCAGATGATGTCATTGTTCATATCTGATGACATCATGGTTAATATCAATGCACAAGAACCGAAGGTTCTCAAAGATTGGCTCAAGGCAAGATCATTTCAGTAGATTTGTTGACTTTTATAGCTATTTCATGTAAAATATCGACGACTGCTAGCTGTATCTTATCTAAATTTGCGTTTCTTTCGTTTATTTTCAATTTGTCCACAACGTGTATGCAACATCTGTCTTCATGAGTGTGATGGTTCGTCTGACGTTGACGTCATCAGAGACTGACCAATCAGGGAAGAAGCAGAGTCCTGTCATGCGCTCTACATCCATGACGCTAGCACGGTGTTCCATAAGATAGTCTGCTAGGATTGTCTGAAAGGTAGAAATATCGAAGATTGTTTATTATTGTTATTTATGAACATCGAAATATTTGCAATAACTACTGAGAGAAATGTCTTGGGCAATTTTAATACACCCTTTGCACTGCCTAGATATTGGATTCTCATTTCAAGATAATATTAAATTCATAGCGAGTTCAATATATATTAGCGCAGCAAATCTTTTAATGAGACTTGACAAGGCAAGGACCTGTTACGTAAAAAAATATAAATTAGCAATTGATTGCTACTTTGCGACTGACCGCCATGAGCTCTATTGCAATTGACTGCAAAATATCAATAGTACGATCAGTAAGTTACGGGGGCCTGATCATGATAACACATATTTTTTAAGTCATACACTTTCTTTTCATTCTGCTATGTATTATGTCATGCGTCACACATCACTCAAACCGTTCCAGTGTTTCTGCATATCTGTCAAAAAAAAAAGGGGGGGTCGTCACATTTTTAGGGGTGCCATATTTCCCTCCAAAACTCACTGACAGCACTCCAGTACTCGCTACATCACCCCAGCATTTTTGACAAGTAAACAATAACCCCACAACCCCAAAACACACAACAAACAAAACAAACAAACAACAATTTGTGGACTTTATTTCACAAGTTCGCTGACAGCACCCCAGCGCTAACGATTCTTTCAGAGAGTGCTGCAGCACCCCTGGCTCAGAGGTCTACGAGAGAGGTCCATGGATTAATGATGATATCTATGTACATTGTAGGACAAATTCTGAGATTCCATTAGAACTAATATTTTGTGTACGTGACCAGTATTCTGGTAGACAGGGATATCATACTTTGGCTGAGGTGCAGAGAATGTAGGAAACTTTCACCCAAGGAAATATATTGACAGCGACGGTGCCTCCTTATACTTGGATCAGTCAACTTACTGAAGGCAGAAGTAATTCTTTGGGCATTTGAATAAGAATTGTTATTAAAAAACAAAGACTAATAATTCAAAGTAAGGAGCAAGTCATGACAATGCATAAAATACCATGATAATACATGCAGGCAAGAAGACAAGAATGAAGAAGTCCGAGAAGATATATTTGGGCAATCGAATATAGCAAAACAAGAAAGTGATATACAGAACGAAGAAAGCATCAAACGATAATGGCAAGCTGATCTTGTGAAGGAGGGAAGGCCGAGGAGTGAAGAAAAGGGAGCTGTATATAACAAGGTGCGCTCCCCCTCCCTCAAGCGCTGCTGACTGTCCATCCATCTGACCACGTAAGAAATAATGAGCGGAGAAGAGAACAATCTACATCCAGAAGTAGCGAAATACAAGAGAAGAGGAACGAAAGATGGAATGGGACCAAATCTTCTTCAGAATTAAAGAACAAGAATTCTAAAATATTTTTCACAAATAGGGCATTATCTGCTTTCCATGTAAAAAACTTGAATATATTTTTTTCTCAGATCAGTGTGAAGTTGTCATGATATCAAAACCGACCATTTCTACAATCGGAAAACACGCAGTGAAGGAAAAAAAATGAGGTATGGAACTCCGATCGAAAAGCTCATGTGGGCTCCGTGTAAGCGTTAGAGTTTTTTTTAAATAGCAATGACAATACCCCATATATATAATAAAAAGAAATAAGAGATAAAAGAAACGATGTATAAGCCAAGTACTACAGGTATTGAATATGATTGAACGACATAACTGTATTTGAGCCACAGCAGATACTGCAAAGAAAATGCAAAAATACACATAGAAAAAAATAAAAGTAATAGAATTGGCGTCTGAAGAAAAACAATATGCAGTGCCGATTGTAATGCCCTTAGGGCGGCGTGTGAGAACACCCCCTTTTTTAAATGAACACACTTTGCAAAACACTTTGTGAAAACACTGAGCAAAATCTTTTAAAATGAATCAGGTAGTTTTATTTCATACTAGAAAATATGTTAAATTTAAATTTAACATTTTTAGCAGAAAATTTAAATTTAGCAGAAATAGATCACATTTAGATATAAATCTCCATGGTGAAACCCGAGAGAAAACAAGAATCTTATAAGGGATCTGGCAAACTGACATACTGAAAGAAAAACAACTCCTGTTGATAATATAACCACACAGTTGGTTTGATTATTCAAGAATCTTAAAAACCAAAATCAGAAATTCGGTTACAGCTTTTACGAAGTTTTCTTCAGATATTTATATCGTAAAAACATGGAATGAAAGAACCAAAATTGAGTAAACCTCTTTTTGATACGCACTGTAGATATCTATAAATAATAATTCGCACCATCTTCTGACATACCTGTTGGTAAGGTAATTCCATGTTTTTATGCCATTATAATATCTACAAGGTTGAGTTATAGTATGCACTAGCTATTTTTCTAACAAACCTATTGATATAGTTTTGAATTCCAGTATTAAAATCGTAAATTTGCTGACATACCTGTGTACAAGGTATTCCCAAGTTGTTATGTGGTAGGATGAAGGCTAACATCTCAACCTGGTGGGGCTGACATGTATCTAGGGCTGTATTGTTGGCACACCGTGTAGCGATGATGAAGAAATGAGATGGAACTACAGTCTGACCCGCCCAGGAATTACTGAAAAGCAAAAAAAAAAAAAACTCATTGCCATAGATAAGTAGACTTCCACAATTTTGACATCTTCAAACATTCAAATTTGACAGGAAGGAATAGAAACAAATATATTGCTACATTTTTATGAGGAGCTTTATGATGATATAATTATATTAATTATAATTACTAATTCATTCGTAGTTTCGTCTGTTTTTGTTAAAGCTATATAACATACATGCCCCACTATTTGATCGGGGTGCCGACATTTGCTCCTGCGACATTTGCTCCACAGTCCATATCTCAAAAGGTCAAAGGTTAAGGTCATATTTCTTTTTGTTTTGTTCAGGACAATGTGAAGATTAGGATTAGGGTTAGGATTAGGGTTAGCTTTAGGTCTAGGATTAGGATTAGCATGGCAAAGTTAGACCGGAGCAATTGTGGCAGGAGCAAATGTCATACATCCATTTGATCAGCGTGCTGATTATAATATCATGCTTTGACTTGAAAGCTTACATATTTGTCTTATGAACGTGAAAGTTTGATTAATGATGTCAAAAATATTTACAAGACTCTTCTGCAAGCAAATTTTTCTTTAGATCTTTCATAAGTATTGTCCGCTTTTCGAAGTCACTCTTGTATGACATTAAAATACAATGGAATATTCATGAGGATATTATACCGACGAGTCACTTACGATGAGGCAATAAGAGAGAGTGGATCGGCTACGCCGTCGTAATTGAGATCATAGATGGGCCCCTGGACGATGTTGATACTCGATGATGTCTCGAGGTTGGCCCATACTCGATAGGTTCCCGCCAATCGATTCCAGATATCTAGAGATAATATCAAATAGCGTCGAAAGTGTGTTTGTTTATATTTGTATTGCAATGCTAGACTTGCGTCAATCAGAGTCTACTTCATTCTCTGCAACTTATGCACGTTATACGAGGTGTCATTTCGATTACCTCATTACTTGTGCTAATCGAGAATGTGAAGACAATTAACGTATGCGCCAATTATTGAATTTATTGTTTGTACTGTTCATTTTGCAATCACTTTTTAAACGATATCACTCTTTCATGACATGCAAAAGACCTTACAAGTCATTGACATTGGTTTGAGGGTACATGAAACACTGGGGCGAGAAGTTGGAATTAAACGATACATTTCCTTCACTAAAATATACTTCAAAGGAAGTCTATTAATAATGAAGGACTATATTTTGGAATGAAATGTCGACCCTAAATTGCATTTTGTCTTTCTATATTCTACCTGTATCAGTGCTTAGACTAAGTAATTGAATAATCAAATAGAAATAATGCTAATGATTATTTCTTTTATATATAACATTGTACTCTCCTGTTGTCATAATTCCTGAAAGAGACCGGGCATTCATACTTATATAACTTGACTGAGTGAAAGAGGATATATGTAGCTTTAAGAATTATCACAGAAACTGTTGAAACTTACAATAAATCTGAAATTAGACGACTATGATAAAACAAACAGCAAATGTACAGTTCCTATAATTGATGACGAATCATACCCGGAGCGTGGAAATCTCACTTTTATCGGAATAGCATGAACCTGCAATGTCACTGCACAAAAATCAGACAAAGTATATCCTGAAATTATCTTTGGCTTCTATAAAAATAAAGTCAAGCAAAATTGTAAGAACCTGTTTCAAACTGAGAGTAGATGGGTATGATGTTTGACGTTATGATTCCAGCATCTGGACTGCCCACTGACAACGCTGTTTAAAACCAAAAAAAACAAAAAAAGTTTATTACAAAATAAACAAAATCTTTTAAAATTAGGTTATTTTTATATTTTTCGTACTTGGCGAGTCTATGAATTGGTAGTATGAGGATGATGCTAGTAACGGCAGATGTGGTGATGGTTGCAGTGGCTGAGTTGGTGATGACGATCTTGATGATAATGGTGATGAGGAAGACAAAGATGTTGATGATTGTGATCATGATGGTGGTGATGGCATTGATGATGGTGCTGTTGGTGGAGATGAAGATGATGATGGTGGTAGTGACGGTGATAAAGATGGTGATAATGAATTTGCAGGTGGTGATGATGATGATGATGATGGTGATGGTCAGGGGCGGATCTAGCTTTTTTCCAAGGGGGGGTTTGAGGGGCTGAGCTGGGTATTGCGAGGGAGCATAGCGACCGAGCCCGAGCGAGCGAAGCGAGGGAGGGGGGAGGGTGTGGGAGGGGGGATACCCCCCTCCCACAGTAGGGAGATTTTTCATTTTTAGGGTTACCAGCTTGCGATTTTAAGCATACTTGCATGCTCTATTTTTTCTCTTTTTTGCCCAAGTAATTGGGGGGGGGGGGACTACAGCCCCATCCCCGCCCCCCCCCCCGGCCCTGGCTCCGCAGTCCCTGGGTTTGTCCCAACGGCGATGCAGAGCATCGTCCACAAGGGCGACATACGCGCACTGCATCAATGCAATACGCACACTGCATCAATACAATACGCGCACTGCATCAATGCAATACGCGCACCGTCATCAATGCAATACGCGCACTGCATCAATGCAATGCCGTCGTCATCAAGTCACATCACGTTAGATTTTTATGCGCAGTAGAGCTATAATTTCACATCTTTTCTCAATGAATGTGTTAATGAAAGTATTATCGATGAGTGATATAAAACAACTAAGCTATTGGCTACTATTCTATCACAATGATATGTGCATAGAAAAAGTAACACATGTTCACTTGGTAGTCGGGGGGCCGGGGGGGGGGGGGTTAAAACCTATTGCCCGAGGCTGAGCCTGAGACTGAGTGCTATATAGGAACATATTGTGTGAGTCTGGACATATTATGATGGCGTTTTCCTATGCACATTAAATGTTTACTTGGCAGCCCAAGGGGGCGGGGGGTTTTAAACCCCCCCCCCCCCCCGTAGATCCGTCACTGATGGTGATGGTGCTGGCGGTGACGGTGACGGTGATGGTGATGGTAATGATGAAGATGATGATGATGAATGATGATGGAAGTGATGATGATGGGGATGATAGTGGTGGCAATGACGATTTCAATGATGAAAATGATGGTGATGGTGATGATGATGATCATCATGATGGTGGTGGTGATGGTGATGGTGCTGGCGGTGACGGTGATGGTGATGGTAATGATGGAGATGATGATGATGAATGATGATTGAAGTGATGATGATGGGGATGATAGTGGTGGCAATGACGATTTCAGTGATGAAAATGATGATGGTGATGATAATGATGATGGTGATGATGAGAATGATGATGATGGTGATGATGATAATATTGATGAGGATGACAAAAATGTAAACGACGATAAAACATACAGCAATCCTTCTACACAACTGGTAATCTACATACAGATCAGCCTTCATGATAGGCTACATAGCCCTTTGAAGATTATTAATAGCAGAAGAAACTTGTATTCCTCCAGCCTTGTGAAAGGATGAGATGCAAAGTATAAGATGAAAAATAAAAGTAAAGATCATTTCATGGTATACCTGGTTGAAGCAAAAATGACTGTTGAATATCAGGAGCCAAGTTAATAGACTCTTCTATACCGTAGGTGTAACAGCTAGGATTATCTCCGATAGCAAGACGTGTATCAGTGAGGATACAGTTGGCTGGCATTGTTGCTGTGTTGAACTGGATGACAAACGATAGAGGAAAACCCAGTGATGATGATGATAGGGACAAGCATGTGGCTTGTAATTTCGAAACTAATTTTAGGCCAAGTTTAAATCCGGCCAAGGTGCACAGAGGTGTATAGTGGTGTAAATTGTTTTCAAGAAACATCTCAAAATTCTGCTTTTCAAACAGTAATCAAATTAACTATAATACATTCTTTCACTGCCTTTTTATTTTTATTTTGTTATTGATGTAAAGTGCTTTTAAACAACTTGTGGTTTGTAAGAGCGCTACAGAAATGTAATCATTGTATTGTATTGTATAGAGTAGTGGGAGTATCACGTGAAAAGCCTCTTCATCATGTACAAAGCACCATATTTTTGTGAATAAAGGAAAATACAAAATGGCTTTAATTTAAAAAAAAGCAACAAGACTGGTGAGGATTTAATGAAATTGATGAAGATGGAAAGCCCATCAAAAATTACTTTTAAACGATAATACCATAACAAGTCACTGGTTAATGGTTAGTTAACATTATCGTATTTTAAATGTTAAGGAAATTTAGTGCAATAGGCCACTAATACATTGGATTACATTTGCAGAAAAGGCTTATACCACTATTGTGTTTGAGATCATCGTAATTTCCAATGATAAAAGGCTCTCTATTTGGCTTGATAACAAATATTTCTATTAACCCTTTCGAGACAATTTTGACCACATTTTGTCAAAATAACTTTTGATTCAGAGCTCTAAAAAATATACCAGATGCACGAGTAGAAAGAGCAAAATTTTCTGCACACACTATGTCCATTTTTATTGCATGATCATTATTGCGTTTGATGCCAGGAATTTTAAAAACAAGAATAAGCTTTGAAATCCTTAAATTGGCAACACATTGAGAGGTTTAAAATCATTGTTTTTCATCAAAATTGGCAATTTCTTTCAACTATTCATCAAATTTCTAACCATGTTTATTGTTTTCGAAGACATTACACCTTATTTGAACCATGTAGCACTAAAAGAAAAATATTATTGTTGCCAATTTGAAGAACAAAATGTGATCAATTTAGCCCTTAAATAATCCCTGTCCTGAAAGGGTTAATGAACTATTCATGATGATATAAAACAATTTTCCATGATCAAATCATTGAAGTCTACATTTCTTCAAGCATTTCAAATCAATCACAAGAATTCACAAGAATGTTCAAATAAACATGACTGTCATCACGGAACATACAGTTTTTAGATTTAGACTTACCCCAGGCGTTAGTGTTAGTGAGGCATATTTGCTGATAGAGAGTGTCTTATCATAAGCCATGACGTAGCTAGTTTGATAGAGCTTACAGCTGGCTCCTGAGTCTGGGTTGGCGAAGGCGAGGAGACGAGGTGCACCAAACGGGATATGACGACTAGCTACAATGGTAACATTATACACAATACAACATTTTCATCGTCACATGGTGTCTATCCATGCCTATGCCCCTTCCCCTTTAAAAACGTCCACGTGTCTTTAGATTTCCACTCTATGTTAATTAATTTCTTTCTCGTTTGGTGCTGTATGTAAAGTTCTTAATTTTAGACTACAACATGGAAGCAGAATGAGGAACAGAATATGCTTTCTTCTTTTAGAAAAATAATTGATGTTTTACACGAGGAAAAAATACAAACATTAACGCAAGGAAAAAACAAAAGCCTTTCTTAAAATTACAAGGTGCTAACGGAAGTCTCCAATTGATATTTGTTTCCTTGTAACAACCATAGTTGATTTTATCCAATGACATATAGGCTATAAACCGTTATTTTCAAGGGTCATTTTTGTCTTACCCTGAACATGTTATAAGTAATTCTAAGAATCATTTTCAATGTTGTAAGAAAACTATTACATTTGTGTACAATCATTTCATCTGAGCTTCGTTTAGTGTCATTTTTATGATTACTTGATATAAATGAAAATTGAATTTGAATTTTTAAAAAAAATGTCTGAATGCAAGTGATATTTAAGCTATAAAATGCTCTGTATGGAAACATGTTAGAATTACCCATAGCACTTGTAATACTCAGTACAATTTGACCTCTTTCCATAGCTGTAGATTCCCCGGTGTTCTCAGGGTCACAGTCACATCCAGTATCATAGGCAGACATATCGCGGTTAGAGAACGTACAGGTGGATTCACTAGCAAACTCCATGGGTGTGGTTGGGAAGGTTCCAGGACTCCTGAGCATGTGATTTAGTGCACCTAATGTGCCATTGTTGGGTTCACTATTTACCCCTAAGAGCTCTGAAAGAAGAAGATATGGTTGGTTTCATTCCTCACTATATACACTTCTAAAATATACAAAACGACAGAACATCTAATTTTGCCTTTTCTGCTTGAAAATCCCTCTTGGCGCTCAAGGCACTCCAATATTACCCCAGCTTTAGTTAGGTTCCGATTCAAGGAATTCCTTTCTGCATGCATGACCCATACCCATTTACTATACATGGGCCCCGTAACACAAAGCTTAACGATTTATCGTGTAATTAATTATTGCGATTGATTGCAATGATCACTATTTGCAATCAATCGCAAAAAATCAAAAGTTCGATCAATTGCTAAGCTTTGCGTTGCTGGGGCCCTGGGAAGAGAGTGGCAAATACATGTACGTATGAATGTTTTGTATCAATCAGTTCATGTAAATCATTGACAGATCTTACTTTACAGATAAGACGCCTGTAACAAAATTCACGATTCCGTAAATTACATCGAAATGACTGAATATGAAAACAGAAACTAGTGGACCAAGTAATGTTTTGAAAGAGGTATTTAAAAATGCCTTTTTAAAATAATCACACACGTGACAGACCCAATTTTCACCTCTAAAAGAAAAGAATGTTTACTCATTTATGGAAAATTGCTTTTAAACTGATAAGAGCAATCCCATCATACAGCAAAGAAAAGTGGAATGGACAGATGGAAATACAAGAAAAGTAGGTTTGAATACCAACAAGTAAGACCCTTTTTCGTGCGAGGTCACACACGTGACCGACTTTATTTTGACCTCTGAAAGAAAATGATGTACTCTCAATTAGAATAACTACCCTTCATATGGTTGGAGTAAGATTGTTATTCAAATATCCAAAAATGAGAGACTTCTACTATATACAAGACAAATACTGAAAAATTAGGTTTTATTTTTTCAGGGTGTTGGTCACACACACGTGACTGAGAATAGCACTTATTCTTTGTTTTGCTTATGATTAAAAGCAAACTGAGGATAAACAGGTGAAGAATTAAGTAGTTTTGTAATAAATGTTCCATATCTGTTTATAATAGTGTCTATTATTGCTTGATAAACACTCGGGAAACACATTACTACATATCGTCTCAATAGTCTAATTCATTAATTTTGATTCATGAAACTTCCTCAGCCAAGATTATAGTCATGTGGATTAGTTGTGACGTCACTTTAAATTGACGTAGAATATAGACTTACTGGCCATGAGGTTGTACACGTCAATGCTTTCAAACTCAGAGGCGCCATAATTCTGTTTGAAATTCATACCGAAACCAACGAACACAGTCTGAAAATAAACAAAGGTAATGCAGGTTACTTTAATAATCATAGATAGTGACGAATCGAAATTGTAAATGAATGATTCCAAAATCATTTAAGTTGTTCAACTCTGCATAATCTTTTCTGAATGGCTTCTTTAAATATTTACATCTCTTCGAAATATGAATTGAAAATAAACTATTACCGACCATATTAATCCATATCACTAAAGAAAGCATATAACATGGTGAAAGTTGCTGTACATAATAATGTTGTCGTCAAGTTCAAATGGAAATAGAATCACATTTAGAGTTGGTTATATCAATATTTGTCGAACTTCCTTACCCATCTATCCTCTTCGTAGCTATTGTACATACCCTGTAATATCCTACAAAGTAAAATTCCACTTTCCCTTTCACAAATACAGTTCTTCTATGCATCTATCTATATTGCTTAAAGGCACACCATGATAAAATTGTGTAACGATTTTATTAATTAAAGCACAAGTTCATTACCATATTTCGCAAGGCATTTTTTAAAGCAGTTTACACTCATGGCCAAGTAATCAAATTCAGTTTTTCAACCCTTACTAAATATCAAATCAACTCTGACTTACCTTTGATTCGACATCATTTGGGTCATAACCGTCGCTAGAATAATGACAGAACTGCTGATCATAGTTTGTAGGACTCCTATAGAGGTGGGTGTAAATAGGATGTGTATCTGTAAGATTACATTTCAATCCCTTCACCATCAATATCAAAGTTTCCGCCGAAAGATGCTGAAAATAATGGTTCAACAAAATGGTATCTCTTCATATTCTGTCCATTTAAAAATATAAATTTTCACTTTCTTCTACATCTTCTAATCTATTACCACACATTTTTTCTTCTTCTTCTTCTTCTTGATATTGCTCGTTCTTTGATCTTCTCCTTAATTTTTTTTTTTTTTTTTTTTTTGTATTCTGTTTCTTCTATTCCGGCGTCAAACCTCCTTTTCCTTATTTTTGACTTGCATATTCTTTCTTTCTTCTCATTATACAGAGTGAAAATGTTGATTTTCAGAATTCTCATACATTGCAAACGACTTTCCATCCTTCATCAGAACATAAACATCATCAGGTGTCATGGCGGATGAGTAGTGGTATCTAGCTGGTAGCTGATCACGTGTGTATACTGATCCTTCAGCTGTAAATCGGCACTGCGGGATAAAAGAATACAATAATAGAAATATCACAAAGATTGAGAACATGTTAATTCGAAACAATTGACATCAATAAGATGAATCTCATAAGTGATTTCACTGGTGAGGAATTATCTATTATGAACTTAACTGTATCATCCGTAAACATTCTTTTACGAATGGACACTATGAAACAAAATAGATTGCAAATACTGTTCACGTATGTTTGATACTATAGCAACACGGAAAGAAATAGGAAAATACAAGAAGCCAGCGGAGGTGCAGACATAAAGTCATATGTTGGTTAAAAAAAAAAAAAAAAAGTTGTCATCAGTAGAATTACGAGGAGAGTATATATTTTATTGCAAGAAAACCAGATTTATAATTAGTTTATTACCTTTAGGTAGGCTGCTAACTCTTCATTTGTATCCCGTGCGTCATCAGCGTCTGTTTTAAATGATTATAAAAGCATGTCATGATACGATATAATGTTATCAAGATTTAAAATTTGCTCCAGTTGCTTACTATCATGATTGTGGCGGCTCCGTATTTCACCAGAAAAAAAATAGCAAATTCTACATAAGTTTCAATAACTAAGCAATTGCCATTTTTGGATTCTGATCTCAAGCATGTAATACTAGCGTCTCTAAATGCTTTACAGATGTTATAAACATGGCTATTGGATTCATGCAAGGAATGTGTGCACCATCTCCACTGCCTTGGTAATATTGCTACCATATAATGGTTACTGTGAGGGAAACCTAAAAATTAAATGATTAAAGTGAGATTTTACCTAGAGCGTTGACCTGAATGCGAGCGAGTGTGTTGAGATAGTCAGGAGTCATCTCAAGACCACGTGTGTCGGGTAACTGTATACAGAGAGATAACTCCAGTGTCATATGCAAAATAGACAAATGAACGTTACTCTCTGAACTTAGAATGCTTCAAGATTCTAGATATCGCCCATACTGATTCCCCATTTGAAATAATAGAAAGTCGCTTCACATCAATAGGTTCAAACCATGCTCAACTTACATGACTTAACAAACGGGAATAAGAATACAAAGAAACCTTCGAATCGAATGTCACAATGTCTTCTTCAAATTTACTCAAATTCTTGACGCATTCGAAAATTCTATATTATTCATGAATAACCACATACGAAGTGAAATTGTTAATATAGCAAGTTGCCTGTTTTGGCTGAGGATGGAGTTTTGGCACTATAAAATATTTTTCACTCCTTTTCAAGACAATTCCTGTTATTTTTATTTTGAAAATAGCAAAGAGCATATCATCCTTTTGGATTTCTGATCAAAAATCGCTTCTGAATTTTGTCATAGAAAAATGTGCCTCGTGATTGTAATATTTGGTTATTATACTAGATGTGGTATTTACTTTTAATTTTATGAATACCCTAAACGATGAATAATACCTCTGAATACTGACCATACCTCTTGTTCTAAGAACTTGACATTGCTATTATCAGTGCCACAGGTTGTATTAACTAGGGCAGATGGGGATAGTATCATGATGTTAAAACATGCCGCATCTTGTCGACTGATCAGGTAGTCCAAAAGGTTTCCAATAGCCAGGTCGATCTCCATGAGTGTATCTTTAGCCTGAATAAATGATATAATAATCTGTTTACCCAAGGGAGCCCTATCATCTTTAATACTGTTCTTCCTGAGGGCCCTGCAATTATTATTACAGCAGCATTACCAACATACCTCGGTACTCCCACTCAGGGGCGGATCCAGGATTTTGTAAAATAGGGAGCCACAGAGCCGGAAAAGTACACAATTAAAGGGGCAATTTTTTTTCATTGTGTACTTGAGGTATGCCAGTTGGGTTTCAAAAGTGGGGGCACGGGCCGGTTTTCCCCCTGTGTAGATCCGCCACTGCTCCCACTAAATGATAAATGTAAATACACAGTGTCAGTTGAGTACAAAGGCCCGTTTTCTGTTAAAACTTTAAATCCGACTCTGGATCTAAAGTTAAGTTTTAACAAAGAAAGTTAGACCGACGACTGGTCTAAGTTTTCCTTTTTGTTAAACATAACTGTAGACAGATCGCAGGGTTTAAATGATTTTTATAATTTTTCTGATTTTGATACTCATAGACCAGGAAACCTTGAAATTTCGTTTTGAAATACCTGAATTTTTGAGAAATCACGTGTTAGGTGTTTATTTTCAAAAGTATTTAATTTCACTTCCAGAGATAACTTGGTCAAAGTCATTTAGAGATTTCAGAAACCGTCAGTTGCAATGGTTATACAGTTTTACGGTAGACTTCCCTTTTGTCATATCATTTATTTCCATTATAAAGACACTATTTACAAAAATTCATTTACATATCATTGTAATAAATAATAGTGGTGGGTCATGCTAAATCCTGAGCAGGTGTTTTGCATAAATCTGTGTTGTATTGGTAAGCCCAGATAGCTGCATAATAACTGGGCAAAATAATCATAATAATGCTTTAAGCAAACATTATACTAAATAACTAAAACCATTTGAGAACCTTTATGGCATAATTTGTCTTCTTTACCAGTAATGTCGTTCTTAAGACAGTATAGCATACCACATACCGGTTGTGAGTTATGTCCATATTGTCTGATTTTATCTCCAAGCTCGTTGAAGAATACGGTGATAAACTGTGGGCTGTGGTATAAAACAATAAACAAATTGTTTTGTTGTTCAAGTAATCTATAAGGCAGTTATAAAATTCAACTGCTATTTTTAGGTACATATTTGTTAAATAATTTATCATATTCTTTTTTTTTTTCCTTTGGAAAAATGGAATATTCAAGTGAATGAAATAAACAATAATCGATCCAACATATTTGTTCATACAAGTGTTTGCATTAAAAAGAATGATAACCGTCCGGAATGTATTTACTTACATTTTGTCGACATCATCTTGTTGTATCCATTCTAGGACTGTGTCAATCATGTCTTGAGCACTCAGTTGTCTGCAAACAAGTAGAAAATACATACATAATACATACATAAATCACATTAGAATAGACGCACAGACGTAGAAGTATGAATTCACACTATAAGAGTAAATGATATGAACCATTCATAATTTTCCGAGGCGATTATAACAAATATATAGTGTAACCAAAAATTATTTGGACACCTTAATTTTTAAACTTTAAATGGATCTGCATGGAGTGATGTCTTTTGAGCAATGATTGTAGAGCAGCGGCTGAAGTGATTGTAGTCATCAATTTCATGCAGCAAAGTGAAAAAAATGGGATTATCATGATTATATTTACCAACATTTTGAAATTATCATTAAAATGGGGAATTTTGGGGTCACAAAAACTATTTGGATACCTGGTCCTTGAAAACATTTTCTAATCTCAGCTTTAAAAAGGACAATGTTTCATGCATCAACGGACAAGATATTAGTATTCTGGTACATAGAACACTGACAATAGCAGAATTATCCCCGAGACACCTTGGCATATGCATCAATGCATAAAACACCTGCTGATTTAGGCTAAATAATGCCAGACTAAAACATGCCTGACATGGCACCATTCTTTCTGCTCTTCATAAGCATCTATACATGGTACCTTATAATAAGGCCATGTGTTGTAATATTATGCTGTATAACACATTGGTAGTGTCAATTCAGCATCCAAACATGGCTAAAACTGCAGAAATATCCCATGCATTGCGAGAGAGGGTGATCAAGTTTCACAAGGAGGGACATCCGGTCCGTGAGATTGTGACCAGATTATATATGAAACGCTCTCCCGTTCAGTACACCAAACACAAATACAAGAAAATTGGGGAAATCAAGAATCGGGTGGGTTGTGGTAGGAAAAGGGAGTCCAGTTCAAGGCCAGAAAATTACATCAAGAAGTTGATAACGAAGAACAGGAAGATGTCTTCAAAGGATCTTGTAAAGCAGTAGGAGGAGGCTACTGGTGTCTGCAAACAATCAAAATCAGATTGAATGAACGTGGGTTGCACGGCAGGGTTCATCACAAGAAACCGTACATCAGCAAAAGGAACAGACAGGAACGGCTGAAATTTGCCAACGAACATGTTGGATATCCTATATGGATTTCTGGAAATCTGTCTTGTGGTCAACATAATGAGTCAAAATACAACATGTAATTGGCTCTGATGGTCGCCAAAGAGTTTGGGGAAACTCTGCAGAAGAATACAGCCCTGAGTGTCTGAACCAAACTGTGAAGTATGGAGGTGCATGACAGCTGCCGGTGTTGGCAGCCTGTATTTCATTGGAGGGACGATGAATGCCGAGATGTACCAGGAAATCCTGTGCACTCAGATTATCCCCTCTGCCAGAAGAATGCTTGGGAGCCATTTCATCTTCCAACACGACAACGACCCAAAGCACTCTGCAAAATGAGTTCAGGCCTTTCTCCAGAAGAGAAAGGGGAACATCCTCGAGTGGTCCCCACAAAGCCCAGACATAAACCCCATAAAAGCAATTCTGAGAGAGCTGGAGAGGAGGCTTCCCCCAGAACCACCCAGCAGCAAGCAGAGCCTGTAGGGCATGCTCCTGCGCACCTGGGAGAGTCTTAATTGACCCAGCGATCTGCTACAACCTGTTTGAGAGCATGCCACGGAGGTCACGTGCAGTGATCGCAGCCAATGGAAGACCAACCAAATACTGAAAAAGACTTGTGAACTTGCTGAATCGCCACAAACCACGTGTCCAAATAAATTTTTGTTACCATAAAACTGGAAAACCTCGAAATATTAGCAACCAACTAGTATGAAACTATGTTTTTCTTTTTCACTCAAGCGGAAGCCTAGCTATAACCTTTTTGTTCCAGCCAGTTAATAAAGGATATGTTGACTGAATATTTTTTATGAATTTGACTGATTTTTTCCAGGGTGTTCAAATAATTTTTGGCTACACTGTACAATTTTTTTTTAAAAGACAATGTGCGCATTTGTATTTTGTATCTGTCGAATGAATGCTTATACAAGAACATTCTTAATCACATATATATATAAACCGCGATACTGCAGATAAACACATTTTTTTGTCTAAATCTTCAGTTTGAGACGGGTGAAACTTTTTTTCTTTCTTTCTGGTCTTCCAAAGAATCCACAAGCTGACCAATAAATACTTACGAGTTGTATTCCTGGTAGTAGTTTGGTTTGCTGTTGATAGTCTGTCTGACTTCATTGTCATAGCTCTGCATGTTATTACCAACCCATGAATGACTGGCCGTTATTACTCCTTGCTCACGGGCAGTCTGCCATAGCTAAGAGAGAGGGATATAACAGACAAATAGTAAAATATATAGATATTGGGAAATGCGAAGTAGATACAGTTTTTGGTAAATCTCATGGAAATAAATACATTTAACATAACTCGTGAAAGAAAACAAGAGTACCTTCAAAAAAAAATCTACAATGTGCATTTTAAAGATGGAAAGAAAGAGAGGGACAGAGGGTGTAGGATTTTTTAGATGAATTAATCACCATTGCGGCTAATATTATTACCGCCATCTCCTCTTCAGCAGTGGTCAAGCAAGGGCGGGGGGTGGGGGGGGGAGAACATTTTTATTCTCATCCCCAAAATGCTTTTCGGGAACTTTGTCCGCAGCATTGGATGTCGTTCAATCGACAAATCTTTATAAAACAAAGACAAAATTTGTGTGATTAACCAACAAAAGTAGTATAAGATAAGATTACAGAAGTTTTAATTTTTACATTTCATTTTGCTCGAACAAAATTAATGCAATTTACTTAAAGCACAAGTTACTTCTTTTTAGGGATACTTCAGTAATTTCCATAACAAAATTATGAAATTTAGATTATTCATTGTTGGTAATACTGGTTTTGCTTTATACCATTGGCCCTCATCTAGTATAGGTCTTCCTGTGATACCCGAGATTCGAATACACGTGATAATCTAGTAGTACTACGAATATTATAGATTGATGGTAATACTTACTGGTTTTGCTTTGTACCATTGGCTCTCATCTAGGTATTCCTGCGATACCCGAGGTTCGAAAACACGTGATGATCTAGTAGTACTACGGATGAAATCCGAAATTACTCCATGGCTCTCTGGGTATCGGCCCTATAACCATTGTAACAGATAATGAAATAGGATAGATCGTACAATCATTTCAATCATGGATCTTAACACGAAAAATGATGTTCAGTGATTACAGAAAATATAGTCACGCCACTGTATGAATAATAATGCTTAACTATCATGAATATATTAAAACTGAATTCAATAACGTATACTAAATGTTTTACTGTCATGTTATCTATCACAACCAATATAAATTACATTCAAAGTATCACTTACATTACATTTTTCACTTTACTTCTTTTACTACTGCTTCATTTACTCCTAATTTCAAACCCTTTTTTCAAGCCACCTGCTATCTTAAAAATTAGTGATATTACCAAAAGTGCACCAAAAAATGATGCTATATTTTCAGGCCCCTTGGTTTACTTACAGTAAGAAAAGTCCAAAGATTAGGGTAAGTTGTACTCGCGAAGGATGGAACCATGTCATTTGAACGTACACCACATTGACCTGATAAAAAGAGATAGATGGAGATGAATAAAATAAAAGTAATCTGCAAAGGCAACATCACTTGTGTATTTACATAAAATGTTCTCGAAACGCTGATATTGTTACTTCATTTTTGTTAAATCATAAATTATCATCAGGACATTTCTGTTTTCTATCGAGTTTATCATCAAACAAAAATTGTTGTTCACCATAGCGAGTAAACATATCAATTTGTGTCGGTATCTATATGACATGTTAAAAATTTACTCACTCATTCGTTTGATGTTCCTTGCAATGTATTGGTTATGAAGTACATCATTCGGCAAGCCATCTATTGCGAACACGATCAGTGGGTTAGACGACCTCCTGGTGTATCTGTTAATTACAAAATAAACATTTACAATCTATTACCCAGGGCAAATAAAATAATTAGAACTTTGCAAAATTGATATTTCCTTGATGATAATACTACTACTAATAGTAATAATAATATTAAGTTCTTGTATAGCGCATAATACATATTTATCAATGTCTCTATGTGCTTCTAAAGCGATTTTGGATTATTACCCCGGTTCAGCCCAGCTGCCCTATGAAGGCGCTGAAGCTTCAAGGAATAAATTCCTAATGGTACACATTTACTTCACCTGGATCGAGAGTGGCAAAGGTAGATTAATGTCTTGCCAAAGGACATTAGTGCCGGGCTGGGATTCGAACCCCGTACCTACGGTGATCTACAGTCCGATTACTTATCCACTTGACCATAACACCTAATAATAGCAGTTTCTCTCACTTACTGTGAGCATTTGCATTTCCAACGCTCTATGGAAACCTGATGGAATTCCTACTTGCTTTCCGATCGAGAAGTACTACTTCTCTTCATCGCTCGACGTGTAAGTTTAAACAAAGCACTCCATCCACAGTTGCCTTTCTCGACCCAGGAATAGTGATTAATATCCTATAAGGCTGGTACGATTCATTCCTTGCATGATAGGACTATATGCTATATGATTATAATAAATATCACTCAAAACTATAATTATCATATCCTTACAGACTTTGTTTTATAACGGGGCGCGGAGTAGCAACAACAAAAAAAATACTGTTTCAGTATTCAAATTACATATGAATATTGGTTCTAATAATAATGATCATACGAAAGACTAGATTACTATATTATAAGTTAATAATTTCAGTTCAACTTCCGTAACTTACTGAGCTCTGTTACGGCAAGAGAATCTGCATTCCTGGCCTGCTGTGTTAGCGAAGGCACTCGATGTGTATCCTGATCCTAGAAACATAGATTGTTCAAAGTAAAGTTTTAAAACATGGACGTCCTTAATAATTTTACAGTATGACAGTTCCCTGCTGTTTCATGAACTTTAGGGACAATGTCACCATTGCAACACACAGCAACTTTGATGAGTGCAAAACAAAATGTTTCAGTATGTCAGTATTTCATTTCTTCTCAACCCTTTGACTACGAGAGCCGGGAATACCTGGTTCCCGTAGCAGACTTTCATATAAGGAGACCGGATTTACTCGGTTCCCAAATGATGGTCACTTTGATCCAGTTTAATGGCTTAAATAAGCCTTTTCAAATAAATTATGTGTACCTTGTATGGTACCAGTACAAAGATCATAATATAAACTACACATCACAGGAAATTTCCTGTAATTATATTTCTTCCCTTCCTCTTTTGAAGCATTTTAGATAAATATTGCCTCACGTCAATCGACAGAATTTGCGTACAATGGGTAGTACAGGTACTTCATCAAAGAGTTTCGAGATTTTCAGTTTCGCAGATCCCCTCATGATCAGCGATTATTGTAAGACCCTTGTATCGTAGCGCCTGATTGGCAGTTGGTGCAGAGAGCTCCTCAGATAATCTACATTTATAAGTGTTTATTGTTACTGCCGCTGGTTAAGATTTACATCAGTGGACTGATTAAGACCCCGGGGTTTTTCTGGACCAATCAACTGCTCGGACTGATGTCTAGCTTTCAATATATTTGATATGAACTATATTGCATATGCTCCATGTCAGCTACAGTCATGTACACCCATTAGTCCCTGTGCATGTTTAACCAGCTATGTCGTGTAGCCTGTAGATTGTTCTTCACTGTGATAGTTACATGTACATTAAGTGCAAGAGAGCATCCTAGTGGAGACCTACAAAAAGGATGACTACAAGCACTTGTATTCACTATTCAGCTGACCAATTACTTTCTCTGAAGAACAATGTTCCTAGTGATAATAGGATCTCTCCAGACTTGATGCTACGTATTAGAGATCTTGGAATCAATAGAATTCCAGCTACAAGCAGAGGAGTAAGAGGAGGACGATATAAACAGAGGCCTTTGTCAGTGAGGATGACAGCAACATCAACCCATTCTAGAAATAGGGAGGATACAAAAAGGCCTTGCTTTCTATAAGAGAATTTCAACTGCTCCACATCCATCTACTACTAGAATTGCATTACTTAATGCACAGTTTGCATGCATCAAGACTGAACTTCTTGAGGCGTACATTTTGGATCACGCATCTCGATGTTTTCATCTTAAGAAACATGGGTGACTGAAGGGGACCACATGACTTTGAATGCATTGACGCCATCAGGTTATGTATATCGCTCGGTTCGGAGAGATGGAAGGGGTGGTGGAATTGCTATCAGTAGCAAATCTGTACTAAATGCAAGACTTTTACCTACTCAACTATTTCGTAGTTTTGAATGTGCAAAGATGGAAATCAAGTACAATAGTGAGAGACTTATGATGACAGCTAGTCATTTATCGACCACCACCATCCACTCGAAATGGACCGTCCTGCAATATGAAGAAGAAATCTCGACCATCATAGATTCTGTTGCTTCTTCTTCTAATGACAATGTCTTGCTGGTTGGAGACTTTAATATAAATGTGGACAATGACACTAATCCTGAATCTGTTCGGTTTGCTTAACTCATTGAGGATGCAAATTTGGTACAGCATGGTCAAGGCAGCACACATAATTTTGTCAGAGCATACACTTGACCTTGTCATCAAATACAGATCTAGTCACATCATTAGATGTGGACTCATTTCTATCAGATCACGTAGCAATAAGCTTCACCTGCTGTCAAGAGAAACGTTCTGTTCCTGTAAAGAGAGTAGCCTACAGGAAGTTTCGTGACATTGACCTAGATGCCTTCTCTGACGATCTATGTACGTCTCTATCTACATTGGATAGTTCTGATGATTCATCACAAGTTGTCACTGCATATAATTCTCGTCTTCGTGAAGTACTGGATCTTCATGAACCTGTTAAGTGTCGCAATGTTGTCTTGCGTTAGCACATCCCACAGTACATACATAACTAGCAAAATATCAGAGTGCGAAAAGATCCCAAGCGTCTCTTTCAGATGATAAATGATATGTTGAGTCCATCCAAGTCTGTCGCTCTTCCTTCTCATGATGATGATGGCCAGGAGTTAGCAAATCAGTTTAGTGCACTCTTCTCAGATAAGATTCGGTCAAGAAGAGAGATGGTGGAGAAGAGACCAGAGCATCAAGGAGACTACATATAAATATTTAGGAGTCACCATATCAAACGACTTGAGCCGGAACACCCAGGCACAGAAGATATCATCCAAAGCTGCTCGGACTCTTGGCATCATAAGTCGAGCTCTTGGTAAATGTGACCAAAAAGGGAAAGACACTGCATACAAGCAGCTTGTCCGACCCCAACTGGAATATGCCTCGTGTGTGTGGAATCCTCACATACAGAGAGGTATCAATATCCTTGAGAACATTCAACGTCATGATGCCAGGTTTGTTCTTCACAACTACAGGAGAGAATCCAGTGTAACAGCCATGCTCTCATCCCTTGGCTGGGATTCTCTTCAGCGCCGACGCCTTCTTAGCCAGTGTGAGATGCTCTACAAAATCCACGAGTTCGTTTACATCAGCATGCCCAATCAGACCAACCTCATCAGCAGTAGCTCCCGCCCCCAACGATCACAATATATTGGACACAATCTTAGATACACTCAGCCCTACTGCAGAGTTAATTGCTACATGTACAGCATGTTCCCAAGAACTATCCGTATCTGGAATACTGTCCCAAACACTGCCGTAACATCAACTTCTATAGCTGGATTCCGGGGAGCAACATTACCTGTCATTCGAGACATGTTGCCTCCCCCAACCCTGAAGTTGCTGTAAGAGAGGGACACACATGCACCACCAGCACACTGCACCTAGCACGATGTATATAGTGCACTGAGGATACCACCACAAGGACACCACATCACCTTTAGCACCAGCAGCACCTGACACAGCACAACCCTCTCCAGGACAGCGTCTACGCTTTTGGGGAGAGTACTTCTTCAAGATTCAAGATTCAAGACCGTGGACTGAGAAATGAATTTGCGTGTGAATCTGAGCTATCAACTTTTGAGCCTGAAGATATTAAGCGGATTATACGTTCTTCTCCGAACAAACCTTGCCAGTTGGATCCTGTTCCAACATGGATCATTAAGCAATTATCGACAACTTTTGCTGGTGGTATCATGAACATAGTGAATACATCTCTTCAGGCTTCAGAAGTACCTGATGACTTCAAGCTTGCTGTGGTCACTCCTCTGCTGAAAAGGGTTGGCTTAGATCCTGAACAGCTTTCTAACTACATGCCTGTTTCATATCTGCTATTCGCATCAAAAGTTCTTGAGAGAGTCGTTCTTCGGCAGCTGATGGACTACATGGAAGATAAACATCTCATGGAAGTCATGCAGATCGGGCGCAGCGTCGAAAATGCTCTTTTGAGAGTTTCAAATGACATTGTTACAGCTATTGACAAGCACCAAATGGTACTGCTTGTCATGTTGGACTCATCCGCTGCGTTCGACACCATCGATCATTTTGTCTTACTTCAAAGACTATCTGAAAGGCTGGGTGTAAATGGTTCAGCATTGCGTTGGATTGAATCATAACTTTCTGGCCGAACTCAGGTGGTACGTATTGGTGACAGTCTATCTGAACCTTGTCCTCTCATGTGTGGGGTACCCCAGGGGTCGGTCTTAGGCCCGGTGCTCTTTACCATCTACACAGTACCACTTGGAGACATCACTCGTCATCATCGGGTTCAGTTTCATTTCTTCGCAAATCTATCCCCTTCTCTTTCCTTCCATCCATCCTCTTCTCATTACTTATATGTATTTCTTTGTTTTTCCTTCCATCTATCCTCTCCCCTTTCCTTATGTATTTCTTTGTTTTTCCTTCCATTTATCCTTTTCTCTTTCCTTGTATTTCTTTGCTTTTCCTTCCATCTATCCTATTCTCTTTCCTTATGTATTTTTTTGTTTTTCCTTCCATCTATCTCTAGCTTCTCTTTTCTAATGTACTAGTATTTCATTTTTTCCCCTTTTTACCAGCTTCCCAGGCTGGCTGTACGTTCGTGCACAATGTATAGTGCAACAGGGATGTGCGCTGACGACTTCATCAGAGCGCTTTTATGACTATTTCGCGAAATTGCCTATACGCTACAGTGTAAAACGAAAACACGCCTCCCGCGCACAGCCTTATTGTCCTTACGCATGGTGAGCAAGTCGTAGAGCCAGCGGGGCCGGGGCGCGCTTTTTGGCCGGGGCACTGAACTCTACACTATACGTAGTGTAGAGTTCATTGGGCCGGCCCAGGGATGTGCTGGATTTCGATAACGACCGAATATGAAATGGCAATGCGCATGCACGAAATCAACAAAGGCTGCGCTGCGCTCCGAGAGAGCCAAGGCCAGCGCACGGTACGGACATGCTTGGGTGATCAAGCCGCTCGGATCAAGCACGGATACAACGGAGCGTTTCGCTCTCGGTAAATAATCTCGTTTCAGGGGTGTGACCAAGAAGAAGGAGAGAGAGAGAGAGAGAGAGAGAGAAAGAAAGATAAATGGAAAAGGGAAAGTTCCTCTTTTTTTGTAATAATCTTACCAAAATAAATGGATTGTTTCGGTTAAATTTCTAATATAAGCTATCATAATTTAATATGGGCTGCTCTTTTGTACATGAAATATTTGTCTCAGCATTAAAAAAATCAAAATAATTAAACCTACACATAATGAGACATTACACACTAGTATAGCATTTATTGAAACAAAATCCTAATCAATAATTTATTGCCCTGATGTTCTAAGATTACTTGTACCTGAAAGAATCAGCTTGTAATTTTTTTTCAATAAATTACCAATCGAATTCAATCATGGACAGTTCATGACAACTGATCATTTTGCTAAGATTTCAGCATTTCAACACCAATGCACATCGTTTTGGAAAAACGTGCCTTTAAAAAGATGACAAGGTATCTGAAAGTAAAACAGACGAAATGATACTTGATAGCATAATTAGCTCACTGTCGAAGGAATGCAATGGGCACTAGTAGAGGGCGGTCTTACCTGAACTTCTTAGACCAAGGCCAAGACCCAACGCGAAGAAGATAACCACCAGAAAGAACACAAGCTGAAAATAAACCGCATCGACAAAATAATGTTTGAAATGAATAAAAAAAAAAAAAAACTGCAGTATTAGGCATTCAATTCATTCATCATTATACCATGATTACTTTTTTTACCGGTTTGTTGCACGCGTACCATATTAAATCCAAAAGGTTTATAAATTTGCTGGAGCTATTCACGATCACCACCATCATTATCAATACCACCACCATCAACATCACTATATTACCATCATCATCATCACCATCAACCCTATTATTATCATTATCACTACCATTAGATCTACCATTATTACCACCACCATGCACCACTACCATTAACAAACATCATTACTACCACCACCATCACCCTCCATCACCATCCACAGAGAAGATTTTTCATTTTGAAGAATGAAACTTCGCATTCTAGACCACTTCAGAGTCTAAACAGTGTTGACAGTGTGGTGTAGCCTTTGTTCATTATATGCTTTTTTTTTATAATTTATTTAGGTTTTTTAGTGTCTTTATTTCTTTGAGGGATGTGTACAGAATCCCGCTTTTTCCCGAAGGATCGCCGCCACTGTTCATCTTTATTACCACTAGATTCAATTCAATTCAATTCAATTCATTTTCCACAGATGCCAAACATATACACATAAAGAGAATACATACAATAAGTTATCATGATCATCATCCCCACCACCACCACAATCATCACCATTACTACATCAGTGGTGGTGTTGTTATCACTTGCAACAAATGTGGCTATATACAGTTTACATATTTTACACTTTGCGATTTTGCATTTGAGCGCATGCGACAAGTTTGGGTAAACAAAAGAAAACAGTTTGGGGATCTTGTTTCCAACATGACAGATTCATGCAAAATATGCAGTCTGAGGAGGGTAGTGTTAAAGTAAGGAAATCAAGGTATCAATGTGTTAAAAATAAAAGAAATAAACTGAAATCAGTTCAACTTCATCACATTCAAAGATGATCCTAGATGGTTTCTCGCAAAATATACAATATATGAAATTATGAGAAAATTATTTTGGGTGGGTTTTAAAGGTAGGATATTGTTACGATGTCATTCATGCTCCTCAAAAACATGCAACACACCTCCCCAAATGATATGCAATGATTATTGTAACTATCAACCTTTCATCATGAAATATTCCCTAAAACTGACTTTATAAGATGGCATGATAATAGTGATAATAATAATAATAATAATAATAATAATAATAATAATAATAATAATAATAATAATAATGATAATAATATATTAATGATAATTATAATAATAATAAAATAATAATTATTACAATAATAATAATGATAATAATAATAATGATAATAATAATATCCACAACAAAAATTACTATAACATCGACTATAATACAATGGCAACTATAATGTTGATTATGATGATAATACTGAGAAATGTTTCTTATCAACAAAATATGAAATGTACATACTTGTTTTTTAAAATACAGCATGTATAATTTTCTTATGGTAACTGTCGTGGTTGAAATGGTTTTCTCAACAAGTTTGACTTTCATCCAGACACTGAATGAGCCCTCTGCCTTTTGCACTTTTGTATTTTGGTCCACAATTTCTCCCACAATTCAGCACGATGGTGTTATCTTCTTCTTCTTCTTCTTCTTCTTCTTCTTAGTTTGGTTTTATTTGGCAATTGCAGAGTTGATTATTTTCGCCCCTGAATTTGCTTTTATTTATCATAAGATTACATAATCCTGAGTGAATATTTTTTCCACAAATCTATTTTTTTATAGTGCATATTTTTTTTCCTGCCATTTTCATCTACAGGATTATGTTAAGTTTTCTCTTGGATTCAGGTTATTATCATTAAAAATTCAGGGGAACCTTCATATGTTTCTTTTTCTCTCTTTCTTTCTTTTTTAAGCCACATTGTGGTGTGAATACCGTTATCTTGGTATGATGACAAGGGTAATAAGGGATAGGTAGGCCTATAAATGATTGAGGAGGTGTTTTTAAGAGATTAAGAAGAAAGGTTAATGAAACTGGGAAAGGGAAGATAAAAGGAAATAGAGAACATCTTATCCATCTTCCAAAGTGGAATCAGCTCTTCCAATGCATCTTATTAATACTCTTTATATCATGTTCTCTGGTTTGTCAAACTAATATTCCATTCTCCCCTAAAATGTCTACGTATGAGTTCACCATGTAAATTATAATAATCAATATTTAAAAGTCATACCGCCAAGGACATACACATAATCATGAATTTCCAGGATCAGAGCTTTCCAAAACCAAACCTTTACCCTTATCCCAAAGTAATACTTGCACCGTGATATCGTAAGTAATTGCATTACGAAGCAAAGCATGGTGTTGGCCTAAATCGTGTAGAAATACGAGGGAATGGACTATATAAGAAAAAAATCTCCAATCTACCTATTCTCCAAATTGCATACAATTAATTCTTCTGTAACTTTCAGTATGGGAAGATTGTCTTAGCAGAGTCAAGCCCTGAACAATACTGCACTGCAAAGCATCATTTTTTGTTTACATCCCCCAATTCGCGAAGACATCTGAATGCGTTTCAATGATTCACAGAGGTTGTATTTACCTCGTATAAATAGTATTTTCTTCATAAAATTCTTTTTGAATTCATAACTTTTGTATTTACTGAAACGATAACCCAATATTAACTCATCTACAAGTCATATTGGTCCAAACAGCGCAGAAAAGGGCGTTGCAATTGACACGTTTTGGAAAAAAAAACACCAGAGCAATGTATCCATTGTGATTCATATTGCGCACATCGCTGGCGGTTTGACAGTGTGATCACGTGACACTTACGCAGATGATCTGCACCAAGCAAAATGGCGCCAAGGTAAAATGTGACCCAGGCAAAGCATGTAGCGGGTGCGTTGTGTGTGTATGGAGAGGAGAGAGAAGTAGAGCACATGTAGTAGAGAGTGACAAGATTCGGCACAGCACAGTGGATATTAGAGGGTGGCATGAGTCGGTAGACAACAATGTTTAGATTAGTAAAAGGTGCAGGATGTTAAAAACCAGATTAAAGAGACAATGGTTAATAAGGAATTACTGGGATTACTTGCCTCAATTCAAAAGTTCATTTTCTATTTTTAATGCATATTGGACTTCTAAAAGACTTATCCTTGACTAGGCTTACATAATTCTCTCTTTCCACTGAGTTATCAAAGATTTTTAGTAAAATAAGAATGCTCCTATAATATTTATCAAGATAATTATATTTAAAATAACCTTTTACGATAAAACATCTTAAAAGTGCTATTGATCGGAGGAAATTATTACCACCTTTTTCCCAAATGCTTCGATTGACCTGTTAATTTCCATTGGAAGAAATGGAATCAATGATATTTGAGCATTGAAAATGAACAATAATAAACAATGCATTCACCAAGCATGAAAGCCATACAGCCATTCCTTTATTTATTTTGGGTACGTGTATTGGGCGGGATCGATGAGCAATCATACATTTAACTCATAAAAGAACATCAAAATACATTTCAAAGGCATTTCATTGGGAATAATTTCAAATAAGATATATATTTTTATGGCTTTTGAATCTAAGAAAGTGATTATGAATAATGTATTGCAATCATGTTTTATATGGGGTACTTTCAATTGCAAATAAATGAATTGAAATTGAATTTATGATCAGTGGATTTTCAATAAATAGACACACATGATAAGCTCACTTAAAGTCGGAAAGGTTTTTTTTTTCTAACTGAGATGGAGGCTTTTGGTTTCAACACTTGTTTCAAAGGTGCTAATTAACACTTTGAAAGGAGCTGCGGATGTGAAAAGCTCCGTGACAGATTTTTATTGGTTCTGGACAGAATAATCATTCTTAGGAGCGTTGACAATTCTGAAAGTCAAATGGAATCTACGTATAGATGAGAAAACGAAAAAGAACACCCACTCACCCAAAGAAGCTTTTCATGACGTTTATACCAAACGTCATCATCATCATCATCATCCCAATCCTCCTCATCTCTCCCCTGTAAACATAAAATGGTCTTGGGTTAGTACGAAATAAGAGTGCATAACATCAACAACGTCTTAAAGAGGTTATACTACTAATGCTGAGTGGCTCCTCGGTCAGTGTCCTATACCAACCGAATTCTTAACTTCAACCCTGGACCAAACACTCTAACCCTAACCCTAACACTAACCCTAACCCTAAACCTAACAAACAACCTTACCCTTGTTCATCCTGGATTGATTGTCCCAGCGGCAAATGTCGTGTCACCCTTAAAGAGGACCAATCACTCAAATAGATTTTTCTTTATAAAATCTATATGTTTAGGGTTCCATTTTAATATTTCATATTAAAAATATCTGATCCATATTCTGTTTATGTAATGCGATGTTGCAAGTTTAGATACCGTCAGTGCACTCACAATAAAGGTAAAAGCTACTCGTCTCAGGAGCAAAGGTAAACTCTGAGCACGGACCTGATATGAAATAGATTTTGAGGATAATCATATGTCTTTTACGATAAGTTTTTATACACATTAGTTGTTATTTTTGTGATTGGTTCCCTCAAACAGTATTAATGCTTAACTAGTATATATACTGGTCAATGGATCAAACGTGTATAAACACATAACGGTACAAACATTATGTGTAGTTTCGAATCGTATTCAAATACAAGTTCAAAAGTTTCGACCACATCATAACAGAAAATGCTATAAAACTCTATATGGGAAAATAGAGTTGGTAAACAATGAGAATAGAAATGCATAATATTGCACTCAAAAGAAAATAGGAACACAAATCAACATTCTTAAAAATTATCTTTAGCTTGTTTTTGTTTGTTTGTGAGCGTATAATAACATGGTAATATACATGGAAACACGATGATATAGTAAATTTGAACTGAGAAAAAAGGAATTCTGTAATACCAGAAATACGATAGAAGAGCGTTTTTGTTTTATTGTTTTTCCCTTGCATTGGGTCATTGTTAACAATTGTGCCAATGTAAAAGTAAGGATGTTAGATTTTATAGCAAGAATTTTCTGTGACAGCTTTTTTATCATTGTCTAATTCAAAATGCAGAAATATTTTAAGGAAGTTTTTCAATAAATCATATAGATGATGATGTTGGGGGAGAGAGGGGAGGGGAGATGAGATGAGAAGGAGAGGTTTTAAAAAACCTGAAACAATGATTAAGATAAATATACTCTTTCTTCATTGGTGACATTTCCTCCTGTCCATTTGAATAAAAAATCATGAAGAGCTAGAAAAATAGAGCTGGTTCTGAAGCAGTCATATGTGAAGTTTGACGATGATGGGGATGAGAGGAGGAAGGATGAGACGGGAAGAGAACATATAAAACATGGAAGCCATGATCAAGATGTACAGCATGAACCTTTCTTCGCAATTTGAACTCTCCTCTTGCACATTTAAAAAAATTACCATAGACCATGCATGATAAACTATATGAACACATCACTGATTTGTTTTGGTATACGTTCTTTTTAGATCTATTACGTTAAGTATGTCAATAAATACTTTAATTGGAGTAAAAATGAAGCACATCTATAAATGTTTGATAAAACATAGTCGACAGTGCTGGCAAGCTGATTATTATTTTGTTTGTTACAAAATAAGTCTGCCTCTGGTCTGTTTGGCAAATGCATGTAGACAATTGACTGAAATTATACACAATTTATCGTTGGAAATTTTCTTCTTTTTTTCTACCATGGTTATCTTCGTGTTCTCAACATCTTCAACTCATTTGTTTCATAGTCCTAAAATTGTTCAATAGCAGCTTTAAATTTGATTAAACGCGAGAACAGATTATCAGAAGGGATATTTTAATACGATTGTCGGCCTAAATGCTAGCATACCCTTCCTTTGCCTTCCTATATGCCTAGCGGTAGCATAAGCAAAATGGTAATAACTTGAGGTGATTATTCGCAGCTCCAAATTCCAAACATATACAAGATGAATACTGGATATAGTCAAGGTTGAAGCACTGCAGTGAAATTTTATTAGCAAAATGAACTATCTTATAAACTATGTTATTGATCACACAAACATTAATAGTATTATTAAGTTCTGGTTATGAAGGAAAATAAACTGCTACGGATGCATCTGAGATGCGGTTCAAGGTGAATGTAATTTGTAGCACATTTTGATAGTTTTTTATGATTAGGTCATTTTTCTATAATAAAGATTCCATTACCAAAACTTAAGATAAGATTTGAAGTGCCATGATGTGCGTCGCATGTCAAATTTGTTTTTCTTGTTAGTATATATATATATATATATATATATATATATATATATATATAGACGACGACTGAGAAAATATGTATAAAGAAATGTGAAAATTACGAAACTAAAAAAAATAAATTGATATGAATGTTTTTGAAAAAGTGTTACACGAATAAAGGAGAAGAATGGTTTTATTACATGTATACTACGTGTTAAAAAAAATTGACACTTTTGATTGTCAATAACTGAAATATTATACCTCGTATCAGACTGACGTTTTTACATTGTAAAATTTATTGAAGGATGTAAAATTTATTGTGAGCAAGTTTCACGACATACCTCTGAATACTTTTCTTTAAATATTTTTAGTGAACCGAATATTTAATTAGATTTTTCACTTTTTTAAAAATTCAAGGCGACAAATAGGTTACTCGAAAAGAAAATTCTGAAACCTGAACATCAAATTGCAGATTTAAGGAGTGTATTGTGGTGAATCGTGGAATGCAAAGGAAATAATGATCGTGAAACATGAACATTTGTGGATTCCTTCAATATGATGGTCGATTAGGCATTAGGCATACATGGAAATGAGTATGATGACAGAAAAATTCCCGCAGTTTTGATATTAGGTGCATGCACAGCTCATGATAAACAATGTAAGAAAGATTATGTTGAGTACTAGTGTGTCTTGAAGGCTGTCCTGAAAGCTTGATAACAGGAAATAGGAAAATGATGTGAGACTATCGAAAATTTTGAAACGCTCAATCTTTTGAATATCCCAAAGACTAAAAAAAGCAACCAAAAAAAAAAAAATAGCCATGAGGCAAAATAGAAACCCATCTTAGTCCTGGGATATATTTTGGAGTTAGGCCTACATTTGAAATATGATTATGAACACTAAAATGAACAACCCTGTTGGTTGCTATATGATGTCCTCCTCATGGAAATGAAAAAGGCCAGGTTGTTTCCAATCATTTTTCATAACCTTTACCAGTACTCAACGCTTCCTTTAAAATTACATTGCATTTGCATGTATAATTGTAATACGGTCGCGAAGACTTTCAAGAAATCATCCTCAGGGCAATTTGAATAGCCTTGTACATCACCATTTCAAATGTGCAAATTTTACAATAACATAATTATTTCGAACATGATGTTTATAGGCAATACAATAGGGTACTACATTGCCCATGAGATGATTTTTTTTTTAAAGTCTCTGCTATTGTATTTTGACTGGATGCGTTTGCGATGGTGTTTGCTAATTTATGAATACAGTGAAGTGAAAGATTCTTACCCCAGCTTTCGCCATCTTTTCCTTCTTCTCCCTGGTCGTCATCGGATGAGATGACCGGGTCGTATCGATAGGTTTCGTACCCAAGGCAGTCGAGGCAACCTGGATATAAACAGTAATATAATATACAAGGTAACCGGTTATTTGAAGAAAAAAATGGGGAGTTACTGCAGTCACACTATTAGGCCTGTGTGGTTATCGCTAAAAAGTGAGAGATAAATACAGTACAAGAAATACGTTTGAAAAAAACAAAAACAATAGTAACATTGTTAATCGAATGTTCAGTAACACTGGGTAAACTCTGTAATGTATTGTAGAATGTCAAGTTTCAATGTTCAAAAATGCACATTTTCGCTCCGTCGTTGCGCTCTTCGCAAAAATAAGGCGTATAGTTTAACGCTGCACCTCATTTCTCCACTTGCCCCCCACCCCCAAAAAAATCAATTAAAAAAATCTAGGCTACGCCGCTGATAAGTTCTGTCCTTCGTGTATCAAACAATATGAAAATGCTCATGAAATATGACAGACGACCCAACCCCCTCAACCCCCCCCCCCCCCACACACACACACACACTGTAAAAAAATACTTTAGTTATTTTTAGTAAATTACAGGCAAACCGGCTGCACAGTAAAATATTGTATTATTCACAGTCAAATACTGTATTTTTACAGTTATATACCGCTGTTTACCGTTTAACTGTAGAATAAACAGTACAATACCGTGAAAATACAGTAATTTACTGTGCAGCGGGTTGCCAGTATTTTACTGTAAGTACCTACAGTAATTTTTTTACAGTGCAAAAAAAGAATAGCAACATATAATTATGAGCATGATCATGGGTTATTCACTTGGGTATATGGGCGATTCCGTGCAAAGTGCCCCTTACAACATATGTTATTTATCCATATATTTCATTCATAAATGAAAATTCTCTTGATATGACAATGACTATAGGTAGTGATACCAGAAAGCATCATTATTCAATGGTCAGATCAAAAGATTTTTCATTTTGGGATGAAAAATGAGGGGAAAAAAAGCAATACGTCGTACGGGACACAATTGCACGGAATCACCCATATACAGAACACCATTATAATGCGTTATTGTATTGTGAATATGAATTATAGTCTTGGAATTTGTGTGAAATGTTCGTATCCTGCAGCGACAATGAGCGTGTTCTTTATGTAAGGCTTCGAACATCAAAATATGTTGAGAGTATATTGAAACCTAAAGAAGAAGTGATATTCAATGTAAATGGCGTCGTGGCCCACAGATAGAGCAATGGTCTCTTAATCATGAGGTCCCATGCAGGTTCAAACCATTTCGATAAGCTAGTGACTGTTGTTAAGGTATTATTTCTCAACTCAACTATCAAGCTCACTGGATCATACTTCAGGCCATTGAAAAACTGATCGCTTATAATAAATACTTATAAGATGCCTGAATATAGCGCATATCAGTAACATAAAGAAAGTCCACGAGCGTATCTACAAGTACATACAGTGTTTCCTTTCTTAGCCATGTTAGCAGTCAGGTAAAATATCGAAATCATCATCAATTGAATAAAGAACAGTAAAACAGTCCAACTAAGGGAATGAAAGCAATTGAATCAAGCCTTGGCGATACAGCAAACTAAAATATATGCCAAACATCTATCGGTATACAATGTTATACAATTCATTTATGGTTATGGAAATCACTCGTAACGGAGGTGAGCCATAATATTTTACGACAATTTCCTATATGAATTGAATTTTGAGAGTGGTCTTCCTATTAAGTTTTCCTCATTCTATTTTGTCAGCCCTGTTGATTGATATAATAACTTCTTGTAATGACTATTTTGTCAAATATTTTGCAAACATTAAGAAGAGAGAGAGAGAAGAGAGAGATTCAAGCAGATATAAAATCAAATAAAAATCACAAGTCATGTTCAAAAGATCAGTATAATAGCTAAGCTTCGATGCAATAAGGAAGCATTGAATTTGCTCTAATAATGCAGTGAATTTAATCAATTTGTTGCGACGGTCCCGGTGGCCATTATTGTTACCATAGTTCCCTCTTTATTATCCTAACAATGTCACGTACTTGAGGACTGCAATGAACAAAGCGATAATTATACTCACAAAAATCATGGACATAATAGATGACTTTCTTGGTATTGAATGATGCACGTGATCAGGTGATCATGGTTACGCATAGTTTAACAAAAGTAAATTTATATCACGTGATGTTGGTTTTGCTTGAAAATAACAATTCTGAAAAAACGAGCAATTTTAAGCTGCACAAACATAATCATGTTCAACAAATGCAATGAAATGCAATGATGAAAACACTTTTTAAATCTGCATTCATGAATGTTATTTACTTTAATCATGTTAACACATTCATTCGATGCAAAATTCAAATCAGATAATCCAAAAATTACATTAAACACAGTTTGTCTTATGGGCACTTAACAAGAAATAGCTTTAGATGTTATTATATACTGTAGTATGATATGTTTACCTAAGATTATACTGGTATATCTAGGATTATCTGGCCATAGGGGTGCACATGTCTCCAAAAGTGCTGTCAAGCAATCAAGCAAGCCAAGCAAGCACAAACATATTTCTATTTCGATAGGCATACGGGTACAAATTTGAGCCCTTTTTCTGGCTTGTAGTAAAGTCATCCCTGATTGGATTTGGCCTAGGGTCGTGCATCCTGCCCCCCCCCCCCCTGATCTGCCTTCACTGAGTTATCTATCGTATCTTTGCTTATACCACTACATGTATTATTTGTCAGCAATATAGCGGGCATCAATACAGATGCACTGCTTGGTCAAAAATGAAAACAATAGTTAACTCTAGATTTAATTAAATTTTGAAATATTGTGTTTCTTGTTTTAAGTTTGTTGCCCGTGGTCATGGTGGTATTGAGTATACAAAGTCAAATATTCAAACTTTTCGAGGCTTCATGTTGTGGGTATAGGGCCTCTTAAAATACTTCTTTATTATCCTTTAAGTTCTTTGTTGATGAGTCTAAAAGCCTCTTCGAATTTTGACTTTTCATAGAATTAGTTTCCAATTTCAGTTATATTCAGGTACGTACGCTTTAATGGGTATCATATTAAACCCTACAACTATGATATATCCGGGTTACCTGTAGATAAGCTGGAGAGATCGTGGATCAACTGTCCTCTAAAATGAGCATTTACTTTCCTATTCAAGTCCTACAGGCTTCCTTTGTTAAAACCCACTTTTTATTTAAGTGAAGAAATCTTTTATGAACACAAGAGGAGGAGTAAATATTACGTAATCACAAGTATTAGCTTTGGCTGTATTCAATAGACGCCTATAGCTGGTTCTATATAAAAAAATTGTACAGCAATTATTGCATCAAAATCTACTCATCATTATTATGATCAAAATGAATAAAAATTGCTGAATAAAGATACGAAACTTTACATCTTTTTATGTCAAATGAAAAAAAAAAATATTTCACATACAATGAAATGAAGGCGGTCGAATTGTGCACAAATCTACCTAAAATATTCAAAACATAATTATTAAAAGGGTGTAAGGCGAAATCATTAACGCTTGATTGGCCTCTTCTTTTTATAATTGTGTATGTCAGTTAAGCAAACAACAAAATGACCATAATTATTCACCCCCCACCCCCCCCCCCCCCCCAAAAAAAAAAAAAAAAAAAATCATGATAAATTTTCGCTCGACGCAGATCTCTCTTGGTTTCAAATGGATGTTTTCAGGACATTTTGTACTCGGCTGATTTTTCATCATAGCCTCTCCATAATAAAATAGAAACTCTAAGTACAGTACATTCATCTGGAAAATTTTTTAATTGTAAAACAGTGTGTCTCATCCGAAGAACCATTAACTAAAAAATTACATTACAATCATCATTTTGCTAATGTGCTTCAAGATATAGTTTTATACACGGTTTCGCTTTTATCATGTAATTGTTTTATTTCTAATTTTCTATAGTAGGCTATGCATAATTCACAGTATGTATTGCTATACACCTTTTGAAAAAATATTTTTTCATTTGTGAAATAATTTTAAAACTGAAACTACATGATATACGGTCAACTGAAGTGAAATTGAAATGCTCGCGAGAAGATATGCATATCCTTCTCTCTTGATAATTGCAATTTCATAATGTTTGAAGCCAAATTAATGTTCATAGCTGTATATATCGATTGATGGCTCATAAGAATTATTACTTTATTTCTAGAGGAGTGCTAAAAATCCAGATTTCAGAAACTTACACTTTAAGATGTATAACCGCAGATATACTTTATAAATATTATTTTCATTACTAGCACAAAGGAATATGAGCACAAAATCTGTGCAAATAAACTAATTTCATGTCCCAGTGCTAATAAATCCAATCGTCATTATGAGGTGATTGTCATATAGAGGAATGTAAACGTATAATTGTAAAAATTTATAATTCTAAACTATATGCTCTATTTGTTGAGTCATTGGCTTCATTCACTAAACACATTCACTAAATAAAAGAAAGAGAAATAAAATACGAGCTAACGTTTAATCATGCTCCACTGAATCAAATCATGCAATATAGAAAATCAGCATTATAAAATTATTTTCTACCAAGGCTGTTTCCGCATTTTCCTGGTATCCCTTCAAAATATTATTAAAAGGTTAGATACAATAATTTTAGTCTGCTTAAAGGAAATCTGTTGATATATACAGTTGTATATATACGAATTGATTTCGAACATTATTTTGTCATAAAGACTTTCTACACTCTGATCATCAATGGATGTGAAACAATGTTCAGGTTCGGCTTAGTATAATTTTATTCGATTTTTCACATTGCAATAGTAAATTGTATAGGTCATGGTAAGCGTTCTGTTAAAATATCCCTTTTTCATTTCATCTTGTTTATTGAATAATGTTTTTCTTATTGATTTCCACTACCAGGTACCTGTCCCAGTTATCTATTATGACGTGATATGAGAATGAGACACAAAACAGAACTGGTCATCATGCTCATCCTACCTACACTAGCAGCGCCTGGTGGCAGTAATGTTCAAAACATTTCAAATAACAAATATATACCTATCATTATTTTCGTCAAAGTCTTTAAAATGTTTTATGGTAACTAGATTTATAACTAATAATGATGAATCATGGCACGAAATGGTAAGAATAATGAATAGGATGTTTACATAATTAAATTGTATTGAAAACATCTCAAGCAATATGATCAACTGGTTATACGAAATGAAATGATTATTATTATTATATGTCTATCATAATTACTTGAAATATTAGGATATTAATGTTAAAAGATATTTTACCTGACATCTAATAAAGCAAGTAGGCCTCCTGCTAATAGATAAGCAGCCGTGGACCTGTTAATTTAATTCTTAATCTGAGGTAATATTGAGCATTAATGCCTTACCAAGCGGTACTAAAACTTCAGAACCCTAACCCTACTACCACGACCATTGTGCCATAACGCCTCATTATTGTAATTCCCATCATCATCATCAACATCATCAACATCATCATCATCATCATCAAGCATTGTCACCATGAACAACAACATAACTCTTCCTCCCTTCCTCCTCCTCGTCACCATCATCACCAATTATCTTCATCATTTTCATTGTCGTCGTCGTCACAAATTACCATCATCATCACCATCATCATCATCATCATCATCATCATCACCATCATCATTGACATAATTGTTAGCATGCAAATATATATTTACCTTGTGATCTTTATCATAATCATATTTTGTAGACTTCGATCCGCTATCAAAACTGGTTGTTCTCGGAGAAGGTTTGGGACCAGCCTCAACATCGAATGCTTTCTCATTCTTAATCGGCTCACCATCAACAACCTGTAAGGCAAGGTTAAGACTCGAAAGAGATCCTCCTTTATAACCATTGGTAGGTTGAGTGGTATATTTGGTTTCTGCATCGCTACCAGCCGGCGTACCTCGAGGAGTGCTTCTCGTCTTCGTCAACCGTTTCGTTCTGGGTTTATCCTCATCATCCCTGTATGCATTCTCCGGTCCGCCTTTGACTGCCGTCGGCCTCAATACGGGGTTATCATAGGCATGTTGAGCATTGGGGTAAGGTTTAGGATTGATGAGTTCTAAGACTGAGGCAGGTGTTCTGGACCTGCTGGGAGGGTTATTAGGGGTGGAGTAGTTCTTAGGACCAACAGGGGTTCGTGATCGACTAGGAGGGTTGTCTGTATCCGAGGCGGGGTAAGGCTGGGGGTTACGAATCGAGTCTAAATATCGCTGCGACATGTTGATGTCGGTTATCAGCTGATGATCATAACACACGGAGAGACAAGGATTGTGGCGCTTCGCTCAGTGAAAGTATCAGGTGGAAATCCTAGCAGTGGTTAATCCTATGCTGCATGCATTCCACCAACGATATACATGGCGCTCATAAAAGCAAGAAAGGTATTCAACACTGTTTCCTTATCCAACTGTACACTGGAATCATATAATAACGGTGCGATTTAACTGCCTGATTGTGTATAGCCTTTTCCTGCAGGAGGCGGTGGTCTTTTGGGTTTGAATTAACGGTTCTGTCATTCTAAAGGAATGCAATCCATTGTGCGATCGGCTGTGACTTGATGTCCGTCTCGACATACAATAGTGTTTTGCATTTCAAAACGTGTTCTGAACCGTGGCAAAACAAGCGTACCTCGATAGCTCTGGCCCGTATGTACGTGCAACCACCGATGTCGATCTGTAAAGGTATTGTGTGAATCGAACGGCATTGTGGGTCAGAGTATTATAATATCAATATGATTCTCTCTCCTATTCATGTTTTCACGCGTATGGTGCATGTTTCTTTTGATAGAGCAAGTAGTTAACTCCTTGCCATGGGTAGACAGTACGTTCCCCTGGGCTGCTTGGAGTAAGCTCACAACAAGTTCACAGCTAAAAGCCTAGCTCTCTTATCTGTGCAAATCGAGGTTTGAAAATGAATGTCCTCCTTTTCTAAACTGACAGGGTGATTTCCTCGTTTTCTCAAAGTAATATTGACTTTGATGAATAAACATATTCCATTTTATTATGGGCAAAGAGCATAATGATTATATGGTATGTGTTGCCAACTGACAGTTACCCCGGTCATGTTGTATTAGAATACATAATACATGTAGGGCTTCTCTCGTTTATGACAGTCCACAACTTCAATTCTTTGCTTTTAGGCAGTTTAAAAAGAAAACATATGAAACCATGTAAGAATTGTAAAAGCGGAGCGGCGATAATAAGACCTGAGGATAAAGACAGACTGGTTGCATTGTTTTTCCAATTCCTCGTTGTTTTTTTATATGATGCCAACCAGCTGATATATTGGAGATTGCATATTGTTATAGGTCCTCGTGAAAGAAAAATGTGGAACGTCAAAGCAGAGGTGACCCCAGTAATCATCGGACACACAGGCATGGTGACGAAGGGAACAGAACGTCTCATCACCAAAATCTCCCCGAATCTACAAGTCTACGACCTGCAGAAGGCAGCTATACTGGGCACAACGAGACTCACTAGGAAAACACTTGGAGAGTAGAATAATATAATAGAAAGATGTACTTGATAGCACTTGGTGCTTTTTGTTAAAGCAAAGTCTTTCAAGAATATACGGACTTGATCCTGTTTTTCAGCATAACAATAATAATAATAATAATGATATGTCTTGTTTACCCAGGGTAGCCTGATCAGTATTATATACTGTTCTCCCTGCGGGCCCTGCAATCATATTATTACCCCAGCTTCTAGTCATGGCTAGGCTGGGTGGGGGTTTGGATGACGTGCTGGGGCAGGGGAGGGAATGGGTTACTCCTCCGAGTATAAGGAGAGTTGTACTTTGCAGAACTGAATCTTTGCACTCTTTTAGCAGTTTTAAACGCACGGGTAAACTTAAACTGAACTTGAAATGACAATAAGCACAGTTTTATATCTATCGGGAAGGGGGGGGGGGTCATCTGATCAGCGAAAAGCATTAGTGAACAGAAATTACGGTATCATCTGTGATGAGCAATGTGAAACATGAATTATCCTAGAAGCTCAGAGCAGAGTAAAGTATGACAAAGACTTATACCAAAGGCAATATTAGTCCTAAAATGTAAAGTGTGTGTAAGACATGGAGTATTAATGTACATTTTGTAAGCTTATCAAGCAGTGTTTATCTCATCCAAATCCATAAGAACCCAATTACAATTACTTGGTTTGCTCACTGAGAGAAATAAAATTACATTAATTTTGGGTGGTTACAAAGAATGCATCAATGCAGCAATATTAAAAGCAATAGACCTATTCTTGTTTTCAATACAGAATCGGACAGGTGAATCCCTGAATGCACACGAGATGGCGCCTCAACCCAATACTACTCAGTGCCATCCATACATAGAGTTTGGCCATCTCTGCTCCAGTTGGTAACAATATGGCGGCCTGTTGCTTTGTTAGGCAAGCATGTAACAAAGGTATATACGCCATGTTGTGTCCAACTGAAACCGAGTTGGCCAAACTCTGTGTATGGATGGCTCTGATACTACTGTTCCTACATGGGCATTACGTCTCCCTCTGCTCTCTCTCTCTCTCTCTCTCTCTCTCTCTCTCTCTCTATCTCTTTATCTTTACCTCTTCTCTCTCTCTTCCCTCTTCCTTCCTCTTTTTTCACTCAAATTTTCTGCCCAACACCTCATTTCCTCTGCTCCTTATCTCTCTTTCTCCATACTTCTGATTTATTCACTCTCACTCTCATTGTGTATTCAATACGATTTGAATAATTGAAAGGTACTTATAACCCAACAATGCATGACCATATCGATACAGTGTAGGCGTGATGCAGCTTTTTAGAATTCATGCCCACTGAAATCCTTTTCAAAGATGAACCTCCAGAGAACGAAACCAACATAGCACATCCTCAAATGCCTGCACATTCGACATTTTCGAGAGTTTACACGGTGTTGAACATTGTTTATACCCCCCCCCCCCCGCATCATATTTCAGTGGGAGATTTCTCTTCGACTGCCCTTGCAATGCAGTTAATGAGTCAATAAAAAGGAAACCCATATTCAAGCCCCAATATTTTAAAAACAATGTGACATTGCTGAAATATAACATAACGGTATTATAGTTGATAATATCTAGATTGATCACCCAAGTGTGTTCAAGGATGACTGAGCACTGGCCATTTTTTTAAAGCATGTCAAAATCACCATCGCCCAAGTTTGGGATCAATGTTGTTCAGGAGTCACTTTTGTGTGAGTGCATTCAATTGGAATGGAGACCATTCAACCAAACCTTGTCTTTGATCATTTATTCCATTCAAAACTTGGGCAGAGGCAAATTTGACATGAATTAGGAAAGATGCTTGTTCAGCTGTCTATGGTCAGATCTTACTGATCAAGCTGTCAAATTATTAAAGGAAAACATGATAGGCTTCAGTGTGAGTATCTTAAACTAAATGTAGATGCACTGATTGCAACAATCTTTTGGGGTTGAATTTGGGTTTCGTTTTTAGTGACTCGCACTGTATTGCGTAGACATGCACTACAAAGTGAAAGGAGAGCTGTGAAACAATTATAGTATGTGATTCTACCATGTTTATTTTCTATTGAAATTACAAAAAATCCCTGCACATTGACATCTAAATGTTTAATATGATACATTAAGATCGCTTCTTTGTTATTACTTTGTTTAGCTTAGCTCAGATCCAAAATACAAAATTAGTATGGATTATGAGAGACATTCAATCTCTTCTAACTCCATTTTAGTTACCACATAGATGACACGCATATAACATGCAAAAACAAATTTGATTCTGTTGACTGCCGCTAATATATAAAAAATACTCCAAAATTATAAAGTTTTCACATTGTAAATGTGAAAAGTGTTGTTTTTACTGGAATTATTATTTTGAAATTTCGTTTAACAGTATATTTAAAGTAACGTATAATGGAATGGGGGGGGGGGGGGGTCACTTGACAAAAAGACCAAGAAATATGTATGTATCACTAAGCCTCTGGGTGTCGCATCTGTCATTCCACAATGCTTTTTTCTACCCCTTGTCATTACAATGATATGTCCATTTATCGAGTGCAGCTACCATACAAATATACTCTTACGTGCCCGATACAAAGTTTCATACCCTGGCTTTAGCCAAGCCGCCATGAAAAGGCGCCAAATCATTCAAGGAATTTTCTCCCAATTTTCAGAGTGGCAAATGACGTTAAAGCGGTGACCCACCCTGTGATCCACAGTCGGATGACTTCTCCACTAAACCACGACAGGCCAATGGCGGATTCAGGATTTTGGATCCGCCCCTGGGAGAGGGTGTTACTCCCATCTATCCATACCCATCTCCTTCTATACCGACGTCCCTGCATCTTAATATCTCAAAGTAATCTAGAATATATAATGCGTATGAATATTTGCAGAGAGTAAAGGTGTCGCTGTACTTTGTGGGTGAAATTGCGGGGGTTCGGATCGCAGTAGCAGCACGGGTAAATCATTAATCTACATTTCTTACTCTATACCAGGGAAAGACTAATACAGTAATAGGATGGCGAAATCGGTTGATTTCTGATTTGCCATACGCGATCTGATATGAATGAAGTTTGAATTTTGATTACATCAAAAACAATTCAGAGTTTACAAGCATAAGTGTTAATTTCAAAACTTACGGGTAAAGAACTCAAAGCAAGAACAATGTACGGTAAATAGAAAGTTTCAAGAGATATAGGAATGACTGGCAAAAAAGAAGAAAATGTAAAAATTTACTAAAAAGCATAGCTTTGTAAATGAGCAATGTGCATATTCACAATGGGGTAGAGATGATGCACAAGTAAATGTATATGCGTGTATGAACCCCTTGACATAACTGTAAAGATCTTACTAGAGACATTCCTTAAGCCATATACAACTCCAGATCATTATAATGTTTAACGTCAGGGGCAGATCTAGGGCCGGAAGTGCCCACCCCTATAAAATCCGCCACTGGTTAACGTTATCATACAGACACCAATCATAAGATTATTTTATTCTGAATGTCTCACAGGGAGTTTGCAACAGGTTTCCAGTCAATAATACAAAACTAAAACATTCTACGGTAAACAATTTAACTTCTCTATTAAAGTGTCCTATATCTCTATAATTGTCCAACAGCTTATATACAGACTCAAAATATTTACACTATGCTATTACAGTGTCTTATTCTCTCTTGTAAAAGATTTGTCCAAGAGTTGTAGGCCATTGATCATGTTGATAAGTCCTGTATTGATTCGTTTAATGCCGAACACTGGAGAGGCCGATTAATTATACTTTATGTCCTTATACTTTTGTCAAAGATTTGCAAAGACATTTTTAATCGCGAGTGAGCCAAAAGATATCCTGCATTGATTTCTCCAAACCAGAACGCTCCTAGACACTAGGAAATATATAATTTCATGTAATGCTTTTACATCCTTTATCAATCGTTCTCTCGAAGAATTGTGGAGTGCAACTGAGGAATCAGCAATATTTTGTCCGGTGACTTAGATTTTGATGTTCTTTCACACTTGTTCAGAGATTTCTAGATCGTGTAAGGTATTTGGTGTACCCTGCACTGATTACTTCGAATGCCGAATGCATATCGATATCAGAATTTCACTTGATGCTTTAACATCTTTGATCTATGTTTCTCGCAAAGCATTTTACAGATCAGATGAGGTCTTTGGCTGATTCTGCCTCGATTCTTTCTACCGGATCTCTGTATTGGGTTCATTACACATCCTTTCACCCCGTCTTTTAGAAATCCTTAAAGAGTTCTAGATCTTGAGAGGTCTTCGATCCAACCTGCATTGATTCCTCCAAATCCGAAGGCTCCAGGACCTGTAAATCTCCTATAGGTCGAGACCTCTTGTTTATCATGTTTATCTTCAGATGCTGTCAGTTCCCGCATATCTGAGCCGCTCTCATAGATCACATTGTCCACCCAACCACTCTCGCTCTGCCGCCGGGATGTCTCGGTCGACTTGGTGATGGCATTCGCTGTTGCTCGGTCAATCAAGTGCTGCAGAGAGTAGGCAGTGACGAAGGAGTCGCCAGTCGTACCCGTACCTGAGCGATGAAACCGTGATCGACGTTCTTCAGCCTCTGTAATCTCGGCATATATACTGGATCGATTGCTGTCGTGAGCTGAGAGGTAGGATAAATGTTTCCAACGTGGTAAGGTAGAGCCGTTTTCATTGATGAACATGTCTTTCTGATGTGTGATCTCCATGGTACCTCGCTCTGATTTATTCGATGAGATCTCCTCGTAAGGGTGAGCGGTGGAACTCAGAATCCTACAGCACGGAACAAAGAAAAACAGGGGTCTAGTGTTAGTGCTTGTCATTGCTCGTGATATATTTTATAACAATAAATTTTAATATAATTTTTTATTTAAATCGAACGTCATAATCATGATATTGGTACATTTTGAAGAAAGGTAGATTAGCATGAGCAGATGTTGTATCAATATCAATATTACTATAAGTAGTAATTGTAATAGAAGTAGAAGTAGTAGTAGTAGTAGTAGTAGTAGCAGTAGTAGCAGTAGTAGTAGTAGTAGTAGTAGTACTGTATAATAGCAGCGATTTCGACTTATTGAAATTCACTAGCTAATTACAATACTCATTCATCCTCTCAATCATCCCGATACAGACATTTTAAAAAGCACAGTCGATACATAGATTGTTCAAACCAGAGCCGTCCATACACAGAGTTTGGCCAACTCGGTTCTAGTGTGGCACAACATGGCGTATATTCCTTTGTTGCATGCTCGCCTAACAAAGCAACATGCGCCATATTGTTACCCACTGCAGCCGAGTTGGCCAAATTCTGTGTATGGACGGCTCTGGTTCAAACAGAGTGGCAACGCCCTCTTGCGATAGCATGGTGAAAATCTTTATGGTGGGGATGGAAATCATTTAGGAATGCCAACCGACAACAACAACAACAACAATAACAACAACAAAAACACACAATATGAATCTTAACAAGGATTATAAAACGGGTTAAAAAATGTAGCCTTCCTAATTGGTCAAATAACACCACGTGACCGTGCAAAAAAAAGTACTAACGCACGGCGAGAGGACTAACGCACCGCTAATCCGGGTCAAACACTAAGATTGTAAGAAAACACTAAGATTTAGTGAAGTATCAGCGACACTTTCATGGTGGAGAAACTGAATTGTAGGTTTAGTTTTTCAGGGTTACACCATGTAATTCTTTCAAGGAATAAGAGCCCTGAAAGCTCACCAGCCCTTTTCAGGGCTCTTATTCCTTGAAAGAATTACATGGTGTAACCCTGAAAAACTAAACCTACAATTCAGTTTCTCCACCATGAAAGTGTCGCTGATACTTCACTAAATACCGGCTCTAAGGGGAGCAATCATTCAGCGGAAAATCTGGCCCTTGTTCTCTATTCAGAGAAAAGAATGGAATGTAATGATATTTTTATTTTCTCTCAAATCAAGAACATATTGTACAAATCATAAATGACAAAATTAAACATATTCTTCATAACAAAAACTAAATGAAGTGTACATTTTTCTCTTAGATCAGAAATCATATTGTACAAATTACAATGACAAAATTATACATATTCTTCAGAACAAAAACTGAATGCACTGTAAATTGATACTTTGACTTAAACATAAATTGCGAAAGTACTTGGAAATTTTTTTTTTCCATACCTGTTAAGAAAGCATATGATCAAAGAGTGGACATTGAGAGAGAGAGAGAGAAAAAAGATCTATTATCCCACTGACCCCCCCCCCCCCCAACAAAATACAATAAAATTAAATGAAACTGAGATCACCCAAAACATACTCCCACACACCTTCATTCACACACACTCACACATACACAGCATACAAGCATTCAAAAGCAAAAGGGGTCACGTATAGCGAAAAGTATAGCGCAGCCGTTCCAGCGTGTTTTTTTTTTTTTTTTTTTCAACCAAAAAATGTATATGTATTTGTCCCGCCGTCCCTGGCCTACGTATGAAAGTTTTCCCATTTCCTTAGGTGGTGTGTTAATGCACCTCGTTCTTCAGCTAATTTTCTTTCCTCTTTTTCATTTTCCAGCATTCTTTCTTTAATTTCTTGAGGAGTGGGGGGTTTATTTTTAGTTCTGCTATAAACAAATATCATATGTTTAATTAAAAGTATGATGTGATTAAGTAACTGCTCCTTACCTATATCTAACAGTTTTATGCCAATATAAATTCCTTCCCAATTTATACTTTTAATATTCGATAAATTGAATAAATCCCCACAATCTCTCCAAAGAACTCTTATTTTTTCACAAGTAAAAAATAAATGCTCATAGGTCTCTTCATATTTATCACAAAAAGAGCATATATTACTAATTGAAAATTTAAAGGCAAACAAATGTTTTCTAGTGTATATAAGTTCATATAACAATTTAAATTGAAATTCCCTTAACTTACTATTTAAAGTACATTTTCTGGGTCTTAGAAATATTGTATGAATATCTTTTTCAGAATAATTATATATCCTCTCTAAATGTTTAACTGCATATGACTTTTCTATTTTCATATTTAACAATGCCGCATATATTTTTTTTGATGTAACATCAATCAATGTATTGACTCTTCCGTTAAATACAAATTCTAAATTTAAATCAGTGTCTCTCCATGAATCACTTTTCTTCAAAAGGGCTTTCCATGTCAATGGAATATTTCTAAATAGCTGATTAAGTTTAATTATTTCTTGTTCATTTAGCCCCATCCTTAGAAAATCCCTAGTTGATTTGATTTCACCTTCACCATCAACTATATGATGTAATTTATATATATTTTTAAGGAATAAACTTTCATCAAAGTATATAAGTCCATCCAAACGAATAAACTTGTTGTTAAAAATAATTTCATTTCTTTTACCTGTTTCCTTTTTAAGCAAAACTTCTTTCATAGCGACCCAGACTTCCAGTATATTCCTATAAAAGCTTGGCAAAGACAGTTTACTCATGCTCAATGAAATATTACTAAAAAGAATCAGTAAACCTCCAAACTCACGAGTCTTATATTTAAAAAAACGTTTCCATCCCATCTTCGAATCTCCTAATATTAGTCTTTTGATCCACATGATTTTTTGTGTATAAACAAATAAATGGAAATCTATCATTTTAAGACCCCCCTTATCATAATTCAAATACATAACATTCCTTTTAATTTTATCCTTCCCATTCCATAAAAAATCAAACGTTAAATTCTCAATTTCCTCAAAAAAAACCCAAGGTGGTACTGGGATAAGTGATGACACATAATTTAATTTTGAAAGTACAAACGTTTTAATTAATTGTATTTTACCCATTAAAGTTAAATCCCTCTGTTTCCACCATTTTAACATCTTTTTTAATTTTACTTTCGCGGGCATTTCCGATTGGCGCCAATCAGGCTGTGAATCGGATCCCTCCGTAGGCAATAAATAGCCTCCACTGACTCGTCAGTAAAAATATCTTTGTATGCAGACGACTGTGCCTTATGGATCTCTGGCAGCAATATTTCTCATATTACAAAAAAAAATGCAAATGTATATAGATGTTCTACAAAGTTGGTTCACCACCTCGGGCTTCCAACTCTCTCAAAAAAAGACTGTTCCTGTGCTTTTCACTAAAAGTACAAAAGCACATGAGGTAAACCTAACCCTAAACAAAGTACCTTTAAAATGTGAAAATACCCATCGCTTTTTAGGTATAATATTTGATAAAAAACTCACTTGGATACAGCATATAGAGAATATAGCCACCAGATGCAAAAGCAAAATGAATATTTTAAGATGCTTAACAGGCACCTCATGGGGAAGTTCGTCTAAATCTCTAATGATGGTATATAAAGCCTACATAAGACCGCTCATAGACTATGGATGTGAGGCCTATGACAGTGCTTCAGAAAACGTAAAGAAAATACTAGACTCTATTCAATACCAGTGTTTAAGGATTTGTGCAGGTACTCTACCCTTAACATCTCTGGCTTCTCTTCAGATTGAAATGGGAGAAATCCCTCTCGATCTGAGGAGACAACGGTTAGCCTTCAAATATAAGCATAGCATAGAAATGCAACCTAAACATCCAGTGTTGCCAAATATACAACCTTGCTGGCAGTATCAGTACATGAAAGGGAAAAAGTGTAATAAGCCTTTTGGTTATAGAACAGAGAACTCAAACCACCAACTATCGATAGAAAAATTCAAAAGCCCCAACTTTCCCCCATGGTTGTTTACAGAACCAATTGTGTCAACTTATTTGAGTCACCAGGTTAACAAAACTGATAATCCATTATTTTTACAACAGAAAAGCCTAGAGCTGATAAACACAAAATGGCTTTACCAACTCCACATATTCACAGATGGTTCAAAGCTCCCCCAAGAAGGACGCTGTTCGGCAGCTTTTTGTGTACCTTCTTTTTCATATCAACAATCCAAGAGATTGTCAAACGGTACATCTTCTTATAGAGCAGAATTGACGGCTATTATGCTCGCTCTAAACTGGTTGGAACAATTAGACATCTATGTAGGAGCAGTTATATTTAGTGATTCTTTAAGCGCGTTAGTAGCTATAAAGAACAAAAAAGAAGAAAATTTCATTTCAGAAATACTTATTAGTTTAACACACCTTAAATACAAAAATATTGAAGTTTTCTTTGAATGGATTCCCTCCCATTGCGGAACAACAGGAAACGAATGTGCGGACTTTCTCTCCAAGGCCGCTCTCAGTAAACATATAGAAATAATAAACTACCTCACACTATCAGAAGTGAACGGAATATTAGTGAAATATTTTAATGACCAATGGCAATTAAGATGGCAGAACAATTCTTCTACCACGCATTACAAAAAGATTCAAAGCTCGATTTCACCGACCTATAATTGTAAATTAGGGCGAGCAAAAGAAAAGATTATCCGTCGACTACGACTTAGATGTGTAGGTCTTAATGAAGATCTAGCCAGAATGAGATTACACCCAACGGGACATTGTAGTTCATGCCCCGTGATAGAAACTGTTGAACACTATATGGCAAAGTGCCCGAGATATATTATAGAAAGAGCTATGCTCCTTTCTGAAACAAATTGTATTAACCCTGAAGAGATTCAAGGACTTTTAAAATCAACAGATTCAAAAATACAAAATGCAGTTGTTCGTTTCGTTCAAAGAACGAAACGTTTTGACCAAAAATGAGCATCCTTAACGAGATGCAGAATGCACATCCGAGTGTTGTTGTTTGGTCTTCTTTTTTTTTTAGCAGTTGAAAATAACTGAATAACCACAAAGGTTAAACAAATATGTGTATGTAATATGTGTATATATATATATATATATATATATATATATACATTATGGATAAGGGTATTTCATGTTTTGTCTCATCACAAGAAATTTTTGACCCCAAAACGGTCATCTATGAGGAATGTAGAATACAATTGCAAACCCTTTTTTAACTTGATTTCCTTTTCAAGTATTGACAGTAATATCCCACTGAAGGGGACATTACAGGTATAGAATTCCATATATTAATAGACCCTTTTCTTTTAAAAGGATCAGGAGTATTTTACGCGTACAGGGTATGTGTATTATAAGTCTGTTACCTATGACAGGCATATCATAATTATGGAAAATAAGTCTTTTCCATGTTTCAGGCTTGTCTTGAAAACATTTTGGTTTGTTGAGTAGTTTTTATTTCTATCAGTATCTTATTAAGATTAACAGCACCAAGTTCATTAAAAGCCCATATTTTGTTTGCTTATGTTTTTTTTTTCAGTCATTATGTAAAAGTAAAGATCAGTGCACTTGCTATAAATGTTTGTTATTAAATTCCTTTTGATAGAAATGCGAGATTGCGCGAAACCAATTTTCTCGGAAAAGAACCTTCTTTGATTTCCTTGATTTTGTTTATTCTTTTCCTTTCGAGTTTCAAGATATTGAGGTATCCCAAAGGGAGCCGCCTGTCTGCACCCGAGAGACATAGGAAACTTGTTTCCGAGAAACCTTCGTACAAAACACGAGCAGGTTTGTCAGGACGGTGCCAATTTAGAACCGACAGGACTCGGTAACCTGGCATGATACTATTTTATCTTTAAAGAAAAAAAATATATATATATAAATATATATAATATAATAACTTTTAAAAAAATACAAAAAAAGAAGAGAGAAGTCAATTATATTATTCAAATGATTAAATTTTGTTTAAAAAAAAATATATATATATATAGTTGGTGATAATAGTCAAAATTGACTGATTGCCATAAAACACTAATCAACAACAACAGTGTTCTAGTCATTCTCCTGATGACGATCAGAGCATACTGATCGAAACGTCGAGAACCACAGAGCTCTTAGCGGAGCTCACCAGCCCTTTTCAGGGCTCTTATTCCTTGAAAGAATTACATGGTGTAACCCTGAAAAACTAAACCTACAACACTAAGATTGTAGACCCGTTTTATAAAACTATTATTACATGGTTGTGAGTTCGTGCGTGTCTAACACACTCGGCTACGCCTCGTGCGTTAGTACACCACGATAAAAACCTTTGTGTTGCCAGATCGCACTAACGCACTCCCAACCATGTATTAATAGTATATTAATATTGCATAGAAGTGCGGTGTTCATTAAGATGACTAACCTTATTTATGCAAATTCCAAAATAAATTTCCAAGTTTTGATGGATACAAAACATTTGTTACTATTACCAATAAAGAAGTAGAATACAACATTGCCAGGAAAAATAATAAGCTTCCAATTCATTTCAGGAAATGGAGATTTATGTTATGAAATTAATACTTTATAAAAAAAAAAATTCATAATAGTGTTCACTTTAAAACTAACTTAAATAGATGACAATTCCCACTAGGGATCTATGTCACAGTAGTATATCACTAAATGTGTATTAATTTCCATCATGAGATAGGCTACTCCCCAAGAACCTGTCAAAATGACAGCATTTTAGTGGGGTTTTTTTAATCATATATTTTGTATTGATATTACTGTTTTATTATATACAGTATATCGCTGCACTTTTTATTTTTTTTCCCTTTGATTTATGTTTGATCTTGTTCACTTCATGACGATCTTTTTAATTGTTTGTAAATATTGTGATTATATTTTGATTGAATAAAACACAGAAAAAAAAGATGACTAACCTTATCTTCCTAACAAGGCACAGGACAACGACTACGAAGAGGATTAGGATGACAACCACGGCACTGCTGGCCACGACAGCGATCAGGAACGTCAGAGATGGTCGTTTATCTTCACAAAAAGAAATCAAGTATACATTGAAGTACATTAAGCACTTGAAAGTGTGCAGATTTTTATTTTATCTGAGGAAACGAATAATTAATTACTCGACACAAAAGCAGTACACAGTGTCATTTGCACTGAGATGGGCGGAGGTGGGCCAATGAAAAATTCGCAATTGTCGTCTGCAGTTTAACAGAAGTATGTTTTATCTTTCGTTTGTTTACCTCTTGTACATAATTTCATAATACGTGTCAAATTTTGATATCTGAGAACCTTGAAATAACCATCGCTGGCAAATCAAAATATGTTGAATTTATTATTTTTCTCTTGTTTGTAAGTTTTCGGTAATGATATGGCAAAGGAGTTATCTGTGATAACTCCTTGATATGGCAATGTCCGTACCTAATGCGATGAAAGCAAACACCGATTGAAAATTTTTAGGAGGAATAAAAATGTGTTGATAATTATCCTGCCAAACGCCAAGAACAAAGTAAAATCCTTCATAAACATTCTCAATGATATTAATTTTCATGAAACTTACCGATATGTCAAGTTCGTACATTTTAGAACAGAGTTACACCCAATCTGACCACAGAAATAGACCTTCAAATGCAGATTACTGTGAATATCATAATGAATCTTGAATATGATTAACAGTGTTAGTTCACTGTAATTTTTGTTTCACATGCATGCAGTCTAAAACGCTGTCTATATGGTGCCATTTTTGCTCACTTACCAACTGTATGCAGAGTATTTCCTTGTGATATATTGCCAGCCTCTTCTACAGGTAATGTCGAGGTTTCTACCACTATGCCTCCATGCTCCCCTTTACCTTTAAAAGAGAAAGAAATATTAATCATAATATGTTTCATGACAATTTAAAAAGGCATCGCCATTTTCCGTGATATATGTTATTGGATAAATGGTAGAATTACACGTACTGACTTCCTTACTATAGTAATAAGTCTCAGCCTGTTATATTAAGGAAACCCAAAGCTTCCTCTTGGGTAAAAGAATGAAGTAAATTTAAATCAGACTACTGCCTTTTGCTCATATCCAATCTTCTGGTCTGACAGTTTTATTCCTCCTTACAAACTTCGATAGGACTTCAGTATTGATAACCATGAAGTCAAAATATTTTGTAAGATGTAACAAACAGAACTGGCTGAGGAAAACCGGTACTGCTTTGTAGGAGAGCCAATCCTATAACAAAAACTATCCTGCCTAAATGTTTCATGAAATTCCCCGTTTCATCTTCAAAAAACAAGAAGACTATTGATCATTTTGATAAAGACATTTCACTCTTCACTTTCGGAGTTTCACTTGTTTTGAAGGGCTTATAGATTATCTTTTAAAGTGTTCTTGCACATTTCCATTTCTAATGATGTTAATTAAACCTAGGTTATTGCGTTGATTACAGATAACATCTGTTTCTTTGTGTGCAGTATCGAGTTTACGAAACTGATATCTAAAAAGAAAAAAAAACATTAAAAACAACATTCCGGAAGAAGGAGGGATCTCCCTCAGTATTTCTCAGTTTGATATTTTTGTTGTTGATGTTTATGTTGTTGTTGTTGTTATTCATTGTTGTCGCTTTGATTTTCTTTGTATCTATACGTCGCAAATGATTGATTGCATCAATTGTTATTCCATGTGCATGTATTTGCCACAATGATGACAACTCGATTCCTGTTTTTAAACCACTTTAACCACGGAACGAATCTTAATCAGTCACACGTGACGTGGTGAATGTACGTGATGTAAATGCCTCTGTGTTTGTATCTATTTGTAGAGAACATTTAATGACTCAGAGTGATTAGAGATAGAGAGAATTATAATCTTGGAACACGATGTAGCCTCTCACTCACTAACTAATTTAAAATGACGTCACCAGTGACGCAGGTAGCGTGGTGGATAACTAGGATTTGACCCATTTTATTCGAACAAGTGGGTCATGTTGAAACACAAACACTTATCAACGGACTTTCAAAAGTTTCAATAACCGTAAAGGAAAACTGTGGCAAACGCGTCTGTATATGTGAGTATTTGGAGATAAATAAACGTTTTTTAAGTTTACGAACAAGTGGCGTTTGCAGCATATATGGAGGAGTTCTCGTAACCCCCTTTTAAAGGCCCCGATAAATCATAAAAAACTTACATTAGGAATACGCACGCTCCTCTGTTCTTTAATTTCTGGATACACCGCTGGGTGATTATGAGGAATGGGGGATTTTGGTAATCAATATTCTGAGAGATTTTGTTTTGGCCTTGTTTTAAAGTTAATTTAATCTCTTAATATCATGTTTTCGTTTTCAGTTATCATGGTTAATCTGTCTTCTCTCCAAATTGATAAATACCTTTTTATAATCTTGCAAAATGATCGAAATTTATGTGTCTCGTGTGTAAGTTTAATTGCATGTTTTAACCAATCAGATCACAATACAGTTTCTGTCAAAGTCACGTGATATACATGACCTCACCGCTTAGGGTCACACAGACATGCCAAGAAGACACTGCCGGAAATGCTTTCATGCCAAGTGCTGCCAAGAGTGATAATGCTGTGAGGTTTTCTTTAATCAAACATTGATTACATGTTGCTATGTTTAACATTAATGACACTGTGACATTCTAAACCATACGCGTAATTAGCGATTTGATTTAGATGATGACGTAATATACTTGAATATAACCATGATGAGTTAGTATTTCAGCATCTTGAATCTATTGGTTCACAGATGACTTCATATATTGCGAGCCAAAATTTATACTATTAAGTTCTAGATATCAGATAAAAAATGATTAAAGTTATGAGGATTTTTCTAATACGGAAGGGATAACGATCAATTGACACTGTTCTGTTTCTTAGCAAGAATTATAATATTATATGAAATATTATATTATATTAAATTATAATCATATAAAAATATCAAGTAACCTACTTGATTCGATTCTTGAAAAATAAATGCTTGACGTTAAAGCTCTGCCAACTTGGTTTGATGATCCCTCCTATACTCACGCGTGGCCGTATAGATTTCATGGTACACTCACCTGTAAACTTCCGAGGACTGTAAACTGTAAAAGTCAAGTTGCTAAGGGCAACACCACTGTTTTGAGTTTCACCAACCGTTGCTTCAAATATGAGCTGATGAAACAAAAATAAAAATAAAGAAGAAAAATAATCTTTTATTTGCTACATACTAAGTAATAGCATCTACGCTTTTAGATGAACACAGTTCAGTTACGAGGACAGAGAGAGATATAGAGAGAGGAGGGGGAGGAGGGGGGGGAGGAAGGGGACAGGTTCTAAGGCGTCGCTACACCATAACGATTCCCCTTCCAGCGACAATGACTATTCTATTTAGCCTCTAGCTGTCATCAGTGAAAAATTGTCTTTGTCGACAACACTGAACCTCTGATTTCAGTAAAACCTGATTTTCTAATTGCTATTCTTTTATATACATTATCATGATTATCTTTCCAATACCCGAATTTTTACAGATTTTCAGACAAAGTAACACAGTTTAGCCAAAATAGCCAATTTGTCCGCGACATAATATTGGAGCTATAGGATTTGACATTTTCATTTAAATCGCCGGTTAGTACTCGTACCTTACTTATGGATGATTAAAAACGAGATAAATGTTTTGTTAACAGGAACGCAGGAAACAAATGCAAACAAAATGTCAAAAATTACGTCATTGGTGAAACAGGTTTTTATTCTGAAAGTTTGTGCCGAGTGGTAATAATTCTTCGATATTATCACTAACATGAACTAGTATCAAGATAGCCATATAAAACTTGTAATTTCACTTAAAGTGAGATTTCTTTCGAATTCAGATAGAGAAACACCTGCTGTAATGAAGGCCATAGTATACCTAAATAGAATTGACCACTAATGAGTCAGGTATTGGTTGCTATCTGCTACTGGTCAAACCCGTTCACCTGTCATGCCTCTTAATGTTATGGCTTGAATCATCAAATCACTCTCACATGAGCGTCTGTTTGTCCATCAACCAGCCACTGGAGTCTTCACCGAGTGGGGGGGGGGGGGGGGGGTCGGTAAGGGCATAGGAGGGAATGGGTATGATCATACCTACAAGCATAATTATTCTCATTTTGCGCCCGTTTGATCACTAGCAGGCCACTAGGGCCATCGTCACGGGGGGAAGGGAGAGATGGGGAAGGGATAAGAGGGGAGGGGGCTGGTTGAATTATCTAAACATAATTATCCTTCTCATATGAGCGTCCGTTTGTCCACTGGACACTGGACCCGATATGAGGGGGGGGGGGGTAGGCGGGAAGGGATTGTTGAATCATCCTAATCATTCTCATATGAGCGTCCGTTTGTCCACTTGCTATGCCGGCCACTTGAGCTATCAAGTCAAAGGGGGGGGGGGGTACATTTACCACATGTTTTTAGGAGGGGCACGCTCCCGCACATAATTTACTAATCCTATAATTTATCCTATTAGACTATTGATCCCTATCCTAGTCAATACATCATAAGATAAAAGATTATCATGGCATTTCTTTTAATGAAAAGAACATCGCATTATCATTTCATTGAGAAACAAAGTAATATAACATGCAGCCTCAATGATTCAAATTAGATGATTAGGTTTCATAATTTCGTCTACATGTGTTTGCCAACAAACGAATGAATTTAAAGAGGCATCATTTCAATACACTAAACGAAAATTAGTTGGTTTGAAACTTCCTATTATCTCTTTATAAGGTTTGTGCTTGAAGACATTTTTATGTATAAACAATAAATACTTTGATGTAATACCTCAGCATATAATTTGCTCTGTATGTTTGGGGTTGATACTGCAGGTTTAATTACGGATTATCATGACCATAGAGAAAATATCCTCCCTTGCCAAAAGTATTGCAACATAGACACATGCATTACACATGAGGCAAAATATGACATGTGATTAAGCCATGTTTTAATGAATTTCTGATTTAAGATATTATTATCAGGATTTTCATTAACATTCAAGAATTATTTTTCATGTAAAGTTCATCAAGTTCTAGTATTTTGTCTGGTATCCGCGCATTCTGATAATGGCGCGCATCCTCCTTGACAGAGTCGCGTAGACACCATACGATCTTTCTTCAGTGATGCTGCCCCAGACCCGGAAGATAGAGCGGATCCAACCCTCCCTGGTGGTTGGTCGTTCCTTGGTGAGGGCTCTCTTGATGTCATCCCACAAGTTATATATCGGGTTAGCATCTGGTGATTGCGTCGGCCACTGCACTGTTGACGCCGTTTTCGCCATACCATTGGTCCTTTCGGGCAGCCCTGTGCGCCGGTGCGTTGTCATACTGAAAATGACCGGGTACTGTTGCGCGTCGCCAAAAATGTTGTTACCATCGGTTGTTACCAATGGACGGAAACAAGTGAGAGTCCAGAATCGCCCGATATCGGACATTATCGCCGAAACGCCCACAAACCATGACTGAAACTGCATTTCTTTGAGTGTAGGTTAGGTTCCTTCGGTCGTATGAGGTGTTGGGTTCACTCCAGACGCTCACTCTTCCATCGTCGGAAGAAAGGCAAAACCTGCTCTCGTCGGAAAAGACGAAGTGACACCAATGGTCCTGCTCCGTCCAATCCCTCGCTCTGGTGGCCCACCTGATACGTCTCTGGTGATTGACACAAGATATGAGAATCTTCCTTCTCGAAATGAGGGCATGAAAATTGTTGGAGTAAAGGCGACTTTGTGTCGTCCTCGTTGAGATTCTTTTACCAATCCTCAGCTGCCAAAGTTTGTGCGTATTCGAATCGGGTCACCCGAGCCTGACGCAGGAGGTATCGACCTTTCCGACGAGTGGTCGTTCTACCTCTGCCAGGTCTTAGTTGCTTGTCAGAGTTGCCTGTTTCTCCATGGCGTTTACACACTTTGTACACCGTTTGACGGCATACCTGAAACCGAAACCCCCTCCTTCCTCAGGGCGACGATTTGTCGGCGTTGCTCGTTAGATAACTCGGCTGTTTTGACCATGGTGTGTGCATCAGTGGCTCACTAGCCTTGCAAGAGAAAGTGGACCATGTCCACCTGCCTTTTATACCGAAATGTTGGTCATGATTCAGAGATTTAGAACGAAACACTGCTATAACAAAGAATATTCATTTACCGAAAAACGAACGAATTTCACTATGTTGCAATACTTTTGGCAAGGGAGGGTATATATATCTAACTAAAAGTAAAAGCACATTCTCAGTAGACAGGTGCACTCGTACGAACGCACATGCACGGAAGTTAACCTAAACTAGTAGTTGAAATAGTTAACTTCCGTGGGAAGCTTGATATGAAATCAGCCCCCCCCCCCTCCCTCCCCCTCGCCATGCTCTTCAAGCCTTAACAATTTGAATTTTTTTTAAATGGACTCTGATCAGCGTGATGCAGATACATCATTTTTTTTAATGATTTGTCCTCTTTACTAATGCATGCAGGAAATGAGACCTAGATTCTATATACCTGGAAAGGTTCCGAGACTGATTCATTGAAATCAACTCGTCTCCATCCTCTTCCATCGCTCCGCTTCCTCATCAACATCTTCTTCTCATTAGTAGAACCATGGTTCATGAGAAACACTTGTAACTCGCCTCCATCACGGCGGTAGATGTTATACCAGAAGGAGACGGTTACCATGGAATCACCCGTGGCGGGAAAGATACCCGATCGGAATCTAGCTATGGAGCCAGGTGAAGGGCGGGTACCTTCCTTACACGCACATACGAACGTATCTGTAGAAATAGATTGAAGAAATTGGAATGTAATTTTGTATTTGATATAATTTTCTTTTTTTGTATCCGCTATCATAAACACAATACATTTTCATTATAAGAAATGTCGAAATATTAGAATTAATATGGACGGTGTCAGAATAACCCATGAAAGCTGAAAATCGGCTTACTTCGAGTGGCCGGGGGTCTTTGACATTAACATAGATTCATTGATAACTCTATTTGATCAATAAATGCACGTCCTAGCCAAAGACAAATTTGCGAAAAACTTTAGCAAACAAAAAATGATGGAAACAAACTGAAATGACAATTTACTGTGGGACTCATTTTTAGATATTGCTTGAATTCAATTCTGAAATGTAATTATTTACAGCTTGTGCTCAAGCTTTAATGAAGAGTTTGATGCTTTGGAATGACGTTTAGATCTATTAGACCATATTCCGTCGCACTTAGTGCTTGATGGGGCGAATAACATTCTAATTGGCAAGCTTTTCTCTCAGCTGTGCTAAACCACTGAGTGAGTTGTTTATCATGTAGTGACTCTGACCTTTAGATGAGATGGTATAATTGAGAGATATCCTGAGGTTGAGAACCCCTCCCGCCATTCTCACCTTCCTATATTTTGTTATTCAGGAAGGGAGTAAACAGCGGTGTCATCCGCCCCTCCCCTCTACACAACCACAAGACAGCCTTCACAGTGATTGTGGCGTGTCCAAAATCGAAAAACTGCAAGAAGCGTTTACTTTTTTTATTCCCTTATTTGTATGTGTGTGAGGGTGAGGGGGGGGGGGGGGCCTTCATACAGTGGGTGTATTTGCCGGTTCTGTGCTGGTACTCCTTTTTTTATGGTATACGACAAGCTTTTCATATATTTCCAATGAAATATTCCAACATGAAAAATAGGGGTCAGCAGACTTTTAAATTTGTCGCTAAGGGTAATGTTGTCGACAAGGATTCGTCGACAGTTTTTCTAACAAGAAGAAGAGAAAAAGAAAATACAGATAAATTAATATTTTTGTAATATATATATATATATATATATATATATCTCTCTCTCTCTCTACAGGTGTTGATTACAGCAACCCAACACCTCCAGTGACGCCCATGTCTCAATGGTAATTTTTCAGTTCACTAACCTGATGGGGCAATGTCTTGATGTCTCGTATTTGAACTTGACCTTTGACCTGTCCAATTGAAGTCATCGTCTGTATCTTGTGTGTAGTCGCATATCCCAGCCGTTGAACCAAAGTCACACTCATACCGAGCTAAGAAAATATAAATGATATACTTTAATGTTCTTGATGCGTAGGAGGTATACTGACAGATAAAACGCCTGGTCTAAGTTTGGATCAGTGCCATTGTCATTAAGTTACATACCAACATGTTTCCTAGGACGATTAGCGCTTCCCCCCCCCCCCCCCCAAAAAAAAAAACAACAACAACAACAACAACAACAACAACAACAAAACAACAGCAACAAACAAACAAACAAAACAACAACAAACAAACAAACACACAAACAAAACACACCAAAAAAAAAACCAAGAATAAAATGATTATTAAAAAAACAGCCGTCTTAAATTTTTTAAAAGTCTGTTAATGCATTCCAATAATCAAAAATTACAGAGCACGATAGCCAAGTCCATTTTGTCTTAGGTGTAGCCTTAAAATAAAAGTTAAACCCCCATGGTAGCGAATCTGTATATAGGAAAGAGATAGTAACCTGGCACAGCAGCCTGGGATTGTCAGAACGGGCGGCCGAAATGTTTTTCAGACATTTTTCCCCTAAGGGGTTGGGCCTATGATGTACCCTCTTCTGGCACTACTACGGAATATATAATGAAAACTATGAACGAATCTTGTTGGCTTGAGAATTACATTTCCATTTCTAAAAAATAGAATATTGTTATCAGTTCCTCACGGTGTATTTGTAAATCTTCCTCCACACTTTTAAGCACGTTAAGCATTTAGTCCAATATTAATCATCCATTTTCTGAACCGTCATACCTGACCAGAAATCATGTTGTTTTTCTGTTACCATGCATACATCAGTGATACACACAATGAATCAGAGAATGTAATAAGTATAGGGATTATTCACTTGGCTTTATTTGTCAGGATTCATTTTGCTGTGAATGTAAAGCAAAACACAATTAGAGTACCTGGGCCCCATCTTATAAAGCTTTATGATTAATCAAACCCTCGAATCAATTGTAAAACTTACAATCGCCTAATAACAGAGTTGCAATTGATATTAATCTCATATTAAATTGAGAGTAATTCGGATCAGTCGCAAATCCCTGCCCTGTTCTTGAGTCACTATTTAAACAGCTTTTACTTTCAAATGTAATTTGAATCAAAGAGAAATTTCATTTTATTAAAACCTTTTTTTAACGAAAATTACAGGACTATGAGGATGACTAATATACAAGCTCAGTTCCAATCAACCTTCTTTGCTTGCATTCATTATAGCAATAAGTCCGTAAAGATTCAACGGAATAAAGAAAATATAAAGGTTCGGTTTTTATATTTGAATGTGAAATGAGTATCAAGGGTAATGATGCGGAGTTTTTCTTCCTAAGTATGAGATTCACCAAAGACCCATGTCGATGGGTTCAAGATTGTTTCTTGAATCTGTTGTCGCCTCCTAGCGATTTATCATTTTCATCTCTAAGTAGACGGTAACCAAAATAAGTATGCATGTCAAAATAACAGCTGACCTGGAGGGGGCATAGGGAGGAAACTACCATAGCCAGGGGGTTCCCCTGTTTCCGGAACTTCTTCTTCTGAACCTCCTCACTTTCTTTCTGTTACTATCTCTATGATTTTTTTCTCCCTTACCCCTTCTCTCTATCACAATCTTTGGCTGTTCATTATTGTATCGCTCTGTTTCTTTCTCATTGCATTTATTTCTCTGCCTTACTTCATTTTTCTCTCTCTCTCTCTCTCTCTCTCTCTCTCTCTCTCTCTCGACCTTTTTACCTTTATCTCCAATAGTATTCATCTGTCTGCCTATTTGTCTGTCTGTCTGTCTGTCTGTTTGAATGTCCTTTTTTTCTCTCTATCCTTCTTTGTTTGTCTATTTATATGAATGTATTCTCAGCCTGTCCCTCTCTGACTATCACGTTTCTATGGTATTTAATTTCATCATTAATCCTTTTACACCCTTGCCCTATATCTCCCTTTCTCTCCACCGTGTCTTACATTTCCTCTTTAAACTCATATACCACATCATTTTCTCGTCTCACTCCCCCCCCCCCCCTCTCTCTCTCTCCCTCTCTATATTTCTCTCTTGCTTTTATCTCTTCCTCTCTTGTCCTTTCTGTTTTTCTCTCTCCGTATCTCTATTCTGTCTTGTCCTCACCACCTTTTCTCTCCTTTTTTTTTTTTTTTTTTGGTCGCCCCTCCCACTCCCGTCGTAACCTCTGCCTATTTTCATATTTAACTCCGTCCTCGTTCAGTAGTAGAAATAAGTCACCTGTACAAGATAACCCAGATACAATGACATATGGCGTGACCTGATGTTCGTCTCGATTAGGCAAATAGATAATAAACCCTTAAAAGCGACGAGGATGCAAAGTTTAATTTTCACCACCTGCAAGCTAGCAGCCGTGGATGCTGTCTGGTTTGTAAACCTGTATTTGACAAGCTTCAACTTTCCTCTCAAGTCATCACATAGTCAGCACAAAACTATACTTAGTGGTATATCCAGAAATTTATAGACGGGGGAGGAGGGTCGTAATCATCACCAAATGGGGCGAGGCTCATATCTGGATAGCCCCGCATACTATCGATCCTTTTCATGATCTGGGTCTTGAATCAATCGAGGGGCGGGGGCATAATATATCTGGGCAATCCCGAGGACCCCAGGTCCATAGCAAGTTGTATAGAATATTTTCTTTGGGTCTTCCAACGGGAGGGGGTTGTGTATCCTGGATTCTCCCTATCCCTATTTCCGTATACAACCCTGTATACTCAATCAAAATTAAAGACTACTCAGCAGACACTGACCCTTTTCAGTTTAGTGACTTAATTCCTTTGGCAGTCAAAACGATCACTCACCAAGCACGTATAGCCCAAGTGCTATAATGTATAGGTAATGCGTATTCAATATAAGATATACTTCACAAAGGTTTCAGCAATTACGCAAAAATGACACAAATACCCACCCAGTGTGTTACTCTAGAAGCATGATAACCAATATGACCAAGAAAAACAAATTTCATGTGAATATTTATCCCATAATATGTAATTTATGGGAAAGAACTGCAGTTCTTTACTTCATGCGTTTCCATATTATATAACATGTAACAAGAATAAGCCTGTGTAATGATATGAAAAACGGTATACATGGTATAAGCAAACGTTATATGTCATTTTTGGTATAGACCCCAACGTCTAGGAAAAAAATTAACCTTTGTATGGGTTTTATTTCTGTGGTAATGTTATGTTAATTCACTTCGTAATCCGCTTAGTATCCATTTTTGACGGCATGGTACTGTATTATGACAATTTTGATACAGACTGCAAAGTCAGTTATAGCATGGAATTTTCCTTTTCGAAATCTAATATGAATGGACAGGTGTCATAATCGCAAAATGAAATAATCCCTTTTATCCAATGTTCTAAATCCACAGATTATCAATACCCTAATCTTAGTCTACATCTATTATCAGTGGCCTAATTTATAAGATATACCCCCTCTTTTTTCAGGCCCATCTGTTTCGATTAATTTCATCCGAGTCCGGGATTTAGCCACATGTCGCCTTGCATAAGGATACATCATTCATTTACAATTGTTTAATCATAAATGCCTTACGTAGACAGCCAGGATGCTTTGTAATACATAATAAATATACTTTTTCAAAGTTTGATTCAGCAGGAAACTGGTACTCAAATGTTAACTAGTAAATACATGGCACCCCCCCCCCCCCACTCCCCAGTGCGTGCAAGAATACAGAAGATGCTCATCCTCTGTATACCATTAATTTGATTAGCGAATGAAAAACCGAAAGAGAGGATTGACTGAATTTGGGCACTTTGCATTGATGGCTGAGCAGCAACTAATATTCTGGGGTGCAGCCAAAGGCGCCTGACTACTGTAAGAAGAATGGTGCAACAATGAACCACAAGTGGTGCAATGTGCAACTTTAAGGAAATTGGATGTCAGATTTGTAACTTTAAAATAAAGTAAATTTGCATCCCAGTCTGGAGTGCTTCAATTGCACCAATTATGGGATGATAAGAAACTTTATTTCTGAGTGTCCACCACAGCTTAGAGGCGTCGATGGAGGCGCCATCATGAAAATTTCGCCAGGGATCTTTGATACTGACAAAAAAAAAACGAAGATTATTTTGATAAATTCATTTCCCACAAAAAATAAGATGATGTCTGCTACTAGTAATTTACTCATCGCAGTATTATAATAAAAGCAAAACATGCAAAAAGTCTGTTGAAGAGATAACGCTATAAACGTTTTAAAGAGGTAAGAAAGTAAGAAAGTTTCCAATAATCAAGTAAAATGGCAAGCATGTATTCCCTCGATATAATAATACAGTTACGATCATATCCATAATGTCAGTTGTACCAAATCCAAGTTTCTATGTAACATCTTGCCATTTTAATCTTCATAGTGGTCCCTCACATTAAACATGTTAAGGTTAGCTGTAGTTTCTCAAGGAAGGATCGTTAAAGATCATAGCACAGATGAGAGACTGATGAAAGGATAAACGGAAGTATAAATTGGATCTTTCATGACCTTAATAGAATAGACTCGAGTAAGACTTAGTCTGGAACCTCCTTGCCGGATGGATTCATCCGCATATCTCTTCCAAAACATAAAGCATTGATTTGCATGCCAAAGAAGCCTCGATTAGTCTTTCATGTAAACAAACACTCACTATGATACAAAGAACATGACGAAAATACTTTTATATTAAAGCATAGATTTACAAGGCGGAGGAAGTAGCTGGAAGTGGTGCTGGACCCCCCCCCCCCCCGAGAATTTTTGAAATTGAAATATATGTGAAAGAATAAGAAATAGTACAGGCTCAAAATAGGTAAATTATCTGTTAAAGTAGGACGAGTTTGTCCCCTATGCGTTTTAGTGAAAGAAGTGATCAAAAACATTAAGTCGGTAATGCATTGTTTTCCTGTGTCTCCCTACCTATTCATATTCCCTCTATCTCTCTCTCTCCCCACCCCCTCTCTCTCTCTCTCTCCCTCTCCTCTCTCTCTCTCTCTCTCTCTCTCTCTCTCTCTGTCTCTCTCTCTCTGTCTCTCTCTCTGTCTCTGTATTTCTCTCTTATAGAGGAGGTGACCAACCCCATGATTCACTCCGATTATGGAGAATGACCTCCAGACCTTGTGACAAATATACACGAGCTTATATGTCTGGAACTATACACACGATCAGTGCTTGGGGTTTTTCACGGACGCAAGGTAGGATAGTCTTGAAGCCTTGGATAAAGCGATAAGATGGGGTTACGAAGGTTCAAGACGAAACCTGTTTACAGGTGCCCTTTAATAATCATGTGAGTTCTTTTCTATAAAGGTCCCTTGCAGCATATACTGCAGATTAACAAGGTATGGGGTTCGATTCCCTGCCACGGAACTAATGTCCTTTGGCAAGACATTAATCTACATTTGCCACACTCGGCCCAGGTGTAGTAAGTGGGTACCAGGTATATAATTCATCCCTTAATTGGATGCACTGAGCGCTTACGGTTGCCGGAGCAAAAAACCTAAGTAATAATATCCAAAGTCCTTTCGAAGCGCATAATATAAAGACGTTATATCATAATGCGCATATCACATTATGATATAAAGACGTTATATCATAATGTGATATGCGCTATACAAGAATATAGATATGGCATTGACAGCTTTTGAAGAGCAAGTAAAATATTTAGGTGGAGGGACTTACCATGAGTTGATCTCTCCTCGCCTAATTTATTCGAGAAACTCTACACATTTCATTTCAGTTCAGTTCAGTTCATTAAGTTTTTAATTTTATTTCATTTCATTAAGTTCAATTCACTTCATCAAGTTGTATATGTATACATATGATTTTCAAAATTATAAAAGAAAAATCCTATGACAATCCCTGAACGACAGCCTCATCATAGATATAAGAATAAAGATGATTTTTGTTTCTATAATTGCTTAATACAGAATCTCCGGTTATGGTAGGTTTGAATAATACTTCAGACTTCTGCATGGTATTCCTCGATTTTATTTTCTCAGAAACACAGATTAGCCAGTCCTCTTGCACAATGTATTTTTGGCCTCATCCGTATCGTATATACAGACACAATTTTTCCAGGGGGCTGAAGTCTCTTGCCCAAATATCAACTTAGTATTTTGAGAGAGAAAAAAAAGTCACTTCATTTTAGCGACAATGTATAGTTTAGTCATGTAAATATAGGTTATATTATAGCTAGGATATAAAAATGACAAACAAACCACATCGCTACAGAAACGTGAGGGGGCTCGAATATTGGTAACTTCAATTCGAATTCAAATTTCAGCGGAATGGGGCCGCACCCCCCCCCCCCCACCACCACGTATGCCTTTGACCTCAACCTCATACTGCTACATGCTGCTACATACTGGTTCCATGTTACGTTTGAATTTATTATATAGCGTGACTATACAAGGAAGGGGAACAGGCCTGGGGTACGCGTGCCAGGTCGCAGTGGTTTCTGAAAGGCAATTTGATTATGAAGACTAATTCATGATACGTGCCATCTATTAGATATGAGCTTTGAATTTCATTGTTTCCCTTACTTGGTTTTTGTCTGTAATTCAAATTTGAAATATATCACATTTTCAGATGATGATGATGATGATACATACTTAGCCCTTTGGAAGAATTATATACGGTACTGAGAAATAGGAAAACAAAAACTGGATATCTTTTTAGCGATTCGTCCTGCAAAAAGAGATATATTCTGGATTGCAATAATATAATAAGGGTTCCCTTTTATAGACGAATAAATGGTTATAAGTGAGATTGATGGATCAGAATGAAAACTATATTAACCAATTCTTAAATCATGGTCACTCCCAGTCTTTCAAAATGTTCAAATTAATGGAAATTTGAAGAGTATTACTCTTTAAATTGTTGGTTCGTATGTATATGTATGGGCTGAGATATAGTTAAAGAAAAGAGCGAAATACCTAGATTTTCATTTATTTCCTAGACCCTTGAACAAACTTTGTACATAGATTTTCAAGGAAACTTCTCTCATACATCTCTATACTCTTTAAATGGACATTCAAGATCTTTGCAATTTTATATCCCAGAAGATAGCACATCAGCTCTGGCAAAATATAAGTGATCTATCTTGGATATATTGATATTATGCTAAAAGTAACATAGTGGTTGAAAGGGAGGGAGTAGGTTAACCTCGTTTCAAGGCAGGACATGGCTCGTTAGTCTATCAGTCATATCAAGAATCTTATCAGCAGAACTCGACAAGCAACCTCTTCCGACTCTATGGGTAAGATCCTAAGGTAGTCTGGTCAATACCCTCTCTAAAATCTTTCCTCATTTTAACACTTTTCCTACTTCTTTCAATATTTCTCTTTTTTTTAATCTCTAATTCTCTCTTGCCATTTTCTTTTTTATTTCTTTTTCCACTTTCTATTTCTCTGTTCACCTGCTCTTTATCATCGCCATTCCTTGTTCTTTCACTTTCATCTCTCTCTCTCTCTCTCTCTCTCTCTCTCTCTCTCTTTCTTTTTCCATTTTCTGTTTCTCTGTTCACCTGCTCTTTATCATCCCCTCTCTCTCTCTCTCCTTTCTAAGCCTCTCTCCATCATTTCCATGTCTTTCTCAAAGCAATTTATAATAATGATCGAATACCGAAATTAATACTTAACTGTATAAAATAGAATATGCTTATTAAAAAAAAAAAAGATGTGGAAAGACACAATTGTTATGAGTAATTTCCAAATTTGAAGCACACAATATCTTAAGATATAGTTTACTTTCAGAAGTCCATGGTAGCCAAGTTTAAAGCTCTACAGTACTTCATAGACTGCGGCTCAGACATATCTTCATAATCATCCCACGTATTTATCCTATTGTCCTTGTCTGAGTTCAAGGCATAATATAATTCAACATTCTTTAATAGACTAAACCGTGGTTTAACATGTCAAATAGCAAGGGCGTCGATCACGCTACGGGGGGGGGGGGGGGGGTCCAGGGGGGGGGCAATTGGCTCAATGGTTAACGGGATAAAAGGTGTGTCATACGCAGCGTATTCTTCCTATTATTTCATTTGCCGCTTCCAACCCCCAACCCCCCCTCTCCCTCTAAAGATGGATGAACGGCCTTGTCATATATCCTTGGTCTGGACTATATATACCAACTTCACGATGGCTAATGATCACTGATAACTATTAACACATGTTTTATGACAAAGAGTATTCGTTAATATGGTTAATTCGACCATTGTGTCTCATAATCCTGTAAGCACTTAATATTATGTGTATCATCATTCTAGGTGTTGGTCACTTTAACATGACGTACACATTTGTATGATGAATTTAGCACTTTAGTCGTTTTGCTGTTCTGTGATCCATTATTAAATTTCCCTGAGCAATATTAGTCTAGCATTTAAAAACAGTACGCTATTCAAGTATAAATGATAATGCGCAAAAATGTCACCACGTCAAATTATAACTTCAGTAATTCAACACGTGATAAAAGCGATCCTTTTCAGATTTAATTGTTTATGACATTTACTAATTTGTACAAAAGTTGACAGTTTTCACAAAAATAGGTCTGTGTAGATTATCTTTGAGTTTATGTGCCCCTGGACACAGTATACATGGTATACGAGTGTTATAAGCTACTATAGCTGGAGAGGACAGGGTGTTTAACGGAAACCCTCTATCAGGAAACTAGGATGACTGCAGTCTCTCTCACCTACCCCCCCCCCCCATCCTAACCTTTTTACCCACTCCTCCCTTCCAGTCACCCACCCCAATTGATCCCACTCAACAATTCGCATGTCAAGTAAAACCATATTTTTGCATATTTTGTATTCTTTAATTTAAAGAATACAAAATATGCAAAAATATAAGTATTCAATAAAAACGATAATTTTAAAAATTATCGTTTTTATTGAATACTTATTCATTTTTCTTTGAGATATTTTCTTATGCTTTGTAGCATCTTCGTTACGATCCCACCACAAGCCTTGTACAATTAGTAAATTACCTCCCCTTCTTCCATGGATAAAAATGTACAAAATTATTTTATATTCATGTGATACAAATGAAAATATAAATGTGTGTTTAATCTTAAATCTTTTAATCTTAATGCGTTCGATGTGTTCCATGTATACTTTCTTCTTCACATTATCTAAACGTGCTAAAAGCCTTTTTCCTCTCCATACTTTTTGCTTAGCTCGTAAATGTGTTCGATGTGTTTCCACTCCATAGTTCCGCTATTTCCCGATGATAAATTAAATTGGACTTCTTCTGATCTGGTAATGGATGATTCAGAGAGGGGTTGGGTCATGGGGTATGTCTACTCCAAAAACATTTCCACAGATACAAACCACTACTTCCATAATACTACTCTAATCGCCAGCCAAGGGAATAGGTATGATTTCGGCAAAATGTTATGTTCCAAATTACATCTCAATATATACATGTACATATTTTTGTTCACTGATTTATATACTATTCCACCTGTGCAATTCATTATCATATTTGTTGCACATCTCTGCATGACTAATCTAATTCTCTTTTTGTCTTAAGTTCCAAATGCAGATTCTCTCTCTTTCTCTAATCTTCCTATTCTCCCATCCATACTCCTTTATCTTCTATTCCTTTTCCACTACTTCGTCTCAATCGTTGGCACTCGTCACATTATAATATGGAATCATAAACCAAATTAGAAATGTAATTACCTACATGAATTTTTTTTTCACATATGTTATTTTTCCTTATATATGCCATTTTCCAGGAGCTGTGTATGATAATAACAATAATAATAATAATAACAGTGGGTTCTTGTACAGCGCACATGTCTGTAAGTCTGTCAAACATGTTGACATGTTTTGTATGTTATACATGTTTATAAAACGGGTTCAAGAATGTAGCCATCCTGATTGGTCAAATAACACCACGTGACCGTGCAAAAAAAAGTACTAACGCACGGCGAGGGGACTAACGCACGGCTAATCCGGATCAAACACTAAGATTGTAAGAAAACACTAAGATTGTAGACCCGTTTTATAAAACTTTTAATACATGGTTGTGAGTTCGTGCGTTAGTGCGATCCAGCAACACGCAGGTTTTTATCGTGGTGTCTAACACACTCGGCTACGCCTCGTGCGTTAGTACACGACGATAAAAACCTTTGTGTTGCCAGATCGCACTAACGCACTCCCAACCATGTATTAATAGTATAATATACATGTATATAATTATATAGCTTTTTAGCTTTGTACAAAATTCAATTCAGCACTTTGGCTGCGATGCGATACTTTTCGTTGATAATGCGATACCATTATCGTTTTGAGTATATTAGACGAAATATTCAAGGTTGTACACATAGGCCCACTTAGCAAAGTACATGTATTTCATGTAGGAAAACATACTCTACAAAATTGATGCTAAGAGAGCAGGATTCGGTTTGTGTACGCTGTGATACAAGGGGGTCATTTTAACAAGTTCATTTTCATGATCCACCAAGGAGGTACCTCCTTGATCCCACCACTATAATTCGTATAACAATAATAAGTTGACATTTGAGCAGTGGTTTGATCCGATAGACAAAAAAATCTCCTTTTATGGCATGTTTGGTGGACAGTGTTTTTATATTTTAAACTACATGTACATGATTGATTAACTGATTTTATTTATCAATAACCAAGATGTTACAGTTTCACAACATTTCGTAAAAGTTATTCGAAAGCAACGAAGAGTATACTTTGCAAAACAAAAAAAAAAAAAAAAAAAAGTTAAGCCGAAATCGAACGATATAAACAAAAACTAGAGAAACGAAGCTCGCAATTTCGGCTTTCTGCTATATGAATGCAAGGCAAGAAGCTTAGTTATGCTTCTGTTGAACATGTTCAACGCAATTCGCAAATTCTGCAGTATAAAACATCTTTTCAAAAGTTTCTTTACGGAATGAAAGAATAAGATAACAGCCAGTTGCTAAATGGGGCCTTGAAATAGCGTAAGTCTCGCCTAGCGGAAGAAGGCGTTGGGTGGATAGCAGCACCTACAGCATGCAGTATCCTTTCCAGAAATCACTCTTAAAATCTCATTTAAATACCAGGCAATTATTGCGTACCTCGGATAAATTGTCGATGTGTAATTATGTACTAAAAATAGTTTCCATACTATAGAGGTTGATCTTTTTAAAGAAAAGATAACGTAACTATTTGAGAATCATTATAATTCTATTGCACAGGTGCACAGCTTGTAAATGACTTGAAAAGCAGGATTTGCAAATCAAACACATACAGTATATCGATAAATTTAAGCACTTTTAATAACTTCTCTTTGAAATTCCTTTGATTTTTGGAAAGTTATCAATGGACTTTTCCCCCGGACAACTATCGTCCGGAAACATTTTAAAAATTATTAAGTTGTACTCGACATTTTGAAAAAGGTACATTGAATTATTTATTAGTATTTCATTCACTTCTCCTTGATTTTTTTTTTTAATATAAAAATTATGAAATAATGAAGGTATCATCATGCACTATCATCTTAAATCATCATAATCATCATCATCATCATTATCATCACTATCATCATCATCAGCACCAACATCGTCATCATCATCATCATCATCATCGTCGTCGTAATTATCATCATCATCATCTCCATCACCATCACCATAGCCATTATCATCATCATCATCACCATCACCATCATCATCTTCACCACCACCACCACCACCACCACCACCATCATCATCATCATCATCATCATCATCATCATCATCACTATCACCCTTATTAAAGTTTTCTAAAAGAGGATTGGTTGACATACGAATGGACTAATCCAACAAGATTTAATAATAGGGGGGAGTCATTCTGAAAATCTATAAACGAGCAAAACAACAAATCAAAACTTTATCCTACCCCCATCCACGCACCCCCTCAAAAACAAAAAAGAAAGAAAGAAAAGAAAACGGGAAAGGGTTATAATATTTTCGAACTGCAAATCCGCTCAAATTCACTGAAGAAAATCTTTAAGTGGAAAAAAAAGCTTTCCTCACGTTTTGATTTATTTTTTTTTAGGTCCAAACTTTGGAAGGGGACACAAAAACAAAATTGGGGGAGGGGGCGCACATTTTTGTTTGTACTTATAAGGTACACCATAGTGAGTTTTAAACCCACGTGCTTTCGATACCCATATAAAGCACGTACGGACCGGTTGTGCCTGACCATGCGAGTCTTCAGCCCTTTCTAATTAACATGTTTAATATCATCAAGTGGATTATAAGCACTCATCTTTTTTGACACGTTGACAAGTCCAAGCCTAAAACTCATGCCTGGATCAGTGCTTGGGTGGGGCATGTCATCACTGTCCAAGACTTACCCCTGGACGTACGTGCCTCGGTTTTCATCATCATCATATAGCTTCACATACTTGCCAACTTGATACTATAGCGGAAACCAACACAAATCCTAAATGATTTTTTCACCATTAGTATTACCATTGAATGTTAGTATCAAGTATTTGAAGATAGAAAACCATTAAAAAGAGAATAAAGTGTCCTGTTTTCTGCATTAAAATCCAATTTCGATGAAAGCAAAAATACTTTAGAGTCCAAAAGGTAACTCATTACAAGAGTTGATTGCGAAAATATGAATTCAGTAAGCCCATTATCTGGGATTGTTGTCGAGAAGGTTGGGCTAACTATGAATAAAAGGATGGCGATATCACTTTATAGTTAAAAAAAAATTTTTTGTGGAATCTCATTTTGTCCGTTTAAATCTTTTATAAATGGATGTCTAATTTAATGATTCAAAGAGATCAATATAAACTATAGACATTCTGTGTCCAAAGGGTTTAACAGTGAGCGAGAAAAAAAAAATCCGAAAGTTTTACAAATACACAAGTATATTTTCATGCAGTTATCTGTTCTGTATTTAGATTGTCTAATGCATCTGTTGTATTGTGTCCAAATCATATTGTTCTGCGTAACATATATTCGTACGAAATGTTAGGAACTTCAAGAAAATATATAAAACCAACGGCAAAAAAATCAGTTTCTTTTTTTTTTAAGACCACAAAAAATGCATATACAAAGAACAGTCAGAAAATATACAAACGATGGCACTTCCTCCCACCGATATTTGTTGAAATATTTTTCAACCACTTTCATTTATATCTATACATGTTAAATATTGCTGTTATGGTATGGGCAAGGAGTTATCACAGAACACTCCTTGGTATGGGCCAAAAGGACGCTCTATTATAAGGAATATGAGCTCTCTAGGAGACAGAGCCTGGGAAATGATGAAGGTCGAAGGGATTTGTAAGATGAGGCTGAGATGGTTGCTATATACAGAGCGGTTATTAATAGGAAATTAGAAGAAGGTTAGAGAGGGAGAGAGAGAGAGGGGGGAGAGGGGGAGAGGGGGATAGAAATGAAAAGAGAAAGGGGAATTTAAAAAGATAGAGACAGAGAAAGAGAAAGAGAAAGTGAAAATGATTGATTGTGATTGAATTATATAAGTTTCTGAATATGTAATATATTACAAGCTTTGCTTTTAAACACGTCCAACTGTTTTCGACATCACTTATGTCAATATTTGTGCATCATATACCTTTCTTATAAATATTTAATTATGTGCCTATATCTAAGAAAATAAAATCATTGTTATATTACTGTTGTTATTGTATTTATTTTATGTTATGCACTACAGTATTATGTTAATATGATTGAAAACAGTCAATAAATCTGAATCTGAATCTGAGAACTTAGAGGAGATATGTAGAGCCTAAATGAAGAGAGAGAGAGAGGGGGGAGAAATGAAGAAAAAGTTAGACATGAACAAGAAGAGATTTAAAGCCCAAAGGGAGAGAGAGAGAGAGAGAGAGAGACATGTAGATGAGAACGCCCTGTTGAGAGATAAGACACACATATCGTCGTGGTCTGATACGGATAAACACAAGATGCTCTGATACTCCTCCAACCAATCACCGCATCAGTTCTATCATTCCATGGAAGAGCGCTCCCTTGATAAACACACGTATCTTGAAAAGGAAATGCCGAGGGAGGACTTGGCAAACGTTTCAATCCAAACTGATTCTAGTCGGATGATAGTGATGAAAGGCTCAAGAGGAAGAAAACCTGTATACCCGAGAGACACTCATCTGAAGAAGGGGGGTATAATCATATCAGAGCGATGTTACTCTCACAAACAAACAACATGTTATCATCAAAATTGTCTATATAATAGGAAATACAGTCACACGAGACCAAGGCCTCGCAGAATAACAATTTCCAGTCTGTCACAATTCTATAACAAATTTGCGTGCAGCAAATGAAATGCAACGTTTTTAACTTGCTATTGATACTAACTTGTTATTGATAACTTGCTATTGATAACAACTTGTTAGTGATAACTCGCTGTATTGATAATAACTTGCTATTGATATAACAACTTGTTATTGATAACTCGCTGTATTGATAATAACTTGCTATTGATATACCAACTTGTTATTGATAACTCGCTGTATTGATAATAAGTTGCTATTGATATACCAACTTGTTATTGATAACTTGCTATGTTGATACTAACTTGTTATTGATAACTTGCTATTGATACCAACTTGTTAGTGATAACTCGTTATATTGATAATAGCTTGCTATTGATATACCAACTTGTTATTGATAAATCGCTGTACTGATAATAACTTGCTATTGATATACCAACTTGTTATTGATAACTTGCTATGTTGATACCAACTTGTTAGTGATAACTCGCTGTATTGATAAAACCTTGATATTGATGTACCAACTTGTTATTGATAACTTACTATGTTGATACTAACTTGTTATTGATAACTTGCTATTGATACCAACTTGTTCGTGATAACTCGCTGTATTGATAATAAGTTGCTATTGATATACCAACTTGTTATTGATAACTTGCTATGTTGATACTAACTTGTTATTGATAACTTGCTATTGATACCAACTTGTTAGTGATAACTCGTTATATTGATAATAACTTGCTACTGATGTACCAACTTGTTATTGATAACTTACTATGTTGATACTAACTTGTTATTGATAACTTGCTATTATTGATACTAACTTGTTAGTGATAACTCGCTGTATTGATAATAACTTGCTATTGATGTACCAACTTGTTATTGATAACTTGCTATCGATAATAACTTTTTATTGATAACTTGTTATGGATAACATTAGTACCCAAAGTCTGCATTATATCTAGTGCAATTGGGTAAAACATTCATCCTGATTACTTATTTACTTGGGAACGACCTATTTTTAATCACTTAGCTATTGATACCAACTTGTTCGTGATAACTCGCTGTATTGATAATAAGTTGCTATTGATATACCAACTTGTTATTGATAACTTGCTATGTTGATACTAACTTGTTATTGATAACTTGCTATTGATACCAACTTGTTAGTGATAACTCGTTATATTGATAATAACTTGCTATTGATATACCAACTTGTTATTGATAAATCGCTGTACTGATAATAACTTGCTATTGATATACCAACTTGTTATTGATAACTTGCTATGTTGATACCAACTTGTTAGTGATAACTCGCTGTATTGATAATAACTTGATATTGATGTACCAACTTGTTATTGATAACTTACTATGTTGATACTAACTTGTTATTGATAACTTGCTATTGATACCAACTTGTTCGTGATAACTCGCTGTATTGATAATAACTTGCTATTGATGTACCAACTTGTTATTGATAACTTGCTATGTTAATACTAACTTGTTATTGATAACTTGCTATTGATACCAACTTGTTATTGATAACTCGCTGTATTGATAATAACTTGCTATTGATATACCAACTTGTTATTGATAACCTGCTATGTTGATACTAACTTGTTATTGATAACTTGCTATTATTGATACTAACTTGTTAGTGATAACTCGCTGTATTGATAATAACTTGCTATTGATGTACCAACTTGTTATTGATAACTTGCTATCGATAATAACTTTTTATTGATAACTTGTTATGGATAACATTAGTACCCAAAGTCTGCATTATATCTAGTGCAATTGGGTAAAACATTCATCCTGATTACTTATTTACTTGGGAACGACCTATTTTTAATCACTTAGGTAAAATCAATCAATATGGCTGGATTTAAGTTTATGATGATAAAGGTTTGTTAGCATGAATTCGCTGCAAGTTTTTCTTGACTTTAAATTAGTAAATGCACATGGTCTAGAATGTAACCATCACAAGTACCCAATTTTTTCATGTTCATAAAATTGCTTCATCTAAAATAGATGTCTGAAAATAATGAACAAAAGATTAGGATTATTGGATTTAAACTGACTAACTCATCCATCATAACTCAACCACTCATTTCTGTTTAAAACAGCCAAACCTATTCAATTAATTCATTCAAATCACTCATTTTTTTTCCTGAGAAAGTCAATGAACGTTATAAAAGTGCTATTATATAGGATTTGCAATCATGCACCGGAAAATTCAAATTTACACCAATTCTCTATAGTCTTGAACATAATTTGATGCTCTACCTAAATTCATACCATGCGGAGGAACTTTTATGTTTTGCCTTGTTTGTTTGTTCTTAATTTTTTTAAAGAACATAACGACATATGTTTATCTTGTTAATTGCACGGTATTCCAGAAAAGTGACGAAGACAATTCAATTGCATGGTTAAAGTCAACCATAAGTCTTAATGTAAAGTGAAGTCCAATACATTGAAGAGATTTGGTTTATTTATACTGTACTTATAATTATATCCAATCGCACCTCTTTTAGCGAATGTCTAGCATGTGAATTAAGGACGTAAAGATAAGCCTAACCAATTTATGTTTAATTAATCGTTGACAATATGTCAAATACTTTCATCATCATTCATGGTGAAAGAAATTATCTTTGTTCTTGAGACGAATTCATGTCTTGCCGATCAATTTCCTAGAATGAGTTTCGAAAAGTCTCTGATTTCGTATCCTTTGACTAGATGTTTGCATCTCTCAACGTAGGATCGTACACGACTATGGTCTGAGCTGGTAATTAGAATAGATCCACAAAATTGAATGATTCCGGAGGAAAAGACAACCAGACGACACTTTTGAGTGTAATCCCGTCAACTGGTGTATAAGTCACGTACTCGTATAAAGGACGCGTTCACTGGCATAGTCGATAACTCGATTTTCTCTGCCACAATGACGCACCTATATTAAGATTAGAAATTGTCAAGTTGACACAACATCCTAAGTTATTCCTTATAAGATAGCACGTAGGAGTATGCGGTCTGTATAGATGTGATCCATGATGTGTAGTGAAGGGGCTTAGAAACCTCAAACTTAAAGCAAGATTGAAGAAAACAACATAACAGGTGCCGTAAAGGTTTTCATTAATAATTAGTTTTACCATAAGTCACCCTGCAAGAAGAAAGAGTGAATAATTGACAGTAAATACGATGGAAAGAGTATAGAGCCAAGGAAACGACTTCTTGACTCGCTATATAATAATAACCCTTTGCATTAGGTGATTATAAGAAAAATTTCAACAAAACCAACTTAACAAACAAATATTCATCTTTCTACAGCCAACAATAATTTTCACTAGATCAAATAAATTTCTAAGCATAATATCTCCACTAATTCCAATGAACGGGTTTAGGCCTACTTTCATGTGCATTTATTTAGTAATACTAGTAGAAAATCACATTACTACTACAAATAGTGTTTGAAAATAAAGGATCTACTTAAAAGTACCGATTTAAATTGGTATCGAATTTCAATATTCTGCATTACCAGGCTTACTTATGAATTCAAATGTTACAGGATTAGATTGCAGGCTACCATATGTTACTCGATCGATACTCAAGTAGAAAGGGAGACAGTGGGTAATTTGAAAATGAAAGATGGAAACGAGACCAGATCGTAAGGAAGGTTGAAACTGATTATGACCCGGTATATCTCTAGTCAATGTTTCTATAAAATACAAGGCTGTCAACCTATACCAAGGAGGTGAACACTCCAACTCCACTCCAACCGGATAAAGATTACGTTATATGGCTGTATAATCTAATCCAGAACAGTGGGTTTATTTCCTCAAAAGTCAAAATTAAGTATCTTCTTGAAGAAGATTCCTCCGAGTTGGATCATTTACAATATAGAGAATAATTGATTAAAGGCTACTTCCCATGCTAACTCAATACAACTAACACAAGGATTATTCAGTGTTTTATCCTTTTTTTTCAGCCAAAATAGTCATGTAAAATAAACATGATATAGAGCACTAGTTAGGGCTATAGCCAAGTATTATGGGCGTTCTGCCGTCATTCGGGGGCGGGGAAGGTGCTAGGGGTGAACCCGTTTCCACTATATCAAATACTGCCCTACCGTTCCATTATCCAGTCAATTCCTTATCAATCAGAAAAAAAAGTACTCGCTAAATAGCAGATTATATTCGTTTCTTGTCAAAAACAGTAGGAAAAATGTGAAGAACCCTTATATTTTATTGGTTTATTTTTTACTTTTATTTGTTTGGTTTTGGTTTGGTTTGGTTTGTTTTTATTTGTTTTTTTTTTTATGGATTGTTCTGTTTTGTTTATTTTTGTTGTTGGTCTCGCATTTGTTTATTCGGGTTTCCCTTTTCTGTTTTCTTGTTGTTGTTTGTGGTTTAGAGGGAGGGGGAGTCGAGGAACTTCCTTTTGTTATTGGCTACTCACAGTTTGCCCCGTACCACATATTAAATGAATCGAGGCCCATGCGATGTTGGATATGATTATCAGACCTTAGGTGAGAGAGAAATCCTGATAACATTAATCATGTTAATTCCTATATCCTGGACTGGGTTATGTATGTCCGGCTTTGATGAACAGTTTCATCAGTTTGGCCCCAAGGCAATGGTCATCACTGACCATGTGCACATGTGTCCATTATTCTTTTCATTTCGATTTTCGAATCATCTCATGATCATTTTAAATGATGAGTCAACATAACTTTAACATACATCATGTGGACCGAGTGGTATATTTTCCACACGACATCATATTCAACATAGCTCAACATAATGGGTCGAGCAGGTTCATGTTATTTCATCAGACCAGTGAATTGATTGATGATATATACACATTTTAATATATACAGTAATGGATGCCTTGCCCAGTTAGCACTCTATTTGGTTTAAATCCTATCCAAGAAAGATGGTGGTATATTGGTGACAGAGGCGGCGGAACCTCGGACTCGGACAATGAAAGTGGGGGCACCTTTTGTCCACCAAAAAAAGGTGCCCCCCCCCCCCACTTCCATTGTCCGAGCTCGACCATCCGCCGCCTCTAATTGGTGAATGCTATTTAATCTCATACGAGAGATCCCAGGTTCGATCCTCACCCCATGCTTAATCCTTGGACAAGGTATTTTGCCCACATTTATCTGTTTCGGCTTATAGGTGTATTAAATGGGTACCTGGCAATAAGAGCTCTCAGGAACAGCAGTATACCCTGCATGGGCAAATAAGACCCCCAAAAAATCTTTAATTACTATTATGTACGTATAAAGTCAGGCAATTTTATTAAAGGGCACTACAGTGCACACCTTGATTCGAACCCTGGACCTCTTGGTTACAGGACCCCTACTCTAAACCACTAAACCATCCGGGTTATTCCTCACAGAAGAGGGGTGTAACCCCAAATCTTTTTTCTTGATTGTCAGAAAAGGTTTGGCTAACTTGGCACTTAGTCCGACGCCCCCCCCCCCCCTAGAAATGTACCGTCGATTCCCCTAGGGCCTTATTTTCATGAATCCCATATGGTGGACGGATAGCATTCGATGTGCAATTATCATGTAGACGTTTGAACGGTTGAACCTATAGAACCCTCGAAAAGAAACCCTGGAAAAGTTGAAGAAGAAGATAAATTTTAACATGAATTTAACGCTTCCTTATTCTTTCGAAATCAGTCAAGGCCTTTATAAACTGGGAGGCTGGTAATGACGAGGATTGCAATTTGAATCAGATCAAGGTGAAATGTAATTAAATTCAAACACACTACGATCTGAGGACAATGAACATGTAGGAGAGCAAGACAGTGCAAAAATATCTATGGCTACATCGAACAAGTTTATGTTTGCAATTCTACCACAGGAAATATGAATTGATCAATAATAATCACTATGCGTTTGTTTCTGAAAATGATTCTTTTTAAACAACGTTTTGATTGATTTCAACTGAATCAAAGAGTTGAATGGAATGGACCAGTGCGGCATGATATACCGAAATAGACTACAGGTTTAAGTAGGATTAGATGCTCATCCTCTTCATTAGACACTAATCATATCAAGACTGATCTAAATGAAGATTTTCACACCAAGAATGATACAGTCATTCTATGTTCACTGGGTAAAGGTCTTCCCTTTGCTTGTAAAAAAAAAAAAAAAAGAAAGTCATTTACATTTGTGGAATCGGATTTGCCAGGGGCGGAGCCAGTTTGTTTATCTATGGGGGCATATGTCTAAAAAAATCTCCGACAAGTAAATTAATTATAAAAAGTGTTCATACATTTGTGTTATGTGTCCAAAATATCTGTCAAGAAATTTATTTTTAATAGAAAAATGGGAGGGGGGGGGTGTCTCGCTTCTGTCTGAGAAACGTTATGTCTTCAACATTCTGACAAGAAAAAAGTGTTAGCTTTTGAGGGGCATGTTTGGCAAATCAAAAGGGGAACAGCTCCATTCCCTTGTAATCATGGTAATGTCGTCCTTAGATTTTCTGTAGCAAATCCTGAAGACGGAAATCAATTCCAGGAGTTATGGGCAACAATATAATTAAAACAAAACAAATAATAATTACATAAATCATATTCTGTTTTAAAAGGGGGTACATCAAATAAGTACGGGAAATATCGCGCCAAGTTTAGACTGCCCATAAACATGATAAAATGGAATAAGGGCTATAAAAACCGAGATACTCCAATATAAGACCGAAACCTTTGACAACGTTGAGGTGTTGTGGTCTAGTGGATATGTCACCAGACTGCAGATCACAAGGTAAGGGGTTCGATTCCCTGCCACGGCACTAAGATCCTTTGGTAAGACATTAATCTACATTTGCCACACATCACCCAGGAAAAGTTAATGGGTACCCAGGAGGAAGAAATTGCTTGAATGCTTTGAGCGCCTTATCATGGTCCCTCGGCTAAAGACGGGGTAATAGTATATGATTGCAGGGCCCTCAGGGAGAACAATACAGAATACTGATGAGACTACCCTGGGTAAACAAGACATATTATTATTATTATTATTATAATGTTTAATATACTAAAATGATGTCACTTGACCACAAATGTGTTTTAGAACATTTTATATTAGATTTATATATTGTTATACTTCAAAGGATATGAAGGACCATAATTTAATAGGCTAGTTTCTTACTTCCTATAAAAATATACCTCAAACAGAGGTTTTGTTTAACTTTCAGCGCTGGCCAGTCGCCAGGGCATTTAAATCCTCAACAATGCAAGAAATTTTCTTTGATGAAGAAATGGCACAAGTTGGCAAAGTTTCTGAAGAATGGTCAATTCAAGGGCGTCTTCGATGGAATTATGCGACAGTTCTCAATGTCGATCTTATCATTGTCCTAACCCAGGAAAAGAATCCTTCTAAAAACAAACGTTTATTTCATATAAAAGAGCAAGTCCGATCCCAGAATAACTGCTTTCAATATAAGCAGAAAAATCAGACAAACAGATCAAAAAAGGTTTCCGGAAAATCGGACAAATAATAAGAAAGTTATTAATCTTTTACATGTATTCAATTAATTAATTTTTTTTTTCTTTCTTTTAAGCTTTGACTGTTCGTGTAGCCTATTTATGTTAGTTCTGTTTTGTTAAAACCAAAATTGTAGTACCTTGAGTGACATTTGCATAAGAAAGTGCGCTTTAGAAATCGATATTATTATTATTATTATTATTATTATTATTATTATTATTATAATCTTTAAATGATATGAAAACTAGAGAAAACAATGAAAATCACTAGCATTGAACCCCATTCCATACTGAACAGCAACGTTACTGAATTATCACGTTCATCCCCCATTTTTTTGTTTTTGTTTTTGTTTTTGTTTTTGTTTTTTGTTGTTTTTTTTTTGTTTTTTTTTACGTTCATCCCCCTTTTATTCAAGAACAGCAATGTCGAAACATTATAAGGCTCATAACAGAAGGCTGGAAATTAACCCATCAAAGCTGAAATTAGCTAATCAGTTTCCATGGGTTATCCTATTTATTTATTTCTCTTGTTATACATTCCATGTTTTGATGTATTTATACTTGACGAGTTGACGGGTAAATGAATAAAAATTGGCAGTTTTCAGCAATGTTTGCATCTTTGAGAATTCATAGGGCATAATTAAGGTACAAATAGAATAGTATAATGCCTACGCACAAACACGAACTGCTCTCAAAAAAAAAAAGAGCAGTTAATCTAGTTCTTGAACCTTGTGGCAAATTAGATTTGTGCAAAACAAGTTATCCAATGAAGTCTACTACTTGGCAACTTTGAACGTTTAACATTTAACAGTCGGATTTAGAATGATAAAACAGTGGCAACATGAGCAACAGGAATGATACAAAAATACAGACGTTTTAATTCTATACTGAATTGATATTACTATATCTGGCTAAATATGAGAATTCTGAAATGAAATTTACTGTAGGGCCTATCCCTCCTAATCACTGTCAAACTGTATTATGACTGATCTGGGTTTGGGTATAAATATTCTTTACAATCTCGGAGAGAATTTGACTATACAACTCTCTAACATATAGACGAGCCTTGCAATGCGTTACATAACAATTAATGATGTCCAATCCATAAAGATACCAGTTGAATAATCTTAGAGACACGTGTATTCCAAAGTTTACATTTACATTATACAAGGGGTACAATAGATATCAGAAGAAAGTAAAAGAAGAAAAAAAGAACATACTTATCGCAGAAGTGAGGCTGACTAATCCGATAATAACCGCATAAAGGGTTGAATGATAAAGTCCCGAATGTATCCAGCTCATTTTGGGGCTGATATTGATCCCAGAGAGTTGCAATCTGACTACTTATCAATCCAAGGAGTACTGGTACTTGCATGAATGTCCCTCGATAGTAGTTGTACAGGTATTCACCTGTGTGATGCTATGTCATGGTTGAGACAAGCGCTTCCCCCTGACATCCTATGACTAACTACACGCACACCATCATCAACAGTAGCGGAAAGGAAGCAAAAGTGATTAACCAGGGGTTGTGAGGGATCTTATCGCGGAGGGCGTACTGTATAAGCAATACATTTAGCCAAAGAACCACAGATTGACGTACAGCCCTGTTTCCAACTGAGAGGGGTGGGGGGGGGGGGGGGGGGGGGGAGAAGAAATTTAAAAATGCCCTGGGACCATGCTGGTGCAGTTTCATTATATTAGTTCTGTAATAACCATGTTGAATGGGGCAAGGGTGGATCCAGGATTTTGGAAAGGGGGGGGGGGGCACAAATCTCACTTTTCTTTCATGGGGGAAGGGGGCCGGAAGTGCCGCCCCCCCCCCCAAATCTACCACTAGAACGGGGGAGGGGGTCGGGTTATCATTCTGATTTTTCACTGACCCTTGGGTATCTGACTACGTTCTCTAAATGAGAAGGGAGGAAATCACCGGGGCGAACCTGCAAAAACAAAACAAAACAGACCCTAAAACAGAGGGCGAGGGTGCCGAAAGCATTATCTTTTGGAATCGCCTCAGTTGTCCAATGATAAGGGCCCGGTGGTGCTAATATTCGTAGTTTTTCATCCCCTTGGTATTACTTATTGGCTATGTGAATCATTAGACCTAGGTGTGATATATCAGTGTGAATGATCAAATCATGATCTTTTCGGGATCAGGACACCCGGTCAGGACACTATTATATCAATGGAAGCTACCAGCTATAAGGTTCAATTTTTGCCACAGTAATACCGAGAGACCCATAACTTGGAAGACGACGGTAAAGAGGAGGTGGTCTATTAACCCTATATGGATCTACTATGGATTATAGATAAGTCATCAATGTATCATAGATAGGCCTTGACCTAGCTCATCATAAATATGTTGACTCACTCTCTACAGAGCTTTATGGCAATTGATATCATATGAATCTGCAACCACTGAAAATCCTTAGGCAAATGCATGTATAGGCCTACTCACTGCTCCCTTTTAAATTCTCTCATATTTATCTTCGATATGTTTTTGATGTCGCTCTTCATATCAAGCAAATCCCCAGAATCAACCCACAAGAAGTGTGAGGTATAAATGTACTACTTTTTATTAATCATTTTTACATTCATCATCAAGGGGTATGAGCAGGGAAGAACTGGTCATGAACACTTTGGAGAGTCTTCCCCCACGGGCGGGGGGATAATTTGGTTAAGAAGGGCCGGTACCACCGCAATCCAACCCCACTTGAATTGAGTCCACCTCTTGGTAATGGTAGACCATTTTGAATAGGGTTTGGTCGACGACCCCCCCCCCCCCCCCCCCCAACAAAACTAATGAAGAAGCGAACCTGTCTCAAGTTGATCTGATCCACGGGCGTAGACACGCATAATTATCCATTGTTAGTGGCCATAGTGGGGGATGATCTATTCATCATTCCCCCCCCCCCCCCCACTACCAATAGAGAGTGTGTTCGTATCTACGCCACTGATCTGATCTCTAATTTACAATATAATCATGTACAGAACAACACTAAATATACAGGTATAAACCACCAATCTGAAGACTGATAGTGGACTGGGTCGATAAATTTTGGAATACACCTGTACCCTTTATTTTAGAGAATGTTTTGTTATATGTTTATTTTATCAGTCAGCTGGTCTTTTCTGAAGCGGATTGTTATGGACTTGTGTAGCTGCAGGGGTACACCCCTCCCCCTTACTGAAAGGCGATAAAAGAAGACAAAATCTATTTGTTGTACTAGTTCAGTACTAGAAGTCCATCTCTTATCCCTTATATACAGTGCGTCCCAAAAAAAAGTGAACAGTGGCAGAAAAAGTCCCCCAAATACATATTTCAAAATATTTGTAGAAAATGTTCATACTTTTGGATAGCTTATGGTCTCTTCTATTTAATGATACCCAAATGTCTGGCGTTATTAATTTTACATTTGAGTGAGCAAAGGCCACTTTTGAGAAAAGGTGCGAAATCCAGACTTGACGAGCATTGGTATTGTTCTGGCTGGTATCAGCACAATTGAGAGTCATGTAAAGGCTTAGAACTGTTCATATTTTTATCAATAACAGGCAATTTATGAAAGAACAGGTTTTGTTCTCTGTATGTACTTACGTATCTCGTCAACATTATTATGCTTCGGTGAGCAATTAACTACTTTATTGAGTGTTTTGAAATATTCATTTTAGCGATTTTTTAATTCAAGCTTGCTTTGTCAGTCAACCATAAAGTTTTGATGGGATATGTCAGGACATACAGAAAACAAAGCATATCCTTTCATAAATTGCCTTTTAATAATCAGAATATGAACAGTCCTAAACAGTGGCGTAACTGGCCTGATCGACATCCGGGGGGTGACTGCCCCTCCCCCCCCCCCCCCCCCGGCTACACGCCTGTCTCCTACTAACATCCTACCTCTACTACCATCCTACCTCTACTACCATTCTGCCTCTACTACCATCCTACATTTACTATCATCCTTCCTCTACCATCCTACCTCCACTGTAATCCTTCATCTACTACCATCCTACCTCTACTGCAATCCTACCTCTGCAGTGGATAATCGTTATAAAGAACTACTACTACTACTACTACTACTACTACTACTACTACTACTACTACTACTACTACTACTACTACTACTACTACTACTACTACTACTACTACTACTACTACTACTACTACTACTACTACTACTACTACTACTACTACTACTACTACTACTACTAGTAGTAGTAGTAGTAGTAGTACTACCACCATCACCACCACCACAACCACTTCTACTACTGCTACTACTCTATCTTTACTACTACTACTACTACTACTACTACTACTACTACTACTACTACTACTACTACTACTACTACTACTACTACTACTACCACCACTTCTGCTACTGCTACTACTCTATCTCTACTAATACTGCTACTACTGCTACTACTGCTACTACTGCTACTACTACTACTACTACTACTACTACTACTACTACTACTACTACTACTACTACTACTACTACTACTACTACTCTACTACTACTACTACTACTACTACTACTACTACTACTACTACTACTACTACTACTACTACTACTACTACTACTACTCTATTTCTACTACTACTACTACTACTACTACACTATTCCTATATTTTACTACCACCCTACTTCTACTATCATCCCATTCTCCTCTCTTACCATTCCGCCAACTGCCTCTACTACCATCCTACCTCTACTGCCATCCACCTCTACTACCATCCTACCTCTACTGCCATCCACCTCTACTATATATACCATTCTACCTCCACTAGAGATTGTTCTCCTGAGTGATGGATTCAAGAAAGAAAACAATTTGAGAACCAAAAGCGCATTTACTCTGAAGGTGATACATTCTTCATACATGCAAATCCAGTAAAGAAAATTGAGAAGGTGGGAGCGCAAGAGGTTGGTTCTAAGGCGTGTCCGGACAATTACCCCCCGGAAAACTACCCGCCAAGGGCAATTACCCCCGGGAAAATTACCCCCCCCCCCCCCTACCAAGGACAACAACCGCCTCGAAGACAATTACCCCCCCGGAAAATTACCCCTTAAGGACAACCACCCCTGAGGAAATTTACCCCCCCCCCAGAAAATTATCCCCCCCCCCAAGGACAATAACACCGGAAAATTACCCCCAAAGACAACCATCCCTGAGGACAAGGGCCCCCGGATAATTCCCCCCCCCCCCAGGACACACCCCCCCCCCCCCGAGGATTACCTCTCCCCCGGATAATTACCCCCCCCCCCGGAAAATTACCACCATAGGACAATCTACACCCCCCCCCAAACAGTTACCCCCTGAAAAATTACTCCCCAAGGACAAGCACACCCCCCCCCCGAAAATTACCCCAAGACAACCAACCTGAGAAAAATTTCCCCCTCCCCCATTCACACTCAAAGCTCTCGTAGCCATCTGCCAATTCTAGTTTGATCGCCTACCCGCGCTCCGTACCCACTCCATCCTTGTGAAGTTTGACTTTATGCCACGTGTATTAAATTAAATTTCATTGCAAGACATGCGAGAAGACGAATGTTTCAAAACGATGGCGCACCGTTGATCGAATGACGTTTAGGGCATATTTAGGATGGATGTATAGAGATTTTTAATAACATTATCTCCAAAATTACAGTTTAGAGCATTCGGATTATTGCTTTGTTTATTTATTTTCTTCTATCTCGCTCTCAAGTTCATTTCAGTATTTTCACATTATTCAATTCGATATGGGAGGAGGATGAAGGCTTCCCCATTCCCCCGTAGTTTTGCCACCGCGTAAGATTAAATTTCCTAGAAATTTAACAATATATTGCGCAGATTATTTTCTTCTATCTCGCTCTCAAGTTCATTTCAGTATTTTCACATTATTCAATTCGATATGGGAGGAGAATGAAGGCTTCCCCATTCCCCCGTAGTTTTGCCACCGCGTAAGATTAAATTTCCTAGAAATTTAACAATATATTGCGCGCAGATCTATGAGTGAGTATATGCGTTATAGCCTGCCTCCAAAAGAAAAGAGGGCCCTACAAACGAAATAGGGTGTAAGTTTTCTTCATTTATGCATCCTCTGTAACTTTGCTAATCAACTGATAGTGCATTTGCCTTTGTATGATCCATTTCATGATCTATCTCATGATCCATTTCATGTTGAATTGATATTATGTTTTCTGGTTCAGTAATTATTTCGAAATGAAACTTGCCTTCAAGATGTATTAGTATGTATGCATAAAATAAAATAAATAATCTGCTTTCTGGAAGATTAACCTCATTTGATTTTGTTATTCTACAGCATGATTTTAGTTACATCCAACATTATTTTCGAAAAACATTGGTTTTGTGAAAAACAATTATAAAAAATGGTTAGAGTATGTAATTTTTAATGAGGAAATAACATTTTAAAGATAATTAAGTGTCTTTCTTCCTGGGGGTAGTTGTCATGGGGGGGGGGGGGTATTTGTCATCGGGTGTAGTTGTCCAGGGGTGGGTAATTGTCCTCGGGGATTGTTGTCCATGGGGGGAGGGGGGTAATTTTCCGGGGGTAATTGTCCTCAGTGTAGTTGTCCGGGGGGGGGGGTTATTTTCCTCGGGGGTTGGTTGTCCCTGGGGGGTTATCTTCCAGGGGGTAATTTTCGGGGGGGGGGGTATTTTCCGGGGGGTAATTTTCCAGGGGGTAATTGTCCTGGGGGGGGAGGTTGTTGTCCCTGGGGGTTATTTTCCAGGGGTAATTGTCCTTGGGGGTTTATTTTCCAAGGGGGGGGGGTAATTTTCCAGGGGGTAATTGTCCCCTGGGGGTTATTTTCCGGGGGGGGGGGTAATTTTCCAGGTGGTAATTGTCCTTGGGGGGAGTTTTCCGGGGGTCCGCTCGCTATTCATAAGAACCGCTATTCATTTAACACGTGTTATGAATAGCGGTCCTTATGAGTAGTTATGAATAGTGATCCTAATGAATGGATGTCCTTATGAATAGCGAGGTAATTTGTCGATGGTTTGCTCGCTATTCATCAGGACCGCTATTCATTTAGTCACGCCTTATGAATGAGTGGTCCTTATGAACTAGCGAGGTTAACCTGTTTTCGGGGGGGGGGGGGGGGGGGGGGTAATTTTCCGGGGGGTAATTGTCCTGGAAGCATTCTAAGGTAATAGACACAAGGGTGCATGGTCTAACTAGAAGCTGTATTTCATCTAGTTCCCTTTCACGTCATCCATCTGTTTTATCTTTTCATGTCTTCATAAGCATTTATCTGTTGATCTACAAAGACTACAACAAAGACTACTACATCTTCATCCCCTTGCTTTACTATGGCCCTCTTGCATAAAAGCAACTTTTTTCATGCTAGAGGACCCTAGTCATTTTCCCTAAATTCACCCTTTATTATCATCATTATTACATGTATTATTATCATTATCATTATTTTTTTTTGAATTTATCATGTTGTTTTAATACATGTAAATCACCCTCATATCCCTCTATTATATCAGGTCATTTATCTTCATTCAAACTTCTGCAGGTACAGTGGAACCTTGTTATAAGAACAGTTGTAACAAACTCTCGTAACAAGGTCATTTCACAGGTCCCATCCCTTTGTATTCTATTGTTTTTCAGCCCTGATATAACAAGGTTTCAATATACAGAGGTCATTTTCTTGGTTCCAGAGTTTGTTATAACGAGGTTCCACTGTAGAGTACTTCCTTTTCATGTTAGCTCTCTGTCTTCCCTATGCTTTATCTCCACATTCTTCCTCATTAAAGGAGAATGAGATCCTGGGGGAAAATAAATTTTAATGAAAAGATAGGATAGAGAGAAGCAATTCAAAAAAGGTTCCATCAAAATCGGTTACAAAATGAGAAAGTTACGAAAGTTTGAAAAGTCTCAATTTACTTTCTGTGGCGATCCTCAAATTGGCAATGTTGCTTCAAAGTGACAGGTTTAGTAGTACAATTCTCCATTATGTTTTGTACACAAAATTCCATATTTTCACAATTATCTCTCAAGGTGCAGTTTGTCTCCTTCTTAGCTCAAGATATATCATGGGAAAATGTATTTGACACAACATATGTCGAGTTCACAGAGACAAGCAACATCTTTAGAGATAATAGAGAAAATATGAAATTTTGTGTACAAAACATATCGAGAGTTGTACTACTAGACCTTCCATTTTGAAGCAACATTACCAATTTGAGGATCGCCTTAGAAAGTAAATTGAGACTTTCAAACTTTCATAACTTTCTCATTTCATAACCGATTTTGATGGAACTTTTTTTTAAATTGCTTCTCTCTATCCTTTCTTTTCATTAAAATGGATATTTCCCCAGGGTTTCATTCTCCTTTAACATTCTACACGTCCATCTCTCTGTACAAATGCAATACATGTATTGTTCTCTCTCCCTTTTATCACTTCATTTCTCTCTTTCATTGGTCAAAATCTCATGCTGTCTTATTTTCTATCCTTATCTCTCTCTTTTAAGTACATCTTCCCATTTAAACCTCTGCTCTACTTTCTACACTCTCTCTGCGAACACCCAACTACATGTAATTACAATGTAGTACGAAAGATACAAAAAGAATATACATGTACCCTCTCTCTTCTCATTTCAAGACATCATTACTAACCTCATGTACATCACAACCACCACTTAAGACTTCCAATATGCTAACTAGCTATAAGAAAGCACATTGAGTACTCCTCACTTCCTTTTTCCTCTGCAATGCTGAGGCTTGCCTGACATAGTACATACTGCATACTGTTTGATGCAGTGTGCTTGTGAGTGCCTAATTACAACAAGTTAGGTATAAAGCTCCAGAGACACAAGTTGAAAGTAAAGAAAACTCCTCCAAACCCATTTCATATTTTGCCATTACAGCAAGAATCAAATTCTATGCCTTTATTCACATGTTGTTATATGAAAGTGGATGAAGCCCGTAGTCTCCATGGGTCCATACTTGAACCTAGCCTAGAAGTGGTGGCGTCTATGCGTCAGCAATGGTCACCTCAACCTCCACACCAGGCTCGATGCTGATAGACGTCTGGAGAGGTCAAAGGTCAAGGATAAAAACAACAGTGAAAACTTTACCTACCAAATATAAATAAATCATGCATTTGCCAATTTCTGTAGAACTTTTTTAACAAATTGTAAATCTAATGAAATAACATGACTACTCAAAAGAAGAACACTAGAGAAATTTATACAAAGTAGGATTTTGCTTTTTGTGAATATTATGTTTCAGTCATCTATTTACTCATCAAAGTTGAAAAGACAACAGTCACACTGAACATTTAGCTCTGCTACAACCCCCACCCTCCCTCATGAGACTAACAGGAGGGTTCCAAGCATCTTCATTATTTACTACATGTATATTTGATCTAATTAGAAAAAGTGAAGTCAAGATTATGCAAAAGTATTTTTTGAAGACTGAAAATTACTAAAAAATAAAAAATAACATTAAAGGGAAATCCAACCTTAATAGCAAGTTGCTTTGAGAGAAAGAGGAAAAATCAGAGAAGCAGATTGGTGAAAGTTTGAAAGAAATTGGACAAGCAATAAAAAAGTTATGAATTTTTGAAAGTTGTATGTAATCACTATGCTTATAAATATAGGTAATGTCACTGTGATGTAGCTGTGGACAACTCCCCCATTCACTCTAACACACAAAATGACTAAAATGTCACTTTTTTTCAAAATGCATTACTCAGTAGGATCTTTTTGTTCATGAAGACCTATAACAATATGCTATCTCCAATATATTTTGAGTACAGCCCCGAGGGTAAAAGCTAGTGTTGCAACGAATCACCGAAATTTTGATTCGATTCGATTCGGGTTCGTTTGATATTTTTTCCCCCGAAATTCGTTTCGATTCGGATTCGGAATAATTATTATTTTTTTTAATAAAAAGTCGGAAATCGCCTTTACATGTGTGTTTTTCTGTTTTGACTTCCTTCTTATTTAACATGCGAAGCGCGGGGATCCGCGATTCTTGATTATTCACTCGAATACAGAATTACTGGCACACAAAAATATCAAATTCAAATAATTAATCTTACTTGTGATAGCTGCATCATGGAACCTACGTTTGTTCATAATGCGAGAAATAAAGGCTTTCGTCGTGTATATATATCCGGTAGAAGATTGCCAATTTGATGAGAGAAAACGTTGCACCGATATCAATGTGATGTGGTTATTGCAAACACTCGTACGAAGTAACAAACGCCCGTATTCTATCCTGGTCAATTATACAATCATCAAATTGACGGTGCGATAAAATTATCGCTAACTCGGTCGCTAACTTCAGTTTTTTCTCTCGCGAGCGACGTTCCGCTTTACCACTGATCTCTATGGAAAAATATTCCTATCGTTCCGAACTAAATTAGCGACTAGTATTTTATCGCACTTGTCAGTTTGATGACTGTATAATAGACCAAGATAGAATACGGGCGTTTGTAATTTCGTACGAGTGTTCGCAATAACCAGATCACATTGATATCGGTACAACGTTTTTTTTCTCTCATCAAATTGGCAATCTTCTTCTGGACACACGCATTATTTCTAGCAATGTGAACAAACGAAACAAACGTAGGTCCCATGCAGCTATCCAACGTAAGATTAATCATTTGAATTTGATTTGAATTTGATATTTGTTTGTCCACGATTTAATTTTGCATTAAAAAATTGTGAATTCTCAATTAAATGCTGTAAATGTAGTTCCCAAATCTTCAGAATCTTCCGAATCTTCCAAATCTTCCGAATCAAGCAACAAAATTCGGATTCGGCAGGATTCGTTTCGACAACGCAAATTCGCAAATTTTCAGTTCGGTTCGGAAATTCAGAAACAACACTAGTAAAAGCGCCTCAAAGAAAACCGCAAATAAATGATATTTTTGTGCACGACAAATAGGAGAGTTGTCCACAAAAATGTCACAATTGACTCACCAAATTGCCAATTTGAGATTCGCATAGATGTAGTGATCTCATTTTTCAAACATCCATAACTTTCTTAGTCCTTGTCCGATTTCTTTCAAACTTTCACCAACCTGTTTTTCTTATTTTTCTGCTTTCACACAAATCATCTTATTACCAAGGTTGGATTGCCCTTTAAAGAGGACAAATTCATAATTCCAGACTATTAGATGAAAAAGGATACAATCTGCTTGACGACCTCAGAAGGGCTCTCCAGGTCAATAAGACGCTTGTGGATGCGCATCTGATAGCGATCCCATGTCTTGGACCCTTCTCCGCAGGGTGTCTTCCTGGTAGTGATACGAAGGGTCTTGGTTGGCATACGAATCGGTCCCTTCACCTTCAAGTTCTTTTCTTGAGCTTTATGCTTGAGATCAGCACAGACCTTCTCTAGGCTCTTGACATTACGGCTAGAGAGAGTGATGCGGATACGATGGACTGGAACCTCCTCCACAGGCCCCTTCATTGGATCCTTGCTGTAAGCCTACAGGGAGAGAGATGATAACACATCATTCATTATCCTGTTAATTTTCTTTCTCTCTCTCTCAACAAAATCTGTGGCAGAGAACCTTCTAAACCGTGAAAACTTTCGAAAATTAGAAACGATTGTCTTTATGGCAACATTAGTCACAAATAGGCCTGAGTCGAGTCGGTCGGTCCACCGGCGCCCGACCGATGCAGCCGGTCACCGGTGCAATTTCATGCACACCAGCGGACCGATGAAATAAAGAAATACATAAGAAATTCACAGTGTCAAAGACTTTGAAAATTAACCAGTTTTAAGAACTAAATTTCCTTATTCATATTAAAACTTTCACATGATATTAAATTTCAATCCTTTAATCAACCAAGTGGGACCATGGAAATAAGATCACCGAGCAAGATTTCTCAATTTTCTTGCTTGAATTTATCGGCCCGTATATTATTGTTGAATTCTGTGTTAGCGCTGCTGGTACGATTCTGCGCCCCTTGCCCCGAGATGGCGCTAACTCCAGGCTAACTCTAGTGGAGTAATTACGAGTTGCAAACAAACAGATAAAAGATGGCAGCGCCCATACACGTATACAGAATGCAACAATATCATCATGTTACGGGCCGATAAATTCAAGCAAGAAAATTGAGAAATCCTGCTCGGTAATCTTATTTCCATAGTCCCACTTGGTTGATTAATGGTTTGAAATTTAATATCATGAGAAAGTTCTAATATAGATAAGGGAATTTAGTTCTTAAACTGGTTGATTTTCGAAGTCTTTCATTAATACTGAATTTCTTTATGTACCGGTATTTCTTTATTTCAACAGTCTGCCGGTCTCGCCGAAAAATCACCGGCGGACGCCGGTCAAAAAAAAGAAAACCGTTATGACTCAAGCCTACTTGTAATATAAATATTATGTTCTTTTAAGATCTCTCATGTTTTCCCTCTTCAACAATCAAAAACATTCTACTTTCCCGATGCGGGCGGCGCGTTATATGCAGCTTTTTTGCACCGCATATTTTTTCATGAAATTTCATCTGTCCGCCGGTCTCCGCCGAAAAATCACCGGCGGGCACCGGTCAAAAAAAAAACCGTTATGACTCAGGCCTAGTCACAAATACCCAAAATTTCAGTGTTGTGTTGATTTCACAGCATGAAATGATCACAAATGTGTACTTGAGAAGTTAAAGGGGAAGTCCATCCTGACTTCAAGTTTATTTGAAATGATCCAAAAAAAATTAAGAAACCTATCAATGAAAGTTTCAGCAAAATCTAATAAGAATTAAGAAATTCATGAATTTTTGAAGTTGTAATCAATCAAAAACAAATTGGCAAATTCATGATGTACCTGGTGAGCTCCTCTCACATTTGCCCTGCACTAAAAAAAAAATCAGAAATTTCCACCTTTTCTAAAGAAAATATTTAATCATACATGCAACCTGATCATTGCACACATTTTTTTACACAAAACCTGTATGAAACAAATGTAAATCTATTTCTTCATCAACAAATAAGAAAATAAAACTTTATGAAATTTTCTGTACAGACCAAATGGGAGAGGAGCTCACAAGATACATCACTGAGTTGCCAATTTGTGTTGATTAAAACTTCAATAATTCATAACTTTCTTATTTCTTCTTGAAATTTTCTCAAACTTTCACTAATCCATTTCCCTAATTTTTCTGCTTTTATTCAAATGAACTAAATACCAGAATGGACTTCTCCTTTAATAAAAGTTGTTGGTTTCACATTCCAGGAAGGTTACAAGAGATAAAACCAGACCTTCTATTAGTATGATAGAGGGTTGTATGTCTGGATTCTTAACAAATATTCACTTGTCAGTTTTACCAAAAATATGCATCAGGTAACACTAAAATTAGTGAGTATCTGCAATTCATTCAACTGTCACCTTGTTATAAAGATTCAAGACAATTTGCATGAAAAATTGTTTGATTTACTGTTTGAAAGTGGCCGGTCCGGATAACCAACCTGTCCGCACACACAACGTGTGGTTATACAAGTACAACAAATATTAAACAAGGGAAATGCCCAGGGCAGTCTCGCCTGCATCACGCAATTTTCGGGGCAAAATTTTCGCTTGGTGAAAAATCAAAGGTTGGGGCACTTAAGGGGTGCTGACCCTGAGCCCTCCCCCCCCCCCTTGCGGGCCAGTATCCCATCTGTATAACTTAAATCCCTTCAAGTAAGATTTATTAGATGGTGAAGTTCATTTGAAATCAAGCTGTGCTTTTTAAAGAAGCAAAATATGTGTACGTGAAATAATTGCCATTGCAATGGCATATACATGTATGTATGCACTGTAGAATCCCCACACAAAGTCGTGCAGTGCTGTAGTGCGTAGTTCCGTAGACCGTTTTTTTCAGCTTGCGCCGCTCGGCTGGGTATAATCCACCGTTCCAAAGACCCTATGTTTTTCACTTCTAGTCCGTTCCTTAGGACCCCGTTTCAAGGGCGGCTGCGGCACACCCCCGTCTGAAAAAATTTGAGTACCCCCCCCCCCCCCCGGTGGTGCCCCCAAGACCCCCCCCCCCCCCCAATATTGATAGGTACCCCCATCTGTATTAATTTAGATCCTCCTTGCCCAAGGATGATCCCTGCCAATTTTGGTTGAAGTCGAATGCATGTGTACAATACATGTACATACTACAATACATGTACATACTACAGGTACATACATGTATGATGGGGAGCCCTATGTCTGCGCACCTAAGATTTGACCTGGAAATGAACAAGAATTTCTCCAATATTCCTCTAATGCTTAATTTTTTATTATTCCGGATATTCTAATGAGTAAGTTTGCAAAAAATCTCATAAAAAGTAGAGCAAGAACAATGCTATTTCAACAAGAAAAGGCGGCCGTGTCATTTCAACGTTAAAGAAACAATGGTGCCCATGTCTGCGCACTCATTCATTTTACACACGGTTCGGTAGTTTTGAAGTGAAAGGCAACATTTTGAGGCTTGTGAATAAAAATATCTGAAATAAGTCCTTTTTTCATCATTTTGACTTGTTTTTTGCATGAATACTGATTGCTATGATAAATATGAAAAGTTTGTGTTCGCTGCGTGTTTTATCAGAATCGCGCAGTTACGCGTGTGCGCAGACTTGGGCACTGCGCAGACTTGGGCACTCTAGCCATACTGTATGTAGAGACAAAACTGAAATTTACCCAAAACTTACATGTAACTAAATTAAACTGTCAGTAGGTGACCTTTAATGTGATGAAAATATAAGGTTTGGGTATTCATTTGAAAGAGGGTGACATGAAGACAATCCCTACCAAGAATGATGCCAAGTTTCAAAGAATTTGAATACTTTTGAAATAAAGGAAACTTTCAAAAACTTGACCTCAGGTCATGCAGGTTAAGTTTTTGGAACACAATTTAACTCAACCGACCTTAATTGACCTTTGACCTTGACTTTTGACCTGAAATTTGTTCCACATTTATATTTGTGATACTAGAGTAAAGGCTTAAAGGGAATTTGCTGATTTATCAATCAAAGACTCGCACATAATTCAGTACAATCAATTCATAGTCCAAATACTTGCTTACTAAAGTAAATAGAAGGCAAAATTAAAATTATTGACCAATAACGTGGTCAGTAGTGTCCATTTTTCAAAACGGTGCTAGGGGTCCTGTGTGCGGCCGCCTCTACCCTGTGAGCAGCCGCCCATGATATGTCGGGCATTCAGCATCATATTTGTGACTAAGTGAAAGAAAATTAATATCACATTTCATACATTACATTCCAATACTTTATAAAAATTAATAATATTCTGTTGAAACCCATAAAATCTGTCAAACATGATGATCTATCAAACGCCATGACCAAAAAATGAAAGCAGACTACAATTTCCTACAAAAACCTGCATTTTGTACACGTTTTACACAGGGTGGCTGCTCACCAGACCCACTCAGAAAAATGGCACTGGTGAGCGGCCACCCCCATGCAGCTTTCCCTGTGGTAGTGTAAATAAAAATTTCTGAAGCAAAACATGGACCATCAACTTCATTCTCTTAAATAAACATCAAATTACACATCAAATTGAACAAATAAAGTTTAAGTATTGGTTTAAGTATGTCAAAGTCTCTTAACTTAAAAGTTAAGAAACTGCAATTTTTTTGTCGATGACTGGTGGCGTACATTTCTCATGATGTTGAGCGAGATTCAGGATACTTACTGCTTTGGCTGAGTATGTTTTTTGGTGCAATAGAACCTACCTGAGACTGTCCAGGGTAATTTTTGAAGGGATATCAAAATTTTTTTTTTTTTTTTCATTTTTTATTCACCGCCGGCTGCTCACAGGGGACCGGCCGCCCACAGGAGCACATACTCTATACAACACTTGTGTTCAAGTTTCATGGAAATCGGACATATCTATACTTTTGAAATGAGAGCATTTCCAAAATTGTTGCCGCCGCCGCCGCCGTCAGAAAAGCGGCGCCTATGTCATCATTAATTATGTCTCGCTTTTTGTTTACGCAGGCGAGACAATGACTACAAATGCTGAACACACCATGTCAGTGATGACACACATTCCTATTTCCATTCACGCACACGTACACACATGACACACGTGGAATTCAATTTCAGTTCATCACACAGCCACAGTCTCACAGTCACAGACGCACTGCACAGGCAGTCATGCCGGCATTGCCATAGCATAGGTCACCGCCTTTTTTTTATGGGAAATTTTGTCATTTTGATGAGTTTTAAAACTGATATTTGATGCCCTATATTTTCTTAAATACTCGTACCATGTTTTATGTATGCTAGCAGACGTAATCAATTCTGAATTAGGCAGAAATTGAACAGAGGTGAGCTAGCTGCTTTACGTCGGTGTTCAATCAACGAGCGCCGATCTAAAGAGAAAGCATATCATGCATAGCTAGCTAGCTACTAGCATTGAATGAATATGATGTCCTAAAAAACGAGATCGTATATTCATGCATCGTTCACATAGACAGGAAATAACGCACATGTCGGAATTACGGGAGCCTCTGCCGCACTTTATCATTGTCTAGCGTGCTTTCTGTACTAAGATAAGGAGCAGTGGAAACAATCTCAAGCAAGACAATTAATTCACCTTCGTAGAAAATATTATGTTTGCATTTTTATAAAATTTGTATGTTTTTTATTTACAATAAAAATCTGTATTTATTTTTGTATTTTTAAAATCTCTAACATGCATTTTTTTTAAAGAGAGATATATAACTGTGATCATGCTAATGTTTTGAAATAGTTGCTCGAGCCCAGAGGGTTTTTGTAAAGTTCATCCAACAGCAAATTTGGCCCATAATAACTTCGTACATGTACTCTGTTTCTACCGATTCTTTCATGCCCCCACTGAACTTATCAAAACAAATGGCCTACATGTACAACAAAGCAACTGACATAAATTTACAAATTGACAAATCGATATGTAGTAATGTCAAAACATGTATATATAAAAAAAATCTTTAAAAAGAGAATCTCAGTATTAATCTCGCAACCGGCATGATCTGCTGTTGCGGCGGGGGGGGGGGGGGGGGGGGAATACAAGAACAAAAAGGGATGCAAGAACAAAAAGGGGCGTGAGGGTTCTCTTCTCCCATAAACAAAAAAGAATGGGAAAATATGTGAGCAAATGACACTGAAATCACATGCATGGGCCAGGGGCTGACCTGACATCTCTTGCCCGAATATCAACCCGGTCAGTGCCGCTCCATGGCACATTTCGAATAGGCCTTCACACGGGTAGTCCAGATTTTGATATTGCCGGGCGACCTCTCCTCCCCAGCCCTCCCCAGCCCCCCTCCCCCCCCCCCCCCCCCCCCCACCCCACCCCCGGTCCTGCAGTGGCCGCCAACTTGCTGGCTTGTGTTATTGGCAGTAAAGGTTTTCAGGGGGCGCGCTTCGAGTAGGGGCAAGTTGAAAAATTTCCAAATTTTTCTCTCAGTTCAGTGGGCGGATCTAGGATTCTCTATAAAAGCTAGGTCGCATAAACCGGAAAACATTTCTCCTTTTTATTGCTAAAAGGCACGCAATAAAAAAAAAATTCATTATCACGTTTTCTTTGGCTAAGTTCATAGGCTTTGCAATTACAAGCGAAACTTAGCTCCCATCGTGTGAATGTAACTAATTTTCGATATGCTGATGACACTGTATTGTGTGCAGAAAATGAAGAAGATCTGCAACAATTATTATTGGAAGCTGTAAAAGTCAAAAGTGACGAGTTTGGCCTACATATGAATGTTAAGAAAACTTAATCTATGGTTTTTAGTAAGGCAAAGAAAAAGCCCAGACTCTGTTTGGAATTACTAGATGGCCATTATCATTTATTTATTTATTTATTTATTTATTTATTTCTGATATTTATACAGGGTGGCTCATATCACCAATTTGGTGGTCTTCCATGAGGCCCTGTTTGGTAACAATAAAACAAATAACATCAACAATAATCAATATATATAAATACACAAGCATAAACACGTATAATACACATTAAGCGGTATCCTCATTAGTTAAGTAATCATTCAGTAATATTCATTGACTATTTACAAGAATTTTCGAATCGAATTTTAAATTAAAGATTATTAGCATTGAAAACTGTGAAATAATCAAATTAAAATATGGATGATAACCACACATCAAAATGAGGGGAAAAATAATTAATTAACAACACATATACCAAAGAAGTTGCTATGCATAATATTCCCATATAGTTCACAGCTTACATCTCCTCTGCAGATAACAGAGCTTTTAGAGTGTATATGAAACTGTTTAAAGTAGGCAACATTTTGATAGAAGTTTCAAGTTGGTTCCATACTGCAATTCCAGATATTAGGGGACTATGTTTGTATATGTCCGTCCTAAATTTAGGTACACGCAATGTATCTCTTACAGCATGTCTTGTGCTGTGATCATGTAGAGAGCTGACATGTTGTAAATCTTTTTTTAAGTATTCTGGTGCCATGCCATGCATTGCTTTATACATCATCACTGCACGTCTAAACTGGAAACGTGTCTGAATAGGCATCCAACCTAACCGACTAAACATATCTTTTGAGGATACATCGAATCCTTCTCCCAACACTATACGGGCAGCCCGTTTTTGAACCTTTTGTAGTTTAATAGTTTGTCTTTGAAATCTTTCGGACCAAACAGAGGAACAATAATCAAAATGAGGAAGGACGATGGAATTATATAGAAGTTTCAGAGACCTCGTTGGAACATAACTTTTTGCTCGCTTAATTAGTAATTACACTAATATTTTTTTGAGCAGTCTTAATAACTTTTTCCACATGTTCCGTCCATCGCAACTCCTCATCGATCATGACACCTAGACACTTGGCAACTTTAACTCTTTTCAGACAACTGCCGTTTAGTGTGATAGAAAAATCCTTTACACTATTAAGAATTCATCGTGGTCCAATAAGCATCACATTTGTCTTATCGGCATTAAGAACTAGACGGTTTTTTGTTACCCACGAAAAAACATTTTCCAAACCTTTTGTTAGCTTTCGCTCTACTTCTGCAACACTTCTTCCGTTAACTGTTAGAGTGGTGTCGTCGGCATACATATCAACAATACCATCATCAATACATTTTGGTAAGCTATTAATGTAGATAGAAAAAAGAAGTGGCCCAAGAATTGAACCTTGTGGGACACCCATCACAATTTTTGAGGAAATTGAAGTGGTCCCTTTAAAACAAACCGTCTGTTCTCGGTTAGACAGATATAAACCACTGAACACTCCTATCAGAACAGCCAATGGCTTTCAGTTTATGTAACAGAATATCGTGATCAACAGTGTCAAATGCTTTCCTCAAATCAATGAAAGCAACACCTGTTAATTCATTGTTATCAAAATTCAATAACCATTGGTTAAATAATTTCATAAGAGCTGTTGCAGTAGAGTGAAGGGGACGAAAACCTGATTGGTTAGCACACAATATTTCATATTTGTCGAGAAAATCACATAGTTGGAAATGCACAGCTTTTTCTAGAATCTTGCTTACTACGGATAATATCGATATTGGTCTGTAATTACTGGGAGTAGACATATCACCAGCCTTGTAAATTGGAATAACTCTTGCTTTTTTCAAGATTTTAGGCACTTGTCCTGTTGCAATTGACTTATTGATAAGGCACGTTAAAGAGTCAACAATGACATATTTCGCCATTTTCAAAAGACGGCAACTTATTCCATCATCACCTGTTGCTTTATCGTCACTCATGTTTTCAATTTCTTTTAAAACAAATGCGTTCGTGACTTGCTGTAGCTCAAAATTTTCTTCACTATTAGCTAGCTCATTTTCTTCTATAGAATGATTTCAGCGTGTTTTGGGATATCACGCGTAATATTTTGAGCACAAGTAACAAAATATTCATTAAATGTTTGAGCAATACCTTTGTCATCAGTAATTTTGGTCCCATTCACGTCTAGGCTGCTGGGTAAGACATGATTGGATTTAGGAATAATGTGCTTGATACTCTGCCACATTTTTTTGCTATTCCCTTTACTCATATCTATCTGAGAACTGTGATAATTTCTTTTTTCTTTTTTCAGAAGATAATTCACTTTGTTCTTCAGTTCTTTGTACCTTGCCCATGATGTGTCACCACCTTTCTTAAGCGCCACATCATGGGCATGATCTCTTTCACGCATTGTTTCAATTATATCGTCATTAATCCAAGGGCACACGCATTATTTCGTATTCTTTTTTCACATAACGGCATATGTTTATCAACAACAGGCATAAATAATTTATGCCACGTCTCCCATGCAATGTCAATATCATCAAAATTTACATATGATCTCCATTGAATTATTTGAAGATCAAATAGAAAATCTTTAAGATCGAGGTTTTTTAACGAACGAAATTTAGCAGATTTGCCCTTATTGTTGTTATTGAAACTTGTTATTGTTATTGAAGCAAAGACTAGATAATGGTCACTAATGCTAGTCTTAAAAACACCATTCTCAGAAAACAACTCGGGATTAGTGACAAAAATCAAGTCAATGATTGAGCATGTATTTTGAGTTATGCGGGTAGGCATGTCAACCAATTGCTTAAAGGAAACCAAAACCCAAGGAGAGAATCAATGTTATTGGAAAGTGAAAATTCAGAGAAGCACTTTACAAAAAGTTTCATTAAAATTGGTTAAAAAATAGAGAGTTATGGAAGTTTGAAAAGTCTCGTTTTACTTTCTACGGGGATCCTCAAATTGGCAAAATTGCTTCAAAATGGCTGATTTTGTGAACAACTCTCCATTTGTTTTGTACACAGATTTTCAGATTTTCCCCATTATCTCTCAGGGTGCTCCTTGTCTCCTCCTGAACTCGACATATGTGGTGTAAAATACATTTTCCCATTATATATGTTGAGCTCAGAAGGAGATTAACTGCACCTGAATAATGCAGGATTCACTAATGTGTGTCTTTCTCAGGGCAATTGGATTTTAGGTGCATTACGTTTGAGACTAGCTGTTATGTTTAAACAGGAACTTAAATATATAATGAGTGTGCATAAACTTTCATCTAACAAATTAGAGTTTAAACGACTGTTATTAACTGGTAATCTATGTGTTCGACATCTAAACTAAAAAAGTTGTATCTGCACTATTCAAAAGACACAAATATTTTTCAAACTCTAGCTCGAGTTTAATTGGACCAGGTTGCTGCTTGCGATGATGAATATCACTATTTGCTTGTTTGCCCATTTTTACAGAAAACTGTACTTGTCTGATTTTAATATACATAGACCTAAATACAACAGTAATGGCTGAAATTCTTCTTACAGAAAATGCTTGCCAGCTTAAAAAGCTTGTTAAATTTGTTTAAATTATTATGCAGCAATTTAGATATAAATCCAAAGAGGATGAAAGGTTGATGTTGTAGGTGACGACAGTGGCGTATCTACGGGGGCCAGAGGTGGCACGTGCCCCGGGCGGCACTTGAAGGGGGTCACAAAAACGCAAAAGAGAGAAAGAAAAGGGGGAGAAATACAAGAAAGTTATGGTCTTTGAGGGTTGTTTGCGTCCCATTCAGTCAAGGACAAAATGCGTAAGAAATGTTGTTTTATAGGGTTTGAAATGCGAGAATTTTCTAAAGCTCGGTCGCTTTGCTCCCTCGCAGAATTATGTTCAAGATCTAGCTATTTCGCGCCCCTATTGGCGTTTTTTAAAGTTTAACCATTGACTCTAGTTGCTTTGCCCCCCCCCCCCCATAAGGCGGGAGCTTGTTAAATTTTGCGCCCCAGATGGGATATAAGTGCATAAAAAGCACTTTCAAAATATAGAACATTCGAAAGAAATCATAAATTTGCTTTGTCATTGTCTTACTAAATTCCTCAAATATAGTCATTCTTCAGGATTTTCATTCATTTTGAGCCCCCAAAATAGGAATGTTCAAAATTTCAACAAAAATCTATTGCTAGGTCGCTGTATTCCCTTGAATTTTATTTTGTAAGGGTAAAATACATAAGAAATTTCAGTTTGATGTGTGAAAAGGGGGAGAAAAAAATTTGCCGCTCGGTCGTGTTGCTCCCTCGTTTATACAACAATTCATACAATTGGGGCTAACAACCCCGGGTTATGTGCATCAAAACTCATTTTCACGTAATATAATAGTGCCATCATTTCTAAATTGAAAACGCTCATTAATCTGAGTTTGAGCATGGGGGGGGGGGGGGGGAGCACAGACTTGATAGTTTGCCCCAGGCGCCAGAATACCAATAGATACGCCACTGGGTGACGATCTATGTCACGTAGTTACACGTAGTGGTAGAATAGTTTAAAAATCCTATACGTTTAGTACTTAGTTGTATTTACACTGTATATAATATATTTATCGTTGTTTGTTGAATGTTTTGTTGAGAAAATGTTGTAAACTATATATGTACATGTATTTACCATTTATATTATTGTAAATATGTTGTGCTCTCATACGCCGAGACGGGGGGTCGACAGAGTGAATAAAGCCTTATCTTATCTTATCTTTTCTTATCTTATCTTATCTTATCTTATCAAGTATGGAAAAGAAATTCACATCATTTGAAATGTGGATATACACTCGGAGACTGATGAGAATATCATGCGGAAACAGATGAAAACTAACAAAGAAATACTGCGCTTGCATGGTAGGGCGTAAACAACCTACCCTGATAGGACTAGCCATGCATGCAGGAAAGAAAGGCAAAATACTTTGGTCACATCCCAGGGGGGGGGGGGGGCACTCAGGTATATTGGTGTACACACGCGTGTCCATGGATTTAAAAAATGCCCCCTAAACAAGTTTCATCCTTTGGTGAAAAGACACCCCTAACAAGGATTTCGCGTGCTTTTTTTCGTAAAAATTACCCCTTAACGAGGATTTCGAGTGTTTTTTCATAAAAATTACCCCTCAACAGGTTTGATTGAAATATTACCCCCTAAACAAGTTTGTCTAAAATATTACTCCCTAATATTTGTCTTAAAGATTAACTTAACCAACATAAAAAATACACCACTTGAATTCAAGATCACCTTTTGCAAACTGACATATTCTTCACCTTTGGTGGATAAATTCTTCACACAAGGCAAACAAAATAAACTGCACATATAGGAACTGCTGTTGCCTGGTTAAATTACAAATGTTATTATTTACTTCAGTTATGTAGGACAGGTTTCAAACTGTGTACTCCGTTTGGTTTAATACACGATCATCATTTGCTTACTTTTGAAAAAAAGAACAACTTTTGTAATTTAGTTCCAGAGAAATAAAACTGTATCGGCAAGAAATCCATGCACAATAATCACACACATAAAGCCATTTAACAACTCCCTAGGTTCCTGTAATTGAGATCAAACACCCGTTTTGCCCCCCCCCCCCCCGGGGGGGGGGGGTTACATCAAAAGACATCAGAGTCTCTTCTTCTTCTTCTTTTTTTTTTCTTCTTCTCCTTCCAGTAGTGTGCATAAACCTCCAAGGAGTATTGTCGCACAGCAGATTAAACGTGTTGCTCGAAAACTTAAAAAAAAATAATTCCAAAAACGAACGCATCTACACTATATACAAATTGTTCTCATATTTTGAGTTAGTGTATGACGACATCTTTGACTCTTGAAAGATATGCTGGAAGGGAGTAGATTCGAGAAGGTAATAGACCATTAGGGAAACCGAGAACCAGCTGGGAAGAGAACATTAAGACCTGGGGGTACGTGGAAAAACATTGCAAGAGTGCACTAGAATGGCAGAACAGATCGAGATGTGTGGAAAAAATGTTGCCAACCTCCGAACCAGGAGAAGATACAACGATAGATAAATAGTACCGAATACAGTATGAGAATGAGTTGACTAAGGACGAGTCACTTTGCATACACACAGCCACGAATAATAACGAATCGAATGGGAACTTCTCCGGATCCTGATTCCACGTATGCAAGCATTGCATTGCATTGCATGCTTTGACCGTCAAAAAAGGTAGATCTACGCATAACCGTGCACACACACACTTCGGATCCCCGAGAATAACGGCCTAGTAGTTTGGTTGTGACGGATCTCGATCCTGGCCTAGCCTGAGTTCCGTTCGACGCTGCATGCAATACATGCAGCTAGCGGTCAATTGGTCAGTGACTGATTTGAGTGTTATATAGAAGTTGAAAGCTACACGCCTACAGACAGCTGCAGCTTAAATCATTCTTTTCACCTAGCTATCAAGATAAACATAATAATGGTAAGTAAAAAGTTAGATGTCTAACGTTTGAATTGATCCACAGATCCACGTTGATAACATTAAGCAGAGACTGGAAACAAAAAATCAATATTTAATTTTAAATTAAAATTTTCAAATAGATGATCTTACAGTTACAGTAACAAAGACTGACAAGTAACACTAACATAACAGTTAGATCTAACGTTAGATCTAGATCTCTAGACTCTAGCTAGATTAAGTCTCTAAGTTTCTAACATTTTTGATGATTTGTAACAATAAGTTAATTAGTGTTAGGTAAGTTAACTTTAGTTAGAATTAAACATGTAGGCCTATGTTAAATTGTTAGATCCTAATATTATGAGACTGAGACAGTGAGAGTGAGAGTTTGACTTTAATTTAGTTTGAGTTTGACTTAGGCATGTTAGGTCAACTGGGCAGGTAGGTTGAGACATTGTCATTGATTGAGAGGGGCTAACTGTAACTAATTAATTCACTAGAGTAGATGCTGCGAAGTGCGGCCGGTAGCCGGTGTGTGGCTGGTCCATCGTTTGCATTGCAAAATCAATAGGCAGTTAGACTGCGCAGCGCGCCGGCACATAGCAAGTGCATAGCACGAGCGATGTGTATATTTATGCAGCGGTACATGTTGCAAAACTTCATCATGAATGTTTTATCTCTTGAAATTCACTGACATACCACTTAGTATAGTCAAGGATTGTAATTCCGAACAGATTGTATTACCGAACGTGTACAGTTAAGCGCCTAAAATGAGTTTTCATACGCATGGGATTACGCGTATGAAAACCACACTACTGAAACAAAGGTTGTGTCTTTTTTTCACACGTTCGGAAATACAGTACCTTTTTCAAGGGACCAAAACACCGCGTCGTTGGGAAGGGGTTCACTCGGAAGGGAATATCGTATTAAATCTACGTTGTCTTTTTAAAATTCCATCAACTTCTTTTTCTGTAGGACTTTGAGCATTCATTATGTAAGTTTGACAGATATTCGTTTGATATTTTATTTGCTATCGTTGATTTTCTGAAAAGTGTTCGGACACTGGATCCACCACCATACATGTACAAGCTTATCTGAATTGAAGATAACCTTGTACTCAGACTAGCTCTTTTATGGGTGAATAGGCTTCAATAGCTATTGTGTGTATCAGCAGGCCTTTTTCCAGGCTAGATCATTCATACAGGAGAGGAAAATAATTATTTAAAATTTCACTTCAATTCTGAATCCCCTAATTTGTGGCACAGTAAGAGTGGAAGAGTCCATGAATCAGGTAATCTAGCAAATTTAAGAAAATTAAATCTTGCTTAGAGCAATTTTGTTGTCTGTTTTTGACTGCTGCAACAGTGAATGTTGGACACAGTCCCACATAGGCAAGGGCCCATTAGTGCTGACATACAAACAGTATTTTTTACTTCATTGTCATCAGATGACAATGAAGTAAAAATATTGTTTGTACATGTATATTTTTCTATGTCAGTGACGAGATAAAACCTTCATGATGAAGTTTTGCAAGTACCGTTGCATAAATAAACACATCGCTGGTGCTATATATGCACTTGCTATGTGCCGCGAATTTTAGATGCGTGTGGCTGTATCCTCGGGCCGAGCGGTGTATACAGCCACACGCGTGTGGCTGTATTGTAGAGACACACGCGTGTTGCTGTATACATACACTGCCAAATCAATATGGCATCATAATCACTGGCGTAGCCAGGATTTTTCAATGGGGGGCCAGACGTGAAGGATCCAACTGCTTAGCCAGGATTTCATTTTAGGGGGTGGTTGTGAACATGCGAAATGTGCAAATTCGTGATGAGCACGCAAAGCGTGCTCCCTTGGGGGGGGGGGGGGGTGTGCAGGGAGAGGGGAGTTTCCCCCTCCCTGGCGAAGTGCGAAAGCTCTTGACGTTTTATAGCAAGTTTAGAGAAAGATAACGGCTCGTAGCACCTTTTTTTAGGTGGAAAGTTAGTTCGACGCCCAGACTGCTTTTCAATTATTTGGACGCAATACTGCACTATACATGTATGCAACAGGAGTGGGTGCAGGGTGGGTGGAGTTTCCCCCCTCCTGCGCGAATCGTGAAAGCTCTGACGTTTAATAGCAAATTTGAGAGAAAGATAACGGCTCGTAGCACCTTTTTTTAAGCTGAAAGTTAGTTCGACGCCTGGTCTGCTTTTCAATTATTTGGACACAATACTGCACTATACATGTATGCAACAGGGGTGGGTGCAGGGAGAGTGGAGTTTCCCCCTCCCGCGCGAAGCGTGAAAGCTCTGACATTTTATAGCAAATTTGAGAGAAAGATAACGGCTTGTAGCACCTTTTTTTTAGGCGGAAAGTTAGTTCGACACCCGGACTGCTTTTTAATTATTTGGACACAATACTGCACTATACATGTATGCAACAGGGGTGGGTGGAGGGAGATTGGAGTTTCCCTCTGCCCGCGCGAAGCGCGAAAGCTCTGACATTTTATAGCTATTTTGAGAGAAAGATAACGGCTCGTAGCACCTTTTTTTAGGCGGAAAGTTAGTTCGACGCCCTGACTGCTTTTCAACTATTTGGACGCAATACTGCACTGTATTATATAACAGATGGGTGCAGAGAGGGGGAAGTTATTTTCCCCTTCCCGCCTGAAGCGCGAAAGCTCTGTCGTTTTAGCAAATTTTGAGAGAAAGATAATGGCTCGTAGCACCATTTTAGGTTTTTTTCTCTCGCTTCCCCCCCCCCCCCTCTTTTTTTTTTTTTTCCTTAGGGCTGAATAGGGGGGGGGGCCTTGTCTACGCCAGTGATCATAATGGATGCTTGTATGAAATTTGCTCCTGCGACAATTGCTCCAGTCTGCATGGAACTTTGCCATGCTAATCCTAAACCTAACCCTAACCCGTATGGCTGAACCACTCAGCCCCACTTGAAACTATGCAACTCCAACCTGCTGTAATATATTCAGCCAAAATACCAGATCAAAAGAGTGAAACTCAGAATATTACTTACCAGCAAGTTGTCTGTGAAAGTCCCTCTCGTTAGGTGACCAGCTAAAGCACTGATTCAGGGAATATGGAATTTTAAGCATTAAATTTTGTGTTCATTCTATTTTTTTGCTGAGACTAATTGATCCTTCTGTACTGCTGCCCTCTCTGTGTGGAGAGAGGAAATCTGCATTTGTTTATTGTTGCTGGCAGTAGTACAGCAGTAGAGGGCAGCCCTTATGTGTTTTCAGTGAAACTTTTCACCATGACCATACTGGTTTGGGAGGACAAGGTTATATTAGATCTGTAAATTTGTTCATTGGATAAGTGCCCTAACCAGGGAGGTGGAAGAGAGATGGAGAGTGATCTTCTCCTCCTCTTTTGATCTCATGCTATGCACCGCCAGCATGGAATGTTATCCCCCGTAATTCAATTACTCATGCTCGCGCTCGCATCGCTCATAAATTTTCTCCGGAACCTAAGTAGGACCCAGCTCCGCGCAATGCATTGTTATTTATAAACAGACAAAATGGCTTTATTGAAAACAATATGTTCTCTATAATTCACCACATTCATCACTGTTAAGTCTCTAGAATGTAACAGAAGGGAGCTTGGAACTAAACTCCCGAATCCCATTCCCAGATCGAAAGAGCCAGTTCGTCATGATAAATTAATGTACCAACTTCAACAGATTTCTCACAGAAAACACACAAAAACACGCTTGTGGGACTGAAGTAGATTTGAAGATTCACCTTCAAACTTTCATCTGAGATGCTTCAAATTGTTGCACATTTTCAGAAAATGATAATAATCATACTCCAAAAACATACATCATTATGCAATTACCTACCTCATAACTTTCGAGTTTCTTGGTCGATTTCGATCGTTTGAATGGCAAAATGCTCCTCCGAGATCGCGCGGTGTTCGATAAACATGAGCAGACGACACTGTGAACAAAGCTTGTGCCAGAAGTTGTGATCTTATTTTGGTACGACTTTGACTCTTACAGACTGGGTATATATGACGTCATTTAAGTGGCAATTCGCATGACTTCAAAGCCTGATTTTATTGCCTGTGTTTATGCTGTCGCCGAGGTATGTGGTCAGTGCTACTTAACCCTTTCAGGACAGGGATTATTTAAGGGCTAAATTGATCACATTTTGTTCTTCAAATTGGCAACAGTAATATTTTTCTTTTAGGGCTACATGGTTCTAACAAAAAGCAATGTCTTTGAAAACAATATAGATCATTAGAAACTTAGTCGAAAAGTTGAAAAAATTGCCAATTTTGATAAAAAATAGTGATTTTGAACCTCTCAATGTGTTGCCAATTTAAGGATTATGAAGCTTATTCTCCTTTTTGAAATTCCTGGCATCAAACGCAGTATGGTCATGCAAAAAAAATGGACACAATGTGTGTAGAAATTTTTGCTTTTTCTACTCATTCATCTGGTATATTTTTTAGGGCTCTGAATCAAAAGTTATTGAGCAAAACCACAAAATGTGGTCAATTGTCTTGAAAGGGTTAAGGTTACTCAAGATTTGGTCGCCTCGGGGCAAGCTGCGGTCAGTTTGGCCTTCTGATGACAGATATCTGAGCTGTTATCGCAATCAAATCCTGAATTTTATCCCTTTTAATCCCACCCTGAGGTACCTTCCCAAAGAGCCCTCTCCATCTCTCTTCCACCTCCCTGCCCTAACCCTAACCCTAATCCTAATCTTCACATTGTCCTGAAAAAAAACCAAATCATGACCTTGACCTTTACCTTTGACCTTTCGAGATATGGACTGTGGATCAAATGTCGCAGGAGCAAATGTCGGCGCCCCATCATAATATATCACATAGGTCTATCACACACACAGGGTAATGTAACCTGTGTGTGTGATATATATATTTATGATGCCATGTACATTGTACATGTACTTGAAAGTGATTATGCAATGCAAACGATGGACCGGCCGCACACCGGCTATTGGCCGCACTTCGCAGTATCTACTCTACGTAAATTTGAACTTAAATTATTATGACTGCACCTCTCGAAGCTCTAACGAGTAGCATTACATGTACATTTTAAAGATAGAGTTGAGTTCTAACTTAGTCATGCAGTTACATCATTGTGAAAGAAACTGTCTCAAATCAATTGGGAAAGGTTGATCATGTCTAACAATGTGATGTTCTTCCAAACTGACATACCGGTAGATTAAAAAGAATGAGAAAGCTCACAAATTATATTTTACCTGTCTTGTCTTGTCGTAGACCCCCACAATCAAAGTGTTGGTTATTATGGCACTAAGGATGTAGACCAAAACTTGTCCTGTCCTGCACTGTCCTACCTCACTGCTAAAACATAGTACTTTTTATGCCTCCACCCACCGAAAGTGGTGCCGGAGGCATTATGTTTTCGGGTTGTCTGTCCGTCCGTTAGTGCTAGTATGTATCACCGTAGGAAGATGATCTGATTAGATTTTGGGGTACGTAGGTCAAAGGTCAAGGTCACAGAGGCCAATTTCTGAAATTTCAGGGGTTAGCCTCGTTCTCCCGATAACCCAAGAACCATTTGAGGTATGAACTTTTAACTTGGCGCTAATATCTATCACCATACACCTGTAGAAAGAGGATCTAAATAGATTTTGGGGTATGTAGGTCAAAAGTCACATGTCAATTTCTGAAATTGCAGGTGTTAGCCTTGTTATCGTGATATCTCAAGAACCATTTGAGGTATGAACTTCAAACTTGTTACTAGTATGTATCACCATAGAAAGACGATCTGATTAGATTTTGCGATACGTAGGTCAAAGGTCATTGAGGTCAATTCTGAAATTGCAGGTTTTAGCCTAAACGTGATATCTCAAGAACCATTTGATCCATTAACTTCAAACTTGAAACTACATGTAGTATGCATCACCATAATGAGATGAACTGATAAATTTTTGTTCACATACATGTAGGTCAAAGGTGACAGGTCATAGAGGTCATTATGCAGGTGTATGTTAAATTAATGTTTTTTTACCTTTGTTATTTCCTTATCTCAATTATTTTGCATTCTTGATTAGGAGGAGATAAAGTGATCAGACTTTTGGGTTATAAGGTGTAAGGTCAAATGTGAAAGAGGTCAATTAACATGTAATTAGAGGCTTTTTATTCTGGTTATCACAAGATTTCAAGAACAGTTTGAGCCATCAACTGAATTTAGGCGGAGGCATGTAGGTGACACAGTCGCATTCATCTTGTCTTTCTATGTAGCTCGCTCTTTGCATCGCTCTTTTTCTTCTGCTGAGTCATGAATGCCCTCCCTGGTACATGTACATGTAATCTATCCTGGATGGGGAAAAAAAAAAGGGATTGTTGATTAGCCAGAAGTGGTAATTTGTAAAAAAAAAAAACCAGGTAAAAGATGTGCTTTGTTTTGTTTAGACACCTAAAGCGGGTTATTTCTGCATTCCATTGTTTCCTCCTAAAAAAAAAAAAAGGGGGGGGGGTCTTCAGATTTCCATTTTTCTCCTTTTAATGATGACATTATATTTGAAGCTATGAATGATTTGTCATTATCTTTTTCTTTCAGATGCTCTCATTGGCAGTACTTTTGCTAGTAGCAGCTAGCTTGACAGATGCTTTCTATGTTCCTGGTGTTGCTCCTGTTGAGTTCACCCAAGGACAGGCTGTAGCCATCAAGGTAATCTCATCTTTTCTTGATTGTACACCCATGGACCTACCAACTCCTACAGTGTGCAACTGCAATTGCTCCATGGTCAACACTGATAGAATCCATAACTTCAACCCAGGAGCTACGTGTACCTCTTTACTTAAATTTGTAGACTTAAAGGAAACCTCACTGCAAGAATTAAATGTAGTTGAATTTATTTCATGCCTATTGATCTACAATATTCCTTACGAAAATGCACAAGAGATACATAATGAAGATATTCTTGGAATGTTGTAAGACCTGTTAGCATGACATGGGCGCTGCCATTTTCTTAATAATGTGACGTATCAGGCAAAGTTGTACATGTATCATGGGCCAAGCTTTAGTCTGAGAGATATTTTAATTCAATATTAACAATAACTCTACTTTTCAATGAGGCAAAATCAAAGCTGAGAAGGCAAAAATGATATTTGGCAGAAAATATCTAAAGAGGGGGAAAATGTAACTCCTTTATTTAAACACAATGAAATATAGCAGTAGACAAATCAATTCTATTTATGACAAACCTTCACCCCGCAAGAGCCACAACATATGCAATTTGCGGTTTGACAATTATAGTACAAAAGATAATAGCAGGTGAATGAAATATTCAGCACTTGGGAAGGAAGCATCCATAAATTTGGATGCTTCCACAAGCCCTGTTTTAACAGACCTTGTCCGGACAATGTTGCGACAACGTCCTGACAATAAACCCAGGGTAACATTCCTCAATTACGCAATAAAAAAATGCGTAAGAGCCTCACGCACCGTCTTAACAGACACACGCTGAAAACCGTCCCCTGGCAGGTTTCTATAGCAACGTATACCTGACTTGCCGGTCGCACGTGAGATTCAAGCCAAACACGGAAAATGCGATCTAATGCCTGTACTGAAATCATGTATCCGCAATGGTTAAGTTTGAAAATTTACCATGTATTACATGATTTTTAATACTTACTTTCAAACAGGCAACATAATTTGTAAACAAGACCGTGTTTTGATTCATCTGCCGCGATGAGTCATTTTCTGTCTGGTTTATTGCGCAGGCGTCTTGTCAGCTGAAAATTACCTCAAGAGCGTCTTGCTGGATGTTGTCGCGACATCGTCGTAAGTTACCCTAGGCGGCCTAGTAGAATTTATGGAAAATTTGTTGCAACAACATCCAGACAACACCCTGCGTGAAGCGTCTTAACAGGAAGGGTAACGAAAAATTGTCCGGACAATTCAGTTCCAGAAAGGTCTGTTAAGACGGCTTAAGTTAACTTGCCAATCGACTTTGCTTTAGTACATCATTTATAAAGAAAATGGAGATGCCAATGTCGTTCTGAGAAAACCTTACATGTACATTACGTTCACAATCATAATATTTTAATTTATACCTCTCTCAATACACTTTGATGGAGAATCTTGTAAGTTGACATGCAAGAATACAATAAATCTCTCAGAATAACTACTTTATTTCTTAGGGTGAGGTTTCATTTAACATACAAACCAGTTGCAACCTAACACTTAAGCCCTTATCGTGGACAAAATAAATCTTAGAGCAAATGTTGTCGTAGCAAATGTCAGATTACCATCTTCTGATATAATCTTAGTAAGATGTTCCCTTACACTTCGAGATATTTTTCTTTAACTTTTATCCTCTATCTGTACAGACATGAGACGTTAAGAATTATATAAGAAGAAAGCATAATGTACAAGCATACAACTTGTAAATGTATGTGCTCAATTAGTTGTCATGTGTTCATAGACTACATCATATATATAACATTTGGGCCATTGGTATATATGTACCAGTAGAATCTGCAACAAGTATTAAGATTTGATTATATTTGTAAGTCTGTTACTTGTAGGAGAAAAGGTTAGAAATACAGCCTGTGTATATAAAGACTGCTCAAAGGAGACAAGAAAGCAGTCTTTATGTACTGTACAGGTTCCTTTTATACACATTTCAATGCTCAGAAACACTGTTCGAAGGAAACAAACATTGTGGTCGCTAAATCGGGTTTGACTGTACCTTTATATGCATGCAGGTGATTCATGACCAGCCAAGATGTTGAATTTTTAGGTCTATTTACAATACAATCAAAACATCACAATTTTACAAACATTGTAAAATTTTGTCCAAGAATCGCAATATTTTCAGCATAATGTTACAGTGGAATTGCTTTTGCTTTAGGTGCTTATATTAGCAACTTCCCTGTAACATTTAGATCTAAGCTTCGTGATTTTACTTACATGTACATGTACACCGTGATGTTACGTTGAAAATTGCTTCTGGCTTAGTTGCTGAGCAATTTTCCCTGTATCAGTGCAATGTTAATAAATCATAATGTTCAGACATGTAGTGTAATTGGGGCTTTTGTATATTTTCTACAGGGAGTGAAGCTAACGAGTACAAAGACCCAGCTACCATATGAATACTACTCTGTGAAGCTATGCCCCCCTCTTGCAGGCAATATACATCATGAATCAGAGAACCTTGGTGAGGTCTTGAGAGGGGATAGGATTGTCAACACCAACTATATGGTAAGTCTCTTCTTGCCATTGATATAATAATGGTGGAACATTATCATCATCATCAGCATCAGCATCATTGATCGTCATCAACATTGATAATAAATCAATTTTTATGTAGCTGATAAGTACAATTTGAGATGTGATATTAATCAATTAAAGGGAGCCACCGCTTGATATCCATGTATACGTTCAATTTTATTTGCTTGCCCGTATTGCAGGGCCATGCATATCAACAATCTTAGAGCAGCGAACAAAATTGCCGTTGAGGGTGGGGTAGTTTGTCAGTTGGGTTGTTCAGTTCGTCTTTCTTCGGTCAAATGCGTATCACTGCAATTGCGTGCTCGTTTACCGAAGATTACGGAGATTCCTGAATATTACCCGAGCCGGGCCAAGCTCCAAAACACCACGATTGGCGACTTTTCGGTCCTTTAAGATAGGTTTATTATTGAGAAGATCAAAGCATGCTGCCAGAAAGATTATAGTGTTTGTTTTAATAAAATTTAGCAAATTTCTAAATTACACATTTGTTAACGAAATGAAATCAACGTAATGCAAATTATATATCAAAAATCATTTATTACAAATTCATTTTTATGTATGTATACAAGTGGGTTATTAATTCTATTACACTTCTGGAACTCTGAGATTAATGTCAGTTAAAGAAATTTTGTAATTGATGCATTTCAAGAGAGAGGACTGGCATGAAACCAATCTCACCGTCAAGATTTAAAATATACATTTGTGTTATCCATATCCTCTTTAAATGGGTTAAGAATTAATAGTAATATTTGTGTTTACAAGTAGTCTCTAGGGTACTTTTACTATTAGGCCCCTCCCTATTCCAGGGGATCAATGCCCTTACTCAAGGGCACTACATGTACATGTAGCTCTAGTCTTGAACCCATTTCCTTCTGTTTCCAATGTGGCTACTCCATTCACTAAGCCATTACACCTCCCATGATCAAAAAAGGTCATGTTTTTACTGTATGTTTTTTTTACAGTGTTTACTTATTGGCACCATTGAGTAGTGCTGGTATCGGCATGGAAAATCTATGTCGCCATGTCGCAATAAAATTAACGCCGATGTCGACATGTGTCGACATCTGGACATGAGTCAAACAAGTCTATAAAACTCGGGTCGCTCCCGTAGTGACCGTACACTATTAAACCAGAGTTACCCGACACAAATTCACAAGAGCTTTACATGGAATACATGCACTATGTCCTCACGGGCTCACACTCGCAGTCATACTCACTTACAGTTCTCAAAGATGCACACTGTCAACTATTTGCCCCAAAATTTGTTTTGTATGATCCAATTTATCAAGCATTAATGAAAGTCATGCGGTGCGAGTCAGCTAGTGTCGCATATCTAGGCATGTACATGTACGTAATGTATACCGGTTGTCGCAGCTAGATACGCAGCGATCGTGTCGCGCGCGCGCGCTGCTAATGCGTATGTGAAACAAATCACGTACGCGCGGACGACGCCTCGGCGAGGTACATGTAAAAAGACCCATTTTATGTCGCCATCGGAGCATGCGTGTCGACATGTCGGCAAAGTCCAAAACCAGTACTTTTGTCGCCATAGTGGCGACATCAGGCGTGTCGATACCAGCACTACCATTGAGAGTCAAGGATACATGAGATCCTTTATTCATCTTAATTTATCTTTGATTTCCATTATAAAGCTTGAGAAATTGCTTAGCTATAAATTTATTCCATTTCATCCTTAGCAGGCATTTCATCATTAGCTGCATTCTAATGCAGCTGAAATAAAAGTTTACATCCTTGGATGATACATGTACAATACATATAATGGTATGATAAACTGTCTTTGTACTGTTGCCTTGTAGTATTAAAAGTTCCCACAATGTACATGTTAAATGTTCAGTTTAACAGTTGCCTAACCATATTTCTGCTAAGGAGAGAAATGTACATGAACATATATTGTAAGAATACACAGTATACATGAACAACACGTGGCAGTTAGCACCAGCAAAAAGTCAGAGCATGTGTATGCTTCAGTAACTTTCAATTGCCAATATTGACAGTAGGTTTCAGCTGTATTGTCCCAGTCAGTATATGGATTTATAACAGGTACTAGAAACCCTAAAATGGAGGTGAAAACCAGGGTAGCTAGGTTGTGGGAGTAAACATAGGGTGTGGCTTATCAATGTGATACCCCCCCCCCCAACCAGTATAAACGAGAAAAAGATGATCTAGCAGAAGAAGGCTCTTGAAGTTCTCCTGAATAGTTTTTAATGTACTGTACATGTAGCTCATTGCATGGAAAGATATGTTTATCTACATGTACATGTACATCATTTGTATGGTCATTGTTGATAATAGTTTGTATCACTTGTATTAATTAGAAACATTTGTGTATTATTTTTACTGTACATAGTGTGATACATCATCATTGTTGTTGTTGTTTCTTCTTGTTATTTTCAAATTATCATTATCATCATCATGATTTAATTTTCTTTAATATCATCATTTACATGTATTCTGCAAATCATTATTTTTCATTTAATTGAAGATATATACAAGAAGGCATCCCTCAGTTGTTGATTATTACATGTACATGTTCAAATTTTATTGCCCATATTTCCCATATACATGTAAATCTTTTATTCAATTTGTATTTCTTTTTGTTCTTATCTTAGATTAAGATGAAGTCAGACCATAGTTGTCTGGTCCTGTGTGAGGTAGAGCTTGACAAGAATGAACTGAAGACAATGGTTGATAGGATCAAAGAAGATTACAGTGTCCATTTGTGAGTACATGTATTATTCTTAATATTTGAATGTGTTCAGATAGAAGGAATGATAAATGCTCATTTTGTCATCACCTGCAAAATTTTGTGAATTCAGTTAGTTGAGAAGGGAGTTACAAATTTCATGTTACAACAAATGTAATTGATACTCATCATGTGAGCTGAGTCTATTCATCTGTAATTGACAGTTATTTAGGAATTGGATGTATTTAGATGGTAATACCCCATGTACAGTGTATCTAAAGTTGTTAACCATCTCTAGAATTAGATTTGTTCACGATTTGTTCAAAACTGCAAACGGTTACGGTATTTAAATGCATGTATATGATGTTCATTCAGTAATTGATACATGTAAGTTTTGATTCAAGATTTAATGGAAATGTGCATGTTTTTTAAACTATCTATTGCACATAGACATTTTTGGTAAAACTATGCCATACCTGTCAATATCTCAAGTACATGTATATTGGTATGGAATACCTGTAGTATTTATTTTTTGACTATTTCATGTATCTCTTCGTAGAGTTGTAAAATTGCTAGAAGAATTATGTGTACATGTACAGTTCATTTATTATGTGTACAGAATATGAAACATTCAGATGACCAGAAATTTTTGTTGTATAATTTCATGTTTACTTTGCAAACAGGATTGCAGACAACCTACCAGCTGCTACCAAGATACAAATAGACAAAGATGAAGAGTTTCAGTATGCCCATGGATACAAGCTGGGATTCACAGCTAATAAAAAGGTAGGTGAAGTGAGGATTCTACTCTTAAACATCTGTCATTTTTGATGATCTAACTAAGAAGCCTAAAGTGTACATGTAACAAATGAGATTCAAATAGGGCAGGGAACTCTGAGGAGACAAAAATGATGAGTTGCAATGTAGAATGGATAGAGGGTACAAGCTGGGATGTTTTTATATGGGTGAGGAGTTGGTAAAGATGGGTCAATAAGGTTGTTTGAGGGGGATAATGAATGAGGCATGTATATAAATGAACTTAACCCTACTTCAATTCTAGTCACACCATTACACTAGATAGGGGTGACAGCAACTGACCAAGAAGTGCATTTGGGATTCATAGCACTGATGGATGAGGTCATACGGCCCCAAAAGGTATAGAACCACTGAAGTACCTAATGATTGTCAGTGATACACAGCACAAATATCAGTTAATCTTCAAGCACAGTTTTTCATTAAATGTTTGCAGAAATCGGAAAGCAAACTGTGTGCCCTAATATCATCTATAATGGTACAGTGTTTGTCAGTGTAGTGAATTTGGTGGAAAAATTTGTGTTCGGTTCTTATTGTACTTCTAAATGTCTTGTAATAGGTACATGTAGCTTAGCGAAATGTGATGGCACGTAAAAATGCAGAAAAGACTCATATGACAAAATTATTTAAAATCATCATTTTATTCTATAGAGGCAGAACCAAAATCTTAGGATGTTGAATTAGTATTTAACTCTATTAACACTATTAAGCAAAATATGACAACTTTTATTCAGACACAGACAAAACTAGCAGTTTTGCTCTTTACATGTACGTCTGTATGCGCCATTACGTTTCGCTAAGCTACCTCACAAAGATGATCGATGTCTTCAATATCAAAAGCAGTCTTTCAATAACCTTTAAGTTGATAACCTTATCCACAAATTAGAAAAATGTGTAAGGACTTTTTTTTACCCCGCCCTCAATTATTTCCAGTACGAGATTGGCTAGAAGCATCTAAAAAACAGGTGTCGTATAATAATTACAATATGAGTATTATTATATTTTTATCATCATTTCACTTCAGATTTACTTGAATAATCACCTTGAGTTGGACATGAAGTCACATAAACTCACTCCAGATGGGTAAGTTTGTTTGGTAACTATGAGAAGCATGGCACATTAATCTTATTAACAGTACTTTTCTCATGCCATAGTAATGCATATGGTCTGTTTCTTTATCAAATTTAGCTCAGATTCAAGACCCAAACTATTGAAGTTTCCTCATTTGGTTGTCCCATACTAGTAGCAATCTTTCTGTAAGGCCAGTCTTGTTTCTGTATTGGGTATGACAATAACATCCAAAAGGCCATACATGAATACATTCCCAATATTAATCTGAATTTCCATTTGATACAGGAATGAGTATCATAGTGTTGTGTGTATGTTGCATGTCTGCTATTAGGCCATACATGTATATTTCCCAGATAATCTTGATACTCTATAATAAATTTTTGCAAATTTCATAGATGAGATTCACAGAAGTTTCATGCCACTTAATAATTGAATCACAACATAAATAGACTGCTTCGGTAATGTATGCAAATTTTATTCATACCTTTCAAACAAAGGTTGTTCTTGACAACCTGAAAGCTTGCTGGACGTAGCAACAGGAAATGTATGCAAACTGGATTCCAAGCATTGAGGCTCATATATAAAAAGCAGGTTAATGGAATAGCTCATCACTAGGTGCTCAGAGAATATATGTGCATAAATTTGAATACATTACAGAAGCGGTCTATTGTCACAGTTTCTGGTGTTACAGTAATCTATTATTTGTGTGCACTTTCCCAGTATTTATTAGTAAAGGAAACAGGAAAGTGTATTTCATCTTTAGCTACAAAGTTCATGCTTAAAATGCTGTCACACATATCTGATAATGATCTGATTGTTCTGTTTTTAATACAGGAATGAGTATCGTATTGTTGGTTTTGAGGTTCGTGCTCGCAGTCTGAAGCATGAGACAGGCAAGAAATCTGAGGATGAGTGTGTCGCCCCACCCCCAGAACAAGACCCTCCTGCCGATGCTATGGAAATCACAGAAGGAGGTATAAAATACCTTCATTTATAAAGGAGGATGTGAATTTTCTCTTAAGTTGGCAACACTGATATTTGTATTTGACTTCACTGTTCCAATAAATGCCATGTATTGAAATTCGGGATAAAGTATTTTGAGAAGTTCACAATTGTATGAAAAGACTTCCAAGAACATTGGAGTGAATTAGATCAAAGAAGTCTAGCCCTGATAATGAATGAAAAATGATGAAAATAGATGGATAGGAACAGTCAATTCTCTACCAAGGTCACCTGTCTGTATTAGTCACCTCTAAGTATCTAGTCTACCTATAATTAGATAACCCTATGAGAAGAAATTTTTGTTGCAGAAGCTGTCTAGAAAGTTCACCTGTCTAAACTACCTACTTGTTCTGTTTCCTTTAGATGATCTCAATAGACAGGTTTGATTTTACATATATTTCTGGTAAATGATTCCTATATACTTTATTTTTTGAGATATATTAAACTATATCTGATTCATAGCGTTAGCTTTGTTCTAGTTGTATGAATCCAATCGTCAAAGGTGATTAATATTATTTTGTTGTTTTTTTCTCGACAGCTGAGAAGCAAACCATTGTGTTCTCTTATGGTATACATTGGGAGGATAGTGATATTGTATGGGCATCTCGATGGGATACCTACCTTGCTATGAGTGATGTGCAGATTCATTGGTTCTCTATCATCAATTCACTTGTCGTTATCTTCTTTCTAGCTGGTGAGTTAACCTTTCACATAATATTTGAATTTGGTGGAACATGCATTTTCAATAGAGTCACACCCTAGTTATCTTGGGCTTATTATTTGATGGTTTAAGACCTCTATATCTCTCAAAGTGTACACACCATGATGGGCATACCAATGTGATATTAGTTGTTAAGCAAGTAGCGTATATCCACTAAAACAGATGCACACATGTGCATATATATATCAGGGGAATTTGTACCATGTACTGATTGGGAACTGGCTTGTTCCAGCTGGTAAGAAAATGTCAAGATAAAGATGGTTGGATCATACAGCATACATGTACTGTTAGTCAACTGAATATTGTCTTCATCGAGCTACATAATGGTTATGATGGGTATTATTTGTTCTACCGGAAGATAGCTTAATGTTACCTTTATTCTAGTAAGTGGGTTTAAATGGTACAGATAGTTATTATTTTTCAAAAGACATTTAAGTATTTTTTCTTGTTCTTATCTGAATAAAAAGTAAGGCTAGACACTGGTAAAGATAGTTGTCACTTTTTACAGCATCTCAGTAATATACTTAATGATATCCTTTTTTTGCTAAGGCTACACAATGGTGTACATCGTGTTTGAAAATCACTTCTCCTTTCCAGCAGCTAGTATTTAATGTAAATATTGTCATCATTATTTGACTCTATATGTGTATGCATTAATCCAACAGGATCTATCAGTTGTAAGTTACAAATATGCAAGAATTATTTGGACATTAAACCGGTTGTTGAGATGGAGACACGTCTCAATATCCAGTGATTCATTTGTACTCATCCTCTCTCTCTTTCCCTCTCTCCACCAGGTATTCTAACTATGATCATGATCAGGACCCTCAGACGAGATATTGCAAGATACACTGATGAAGATGGGGTAAGATAGTTCTCTATTATTATCTGCTATCTCAGTAATCAGTGTTGTTGAATAGGTAGTGTGGGTCCATGGGGTAAAGTCATAGTGTTCCCTATAGTATTAGTGTTACTGAAGCAGCATGTTGGGAAATATTGATATTTGAAAAAGTTAATACTCTGAAGTTTTAAATTTGGACATTTAGAAGACGGTCACATATTTTGTACCAAGAAGGGAGTTGTGATAATGCCCTTATTATTATTCCTTAATGACTCCCATGAGCAGTTGAGAGATGAATTTCTAATGACTTGGTTGAACAATGTGGAAAAATGCATATAAAATTATAGTCATGTTGATGAAATGCTGAATGACATT